>OX451207.1:36597404-37197404 GCA_949628255.1 Macrophya alboannulata | reverse complement strand
TATTTTCCACAAAAATAGTTTTGTAGCCATTTAATCTACAAAAGTATTGAATTCAATGGACGTTGCCAAGTACAAATAAATTTGCTCCCACTTAATTTCTGAATGTAATCTAGTCTTAGTTTTCAGTGGGAATTTACATTTCGATATGTATAATGTGCGTAACACGTAATAACATGGAACATACGAACTCATAAGATCAATTAAAATTAAAATTTGGAAGAAACAAAGACAAGAAAAAAAAATTTGGAGGTAGTGGTACTTGGCGGGCATTTTTTTAAAAATAAAATTAAAAATTAAAAATTAAAAATTAAAAATAAAATTAAAAATTAAAAATGCCCGCCAAGTACCACTACCTCCAAATTTTTTTTTCTTGTCTTTGTTTCTTCCAAATTTTAATTTTAATTGATCTTATGAGTTCGTATGTTCCATGTTATTACGTGTTACGCACATTATACATATCGAAATGTAAATTCCCACTGAAAACTGAGCCTAGATTACATTCGGAAATTAAGTGGGAGCAAATTTATTTGTACTTGGCAACGTCCATTGATTTCAATACTTTTGTAGATTAAATGGCTACAAAACTATTTTTGTGGGAAATATCACATTAATGTACTTGGCGAAAGGTTTTTGCACCAGATTACATCAACTCGTGCTGTCTGTAGCTTTTCACAAATATTCGGTAGATTATTTCTGAAACAAATATGCCCTCTGCATAAACTGGATGCTAATCATCGTCTGCAGACGTTATAGCAATCAATGAATATAAGTAATCAAGTCAGAAACAAAAGTTTCATGTCGATGTTGTACCGCAGAGTCAGCAATTTCCAAAGTACTTTATTGTCAACGACGAATACAATGCCGCTCATTTAAGGCGGTTCCCTACCCAATTATGACCTTTTCTAAAAACATTGGACAAAATAGTGCTATTAAGCGGAATATCTCTGCCCAGGCATCGAAAACGGGAAAAAGGGATACGTCGCGACATGCTATGTGCAATTTCGAACACGTACGTCCCGAAACATGTTCGATTCACGCAAAAATAGAGAAATGTCGTATGGACCAAGCTTTTTTGACAGTTTGGCGATTCTCAAACGCTCGAAATCATGGCGACTCGTCCTGTTTGGTGTTGTCGGCGAGGCCTCCGAGATGGCGTGACGCACGAATATGGTAGAACGGGTAAAACAGTCGCTGGTCTAGAACACCATGCTACACGATCACTGTTCGATATACTGGTCGGTCACTGGACAAAATCAGCTGGCAGTGATAAATACGTGTGGGAAGTCCGAGTCTTCCAAAATTATCACAGAATGTTGTTATTGTGGTCAAGAACCACAGAAGACTAACGGAGCCGGAACGTTTCAATGGTAAGTGCATAAACGAAATATAATGATGGTATAAATTACGCCATTCATATTCACCTTCGTTAGGTTAGGTTTGATTAGTTTGTTGACGATAAATTATTTATTTCGCTAGAAATTCGTTGGAGAGGCACGCACAGCTGGGGAGTATACATAAAGAGTATTTGTGGCAGCGGATTTTTTTTGTCTCTATACTGGTTTTCGAATCAACCAGAGCTACCCCAATCTCGGTCAAATGACAGGCGTCTTCCAAATTTGTCCAAGGAAAGTGAAAGTAAATCTTTGTAGCTATCGCTTCTCTTCCCCACGTCAAACAGGTACTTATACGCTTTGACAGGCATCCTGTTATCAACACTGGGGACGACATGAACATGAATCTATAAACCATGCTCGCTTTCAGATATCTTCGCTGGTGGAGGAGACAGGGATTACGAGCCCAGCGAGAACAGCCAACTAGGTCACGATCGTGTCCAGGTACCTGTTTTCATCCTTCCGGCTATGGATCGCCGCACCTTTCGAGGAATATTTCCGTCCCAACAATATGTATGCTTGTTTTGGAAAAAGGTGAAGAGTAATTTCGTTTTTGTTTCCGATCATTCGAGCAAGATCGTATCTTTGCTAACTAGTTCAATAATTAGATCCGTTACAGAAATGCCTGCAGTGACACGAAACGGTGCGCGATTTATCCCTGGAATTATATACAGCTGAGTACTTCCGCATCTACACCGAAAGTGAAATCACACCGCATTCCCGGAGAGACGTTGAGGCCTGACAAACTTATTTTATCGAGAACCATACGAATCAGTACAGATTTCTTACACATTGTCTGATTCGTTGATCAGAATTGGCGTCGAGAATATTAGATGTATCTCTTTTTTCTGAGAGAAGGAATTGAATAACCGAAAGAATGCCAGCAGTACAGATGGAACACACGGGCCTTGGGCCGGGAAGAGCGGTTTGCTACCGATTGCAGACTTACTAGTACAGTCATTTTCTTCCATTCCGTCCTTACGGACTGGGCTCAAGTGGCAGAGCTTGGAATACTGATTGGCTTTATTATTTCGTAGATGTGTTAATGAATAGACAAATATATGAATAATCATATAGTATAGATATATGGAGATGTGTGGATGAATAAACATGTGAATAATTGATAGTATTTTGTTTCATTTCAATTTATTATAAAGATTCGTTTTCAGGTTGACATATACCCATCGTCTACATAAAAACCTGCCTTTCACTTAGATACATCGATAATCACCAAATTAGGTCTTGGTTCTTTCATTTTTACGAAGTCGAAAACTTTTATAGAGGAATTCATCACAAGTCTGTGAAATAGACAAATATACACTAGATTGTAAAGCATAAAAGCTTCGCAATGATAAATATTATATTTGTTTCAGGAAAAAGCGAACAAGAACATTTTGTATTCGTCCCACTGCAAAGTATTTGACACGCGTTTTCGAACACCACCTATTATTAAATCAAATGATCCGACATTTAAATTTATATCGATACATCTGATGTAAATTTGTACAAACTGATTACACAAGTCTACACGGATTTAGTGCCTGGGATTTGTATACCTGATCATTGGAGGTTTTCTAGAGATACTGAACAGAGGAAAATTACTATTTGTCAAAAAAAATTGCTTTTGCAGCCAGGAGAATACAATTTGAAAAATTAATAAAATCTATGATTTTTATTATTCAGCTGATAATAAACCGAAACAAATATTGTTGTATATTCTCTCAATTAACTTCAAATTCCAAAACAAAACAGAGATTGAAAATGCAGCCGTTTACTATTCTTGTTATGTTCAAAAGAACTTTATCTGACTAAACCCTGAGTACAGTCCCCCATCATACTTTCAATGATAATAAATACTAACAATGATAATGATGAATTATATAATGAATACCAATAACAATGGTAACAATTCCACTTCCCTCTACTCATCGAGTCAAAATATGGGAAACTAGTTTACTGTGACTATCAAAACTATAAAATCGATATTATATCTCCCAAGACTACAAAAGCAAACTTCAACGGGTATATAAATATTTTTCCCTTGTTTTGATGCATGACAAACAAAAGAATAATGAACTAGTCCCAGACACGAGAAAGATTTTCTTTTTCGTTGACCGGTGTTATATAAATTCATTTCAAGATGAATCGATTTACTGAAGACATCCTCTTCTTCGATCGAATGATTTGTTCCTTGCGCACGGTTGCGTTCTGCTGCAAGTCTTCAATTTTGGTTCTCGATAAAACAAGATTGTCAGGCCTCAACGTCTCTCTGGGAACCCGGTGTGATTTCACTTTCGGTGTAGGCGCGAAAGTACTCAGTTGTAGATAATTCCAGGGATAAATCGCGCACCGTTTCGTGTCACCGCAGGCATTTCTGTAACGGATCTAATTATTGAACTAGTTAGCAAAGATACGATCTTGCTCGAATGATCGGAAACAAAAACGAAATTACTCTTCACCTTTTTCCAAAACAAGCACACATATTGTTGGGACGGAAGTATTCCTCGAAAGGTGCGGCGATCCATAGCCGGAAGGATGAAAACGGGTACCTGGACACGATCGTGACCAAGTTGGCTGTTCTCGCTGGGCTCGTAATCCCTGTCTCCTCCACCAGCGAAGATATCTGAAAGCGAGCATGGTTTATAGATTCATGTTCATGTCGTCCCCAGTGTTGATAACAGGAATGCCTGTCAAAGCGTATAAGTACCTGTTTGACGTGGGGAAGAGAAGCGATAGCTACAAAGATTTACTTTCACTTTCCTTGGACAAATTTGGAAGACGCCTGTCATTTGACCGAGATTGGGGTAGCTCTGGTTGATTCGAAAACCAGTATAGAGACAAAAAAAATCCGCTGCCACAAATACTCTTTATGTATACTCCCCAGCTGTGCGTGCCTCTCCAACGAATTTCTAGCGAAATAAATAATTTATCGTCAACAAACTAATCAAACCTAACCTAACGAAGGTGAATATGAATGGCGTAATTTATACCATCATTATATTTCGTTTATGCACTTACCATTGAAACGTTCCGGCTCCGTTAGTCTTCTGTGGTTCTTGACCACAATAACAACATTCTGTGATAATTTTGGAAGACTCGGACTTCCCACACGTATTTATCACTGCCAGCTGATTTTGTCCAGTGACCGACCAGTATATCGAACAGTGATCGTGTAGCATGGTGTTCTAGACCAGCGACTGTTTTACCCGTTCTACCATATTCGTGCGTCACGCCATCTCGGAGGCCTCGCCGACAACACCAAACAGGACGAGTCGCCATGATTTCGAGCGTTTGAGAATCGCCAAACTGTCAAAAAAGCTTGGTCCATACGACATTTCTCTATTTTTGCGTGAATCGAACATGTTTCGGGACGTACGTGTTCGAAATTGCACATAGCATGTCGCGACGTATCCCTTTTTCCCGTTTTCGATGCCTGGGCAGAGATATTCCGCTTAATAGCACTATTTTGTCCAATGTTTTTAGAAAAGGTCATAATTGGGTAGGGAACCGCCTTAAGGCGGGGCTCTAGTCGATTTTTACCGACATCAACTATTATTTCGAATATCTCCGAAACGTAGGGCCCAATCGGATTGTCCTTTTGGCAGCCGATGTTTGACGAGGAATGAATTCGATCTATCAGGTCAAATTGAAGAAAATAATTGATTTTTTTTTTTTTTTTATCGCAAAGTGTGGGCGTGTCACCTATTCCGATTTATATCAAAGCCTACGCATCAAAAATGCAAAAAAGCGTTCCTGAGCCCGATTCTATATGGAATTTCGAACACTACTATCCAAAAATATCTTTGCTTTCGACAATGATAAAGAAATGGCATTGATTCTACGAATTTGTTGTAATTAGCGATCGTCAACGGCTAGGGAAGCCATTATATTAGTTCCCAGAACGCCCATGAGATGTCGGTCAGAGATGATTTGAAGACTAACAAAACGTATATTTACAATATAATGCGTTTCAATTACTTCTTTTGTTCATTTATTTCCATTATTCTAGAACTGAGACATTGTAGACATCATTGATAAGTATTTATTGGAAATATACGTTTGTTTGGTCTACACCCCATCTCTGACCGACATCTCACGGGCGTTCTGGGAACTAATATAATGGCTTCCCTAGCCGTTGACGATCGCTAATTACAACAAATTCGTATTCCTATTACGATATCCTATATCGTATGTCACCTATTTCGATTTATATCAAAGCCTACGCATCAAAAATGCAAAAAAGCGTTTCTGAGCCCGATTCTATATGGAATTCCAAACACAACTATCCAGAAATATCTTTGCTTTCGACAATGATAAAGAAACGGCATTGATTCTACGAATTTGTTGTAATTAGCGATTGCCAACCGCTGGGGAAGCCATTATATTAGTTCCCAGAACGCCCGTGAGATGTCGGTCAGAGATGGTTTGTAGACCAAACAAACGTATATTTCCAATAAATACTTATCAATGATGTCTACAATGTCTCAGTTCTAGAATAATGGAAATAAATGAACAAAAGAAGTAATTGAAACGCATTATATTGTAAATATACGTTTTGTTAGTCTTCAAATCATCTCTGACCGACATCTCATGGGCGTTCTGGGAACTAATATAATGGCTTCCCTAGCCGTTGACGATCGCTAATTACAACAAATTCGTAGAATCAATGCCATTTCTTTATCATTGTCGAAAGCAAAGATATTTTTGGATAGTAGTGTTCGAAATTCCATATAGAATCGGGCTCAGGAACGCTTTTTTGCATTTTTGATGCGTAGGCTTTGATATAAATCGGAATAGGTGACACGCCCACACTTTGCGATAAAAAAAAAAAAAAAAATCAATTATTTTGTTCAATTTGACCTGATAGATCGAATTCATTCCTCGTCAAACATCGGCTGCCAAAAGGACAATCCGATTGGGCCCTACGTTTCGGAGATATTCGAAATAATAGTTGATGTCGGTAAAAATCGACTAGAGCCCCGCCTTTCAAAAACAATGTTGAATACTTAGAGACCGCCAGATCCGTACAAGACGTCTCCGGTAATCTCCCAAATTTGTACTCGTACAGCACAGCAAGTTCATTGTACCGATTTCACATGCATGTGGGGATATGCGAATATTCCTCTTATTTTGCAATGAATATAAATACGATTCATGTGTTATTATACTTGTTTCAGAGTTCAAACGGCGTCCATCCAAGAACTTCTAGCGGCCAGTGTAGCAGATCTGCATTCGATAGGAACCGAATCAATTTATAAGAAGGTAAAATATCTGACGACGGAGTTATTTCTAAATTGGTGTAAGTCAAGAGATTTTCGAAATGTCGACGCATAATCCGAAAGAGTCACTAAAAAAAGATATACGCACGTCTGATAGTGATGAAGATCGAGATCATGATTGGGACGGAGACTTGCTACGTGCTGTCCACCGAAAAGTTGGAAAATGTGAGAAAGAGCCCGAGGAAGTTACGCTCACCCTAATAAAGAACTCCTTGGATGGGGGAGCGAACATAAATGTGCAGGGCCGCAAGGGTGACACAGCGTTGCATGTGGTAATCAAAAAGGACTATCGACGAACTGTCCAATTTTTACTACAAAGAGGAGCGAAAACTGATATTCCTAATTGCAACAAACAAACAGCGCTAAATCTGGCTGAATCTTCGCAGAAAAAAGATATCCTGGGTATATTGAGGAAACACATTGAACAACGAAATGAACCAGGAGTTGGCTTATTGTCGGGATCGAATATCGTGCCCGTAGCCGACGATCAAGAACCTTCTACATCGCGAGGTGGTGCTGGGGTGACACAACGAAAACCTGTCGCAGTTGAAGATCATCGTAAACGCGTTGCACCAAGGAAAGGGTCTTATTCCAATGAGCATCAAAACGAAGCCAACAAAGTTCCAGGCTCTGAGACAAAAGAAACCTACAAACCGGGTGCAACTCTGACGGCTTCGTGGCCCGGCACGGTATATCAATTGCAACATTTGCAATTCACTTTGCATTGTACACTACAGCAAAAAGATCCCTGTTTCTATTTAGCCACGGAAATGGTAGAAGCCGACAAATTGGATGATGTCGTGTTGAGGTATAGGAACGATGACGGAAAGCAAGTTGGCCGATTCGTACAAATCAAGCATGCGAGTAGCGCAGAGAGAAAGATTTCTGCTAAAGAGCTATTGGACGCAGATGGAAATTTCAGTTTGCCAAGATATTTTACCTCATGGCGTAAAGTTAAGGAAAACAAACTATTCGATAAAATTATGATCCGACATATGATTCTCTGTACTAATAGGGGCCTTGATTTGGACGAATTAAAAAAAAAACAAATCGATTGCCGAAGTGCAGAAGATCCTGACAAGTTATTTGAGCTGAAGAGCGACTCGGGAAGAACCGCTTGGTACAAGCTTCAGGCGAATGATAAATCTAACAAAAAGTTGTATGATAAATTGAAACAAACACCCTGCAATGGCCCTAAGTTAGCAGAGCTGCTGGCCACGTGCGTTCATAAGACCAAAGATCCGCGATTAGAAATGGAAATGTTTGGATTATATCATCTTGCACTGGCAAAATATGTTTTCAACCCTAAGAGTAAAATGTTTCATGATGAATTTATTAAGGGGGAGAATTTAGATCAAGAAGTTGAAAAGTTTCGAGACGCTTTCCTTGCGGAGTTCAGAAAAAAAGAGAATTACAAGGATGACAAAAACGCTTGGGAAGCAATACAAGATCTATTCAAGAAGCTTACCTTCCGCCGAGATTTTGGTGAACCACCAAAATCCGAATCCAATCCATCAACCAATCAAGTACTAAAACCAGACACTTATTCGGAATTGCCTGTAGACTACAACGTGGACGATAAGGAAATCGGAATGTTTTTAAAAGAGTTCACTCTCGCTGTAAATCAACCAAGTATAGAAGAACTTAGTACATTAATCAGGCGCAAAATACATGCTAGCAGTCGGTTCAATCTGCTGAATACCGGAATCTTAGACCACGCCTTTCTAACGAAAATATTTACGTGGTTTGTAAATAAGAGCGAGCCAGGAAAACGAACAGAATACTTATCGTACAAAGTGGGCGAGGAATTCATCGAAAGTATGAACGAGGAAATCGACTCTCTGCTAGCCAAGGGTGCGATTCCGGTTCATTGCGAGTGGATAACGAAATACGATGTACACTTTAAATCCGTAATGCAAAAAGTAAAGGATTTTCTAGCTGAGGGTGGTTCTAATTCTACTTCAACCCGAATTTTGAATTTAGTTGCTCCAGAAGAAACATTGTTGATCGCATTGAAGGTTTACGACACGCTTAAACTGATACCGGAATACGAAAAATCGGATAGTTTTATCTTCACACGAATGGACAGTTTGAAACTCCCATCTAATTCAGTGAAGACTATTTTCCATTCACAAGAATATCCTGATTTGTTAATAGTTGACTGCGGGTCGAATAGTACCGAAAAATATTCACTGACTTTGTTGGATCCATTATATAAAATCATTGCGGAAAACGAACACAAGAAGATGATTGTTATCACTCGGACAGGTGAAGATTTGGGTACTCAATTTGATCTTAGTCATGAGACTTATGTTGAAAAAGTTGAGAACCTCAGTTTCAGTAATCTCACGAGCGATTCACAGAACAAAATTTTGGGCAAACAGGTCACTAAGTTTCAGGGACAGGACAATAAAACCAGCTTCGGCAAATTGTTAGGCATTGACGACTGCGATGATCTCGGAGAAGTTGAATTAGAAGACCTCCCGAAAATAATGGACTCGGGCACCTTGGTTCAGCTTATTTCTGGAGACGGAATACAAATCGGTGATAACATAGAAGGATCAGACGTAATCGAACGTTGTTACATACATCGTCAAATTTTTCGACATGTAGTTATCAGAGGGGATATTCTGAATGACGACAATATCCCAGATTTATTCGTCATTAGTTGTGAAAACACAATAGTCCGAGCTGAGCTGCTACGAATGGCACAGACTTCTTCAAGGACACGAAATTCCATAACAGAACCATGCGTTCAGGGCGGTATGGACAGCGATGTCTCGAGTGAATTAGAGCAAACCAGAGAAACTTCATCAATGGGACATGGTACACAGAAATTGACTATTTTGGACAGTAATCGAGGGGAGGGACAATTTAACACTCTTTGCGCAGAAAATAAAGACCGCAACGTTCATTGGCTGCAATGGGAGCAAGAATCTTGGAACAAAAATGGATATGTATGGAAGAAATCTCAAGGAAATATCACTCGTTTAGTTCGGTATAGGGATGCTGCTCAAAGCAAAGACAATCATGATAGAACGAGTGCGAAAAGTCTTAGAGACGCTGATCTCACACCCGACGACGGGCCCGTTATTATTTCGGATACGGCGGGAATGGGAAAGTCCACCACGATGACTTATTTGGCATCGAATATGAAAAGAAAGGAACCGAATATGTTGCTATTAAAAATCGATTTGAACCGCCATGCGGCCGCTCTAAGAGAAGTATTAAACGACTCGAGTTACGATCTACGTAGCATCAACGGAGCCGTAGAGTTCTTGGTGAACGAACTGTTGCGCGGCGAAAAAGATAACTTGGCACGAAAGGTTTACGAAAGAATTATAAAGAGGAAACACCGAGTGATACTCATGTTCGACGGATTTGATGAAATCAGTCCGAAGTATGAGAAAACCGTGATTAATTTACTGGGAACATTAGCCGAAAATGGCATTCAAAAATTAGTAGTTGCTACGAAACCACATACCCGGGAAACATTGGAAACTAACTTAAATGCATTTTCCCACGAGATGAAGCCATTTTCAACGCAGGATCAAAAAGAGTTTTTTATTGATTTTTGGACAGCTGAATTTGAAAAGTCAAACGGCCATACGAAACAGAGAATCAAGGAACGGATCGAAAAGTATACCACGGCACTAGTGAAGAAACTGGATGATTGGATTAACGAAAAGGGCAACAAATTTACTGGCAATCCGCTACAGGCGTATCTAGTAGCTGAGGTCTTCGGAAACCACCAGAAAAAGGCGCAAGAACTTTTTCATTCAGTTAGAGGCTTTATCGACTCTCAAGTCGACGAACCAGATTTTCCCAAAAGAATTGATCTCATTTATTTATATGAACATTTCGTGAAAAAGAAGTTCAACGATTCATTCAAAAGAACAGGTGTTGACTCCGCGACTATTGACGGTGAAATAGCTAGTGAGAATTGTTTTAAGAAGTTCGTAGATCGACATACGCGGCTGGCCTTGTATGCTCTGGTTGGCAAAAACGAGACTACAGAACTGCTCCTTTCTCTGCGAAAGTGGACCGACGGATCATCTGAGACAACCACTGCTGATATCGTGGAGCGGAATGGGATGGTTACTGGATTCATCGATGATCAGCCACAGTTTGGACACCAAACTTACGCAGAATATTTCGCGGCAAAATTTTTCACAGAGATGTTGAACACCCGCCAGCAGGACGAATCATTAGGCAAAATCTTGGTAGAAGTTGTTTTGCTCAGAGGAAATTACGGGACCTTGCGTGCCTTTATGGAATGGCTACTGCGGAGAGAAAATATTGATGTACTAGAGGGTGAGTTTTGGTCACGTTATTTGCAAGAATTTCGATCTATTAGGGGAGAAACTATCTTTCACGTAGCAGCTCAAGAAGGCAATGGTCGTATTATCAGACTCTTCCTGAATTGCCTCGGTGCAAATACTGAAGGCCGTAGGGTCCTCATTAGTGTCAAGGAGATGCTTGGCCGGACAGCAGTACATCTGGCAGCTGAATTCGGAGATTTAGGCAATATAGAATGGCTAATTGAAGGAAGCAATTTTGATATCAACTCACAAGATACGACTGGCTCAACGCCGTTACAATTCGCTGCTCAGAAAGGCCAATTGGATGTTGTCAAGTATCTGCTCGAGAAGGACGCCAAAATTGACTCTCGAAATAAGAAACACCTGACTCCGCTACACTTTGCCGCTCTCACAGGAAAATTGCCTGTGGTCAAGTGTTTGGTCGGTAAGGGAGCCAAAATCGATTCTCGAAGTGATAAAGGCGGCACTCCGCTACACGCTGCTGCTGAGGGAGGCGAATTAAATGTCGTCGAGTATTTGGTCGGCAAGGGAGCCGAAATCAATTCTCGAAGTAATGATGGCATCACGCCGCTACACGCTGCTGCTGTAGGAGGCGAATTAAATGTCGTCGAGTATTTGGTCGGCAAGGGAGCCGAAATCGATTCTCGAAATGAGGAGGACGTGACTCCGCTACACTTTGCTGCTCTATCAGGAAAATTGGATATGGTCCAGTATTTGGTCGGAAAGGGAGCCGGAATCGATTCTCGAAATAAGGATGGCTTCACGCCGCTACACGCTGCTGCTCAGAACGGCGAATTGAATGTCGTCGAGTATTTGGTCGGCAAGGGAGCCGAAATCGATTCTCGAGATGAGGAGGACGTGACTCCGCTACACATTGCTGCTCGAGAAGGAAAATTGGATGTTGTCAAGTATTTGGTCGGCAAGGCAGCCGAAATCGATTCTCGAAATAAGGATGGCTTCACGCCGCTACACGCTGCTGCTCAGGAAGGCCAATTGAATGTCGTCGAGTATTTGGTCGGAAAGGGAGCCGAAATCGATTCTCGAAATAAGGTCGACTCCACGCCGCTACACGCTGCTGCTTTGCGGGGCAAATTGAATGTCGTCGAGTATTTGGTCGGCAAGGCAGCCAAAATCGATTCTCGAAGTAAGGATGGCTTCACGCCGCTACACGCTGCTGCTCTGGAAGGCCAATTGAATGTCGTCGAGTATTTGGTCGGCAAGGCAGCCGAAATCGATTCTCGAAATAAGGATGGCTTCACGCCGCTACACGCTGCTGCTCGGGAAGGCCAATTGAATGTCGTCGAGTATTTGGTCGGCAAGGGAGCCGAAATCGATTCTCAAGATGAGAACGGCTGGACACCGTTGCGCTCAGCGTTCGAGGCAGGTAAATGGGATGTCGTTTGGCAGTTGCTCAGCAAGGAGGCTCGCGGGTAGTTCACGGTGATCTTGTCATTTTTCGCATTGAGGAAATGTGCAGCAACTGGTTGAATGCAACTGGACCTTTCATAATGGGTATACGTCTACGATGAATGAACTTTACTTCAGGACCGTATATCTAATTATCTATGTATAATCCTCAAACATTTTCATTAATCACCACATACTGCCTACGTATGTATGTATACTCGATATGATTCAGTTTTTTATATCCAGTGTTTAAATCAATGTGTAAATATGAATTTTAGTTACAACTTCGAATCAGGTATAATTGCGATTCAAACATGTGTGACATTTGAAATTTAAGGTGTGGTGTCAAGTAGTTTCAAACAATTTGCATAATTTCGAATTTGATTCATGATAATGTCGATCGGATCTTGCGCTCTTCAAATACTCCTGTCATATCGCTCAGCAAGTGAAATAAATTATAAGCCTTCGGATCAATTCATGGCAATTCCCCCCAATTTCATTGTGGTCGATGCGAAACTGGTATTTGGAATCATATGTATTTTGTACTTTTCGTATCATCTGAAATCCAAAAATGGTTCAAGTCAAAAGCCTCGATACGGATATATCAGTATCGCCGGTTCTGTTCCGTGTCGTTCATCAATATAAACAATTCACCATCAGTTTCATTCAAATACGTCAAGTGTTTCTATACGACCTTGAGAAGCCACGCCGTTAATTCCCCATCTTCAAGGACCCTTTCAAACCCTTTCAAATCGTTTAATAGCAGATGGAAAAAATCTATGTGTCTTTTAGTTTTCTATGCACTATATACCATATTACCATATATGAACTAGATCGAAATCGGAGGGGTCGACCTACCTATGGTTCCTTGTGAGTAAGTTTGGTTCGCCATTGTGCAAGGATGCGGAACGTTGGATGAACGATATCTGAACCAAAGGTGCCGATCGTGTGACATGGATAATCTGCACTTCCGTAAATATCGTGATTCCAACGTTCTGGGTTTCGATTTATTTATTCATATTTATACTGGACACGATGTACCTATCTTTGTTTTTTATTTGCACTCAATGTATCAGTTATCGTAGTGTGATTATATGTATCTCAGTTGTTGGCGACACCAATGTTACGAATGTTGTTCAAAAACTCTTCCACTGGAAAAATGTACTTCCAAAATGAAAAAATAAAATAAAATAAGAATAAATTTCACAATTTCCTGACGTTCTTTACCTTTATCAATGATTTTTTTTTTCATTTTTCAGCTATCTCTATCAGGCACGTGCTATTTTCTCTATAATATTTTGTTGTCCAGTCGTACGTCGCTTACTCAAATCTCAGAGGCGAAGCTAATTTTTTCGAGTAAGAGAGGTTTCGTCTTATCGAAGTTTTCGAGTTATAGAGGGTGACCAAACAATATTCGACTTATAGAGGCTCGTAAAAATTCGCCAAAAATATAGTGGAGATATTCTTCATTTTAAGATGTACATACATACAAATTATAAAAAATACACGAATACAATTATATAAAATGTAACGTATTTTAGTAAAAACGTATTTTAGTAAAAATTCGCTATACACAAGCGACAGTACAGTACTTGTAGTTTCAATAATTATATATTACATACATACATAGTAGGCTATGGTTGTTCACTTACAATCAGTTACAGGGTTTTGAAACAAATCTGCTTCAACTTATGCTGACAGTCAATTGCATTTTCAACCGCTAACAGAGCTGCGAATACGTTATCGTCAATGTTGATAGACAAGTTATTGAGGTAGCCTTTGACTTATAGAAGTCGGGTATCTTTAAACTCGAGTTACAGAGGCGAAATAATGGACCTTGATACGTTTGAGGAACTTCGAGTTATTCTCTGTTTTCTTTTCGAATTACAGAGGTTTTTGCAAGGAAACAGACTGAATCTCAGACATATGGAGGTTCTCGAATTATAGAGGTTCGAGTTAGCGAGGTTCGACTGTACCTCTTAATGTCGACAATTCGGATGAATTATTTCATCTAGATCTCTGTTCTCCCACCTTGGGCATATTTCTGTATAATTTTTTTCCACAATTATTCATTTCCTACACTTGACGTTTGAAGAATAGTGGGGATAACTTGATCATCATTCGTTCACGTAATGTTGAATAGCGTACAGGTATATTGTTTCGCATCTGATGCCATATCATGGAATGTAACCAACATAATTTACAATAAATTAGGAAACTATACATTCGACCTGGACCAGTTGCAACTAAGTCAGATTGTCAGATTAGTTCGAGTGGCTATTTTTCTTCCAAAGTGACAAAATAAAATTATAGAACTAACGAATGTTGATGACTCTCGATCTGCAGCCGTATCAGACGATTGACGGCTTTCCCGGGTCATTCCGTATAGAACCCTAGGCACACTCTGAATTGGCTCGATCAAGAGACTCGGTAGAGTCGTCACGTCCGAGCCTCCTCACCAAGTACATCCAAAACTTTATAGTCTCTTTACCGTAAAGGTAGTTTTGAGCAGAGTGGAGGGGACAGTGTTGGTATGCACATTGCACACTGCAAATCCAAGTGTGTTAGCTTACACATTTAAAGTGTGTACTAAGGTGTGTAATGTTGTTTTGCGTGTAAAAACAATACACGTAAGTGTGTTACATCGTATTTCCGAATATTTTATGTGTAATTTAACACACATTACCCGCGTTATATTTTGAACACGGATTTCAATGTGTTAAAAGCTAAAGCGATAGCTGTCAAACGTGTTAAAATAACACGAACAAATTACACACATGTGGCCAAATTACACGGATATGAACGGGAACACACATATGAACGGATTACACATGTATGAACAAATTACACACATCTAAATGAATTATTCCACATTTTATTATATATATATATATATATATTCGCTACACCCAATATGCATATATAGACATTATATATGGGGCATTCCAGCTCAACTCAACCACCCATCGACACTCAGGTCTTTGAATTTTTTTCGAAAAAACATATGTCAAAGTTCAGATAAAAAGACAATGTTTCCGTAATTTCGAGGTCTTGCATTGAATTTTCGACAGTGATACATCCTCCGCTAAATTCAGACGGCGAATATTTAAAAATTTTGTCGGATGTAAATACGGAAACATAGAGAAAAATGTTAAATACAAAAAACTACCGTTATCTTACGAATTTCAACCTGAATTAATTGCAGAATTTTTGAATCATTCTTCGACCCAATTTTGCTCGATAAACGTCAAGAATTTCGATTTTCTCGAATGTCGCCATAACCGATTTAGATGAATTTTTGACACAAAATACTAGATCAAAAAAGAAAATTTTCAAGACCTTATCCAAGATGCCTGGACCTCTGGTTCCAGAGATATGAATTTTACAAAAACCAATATTGATTAAATCAATTAAAAACGAATAATGGGTTGGTTGAAAAAAATATAATTTAAAGTTCTAATTCAATAGTAATTACCTTTGCCCAATGATTCCGAGTAATACTGTATGTTATTCATGTCTGGTTCGATTAAAAATAAAATATTTGATTTTTCTGAAATGAATCCTCAAAAGCTATACAGTGATTAGTATACTATCTTGTATTATTCTTAGTGTTAGAATATACAAGAGGAATACAAGATAGTATACTAATTACAATATACAAGAATCTTATTGTAAGAATATACAAGTATTATACAAGATAATATACTAATCACTGTATAGCTTTTGAGGATTTATTTCAGAAAAATCAAATATTTTTTTTATCGAATCAGACATGAATAACATACAGTATTAATCCGGCAGCGCCGGATTTAGGGGAGGGCAACCGGGGCTACAGCCCCGGGGCCTCCACAAGAGAGGGGCCCCCACAATAGAAATTTTTCGGTAAAATTTTCTAACGAATACCGAATAATATGCGAAATTATATATTTGAAAAAAATAAAAAAAAACATCCAAGTTCTGGCAACAAAAGAGCAGTTCTCACACTTTCATAAGTCACTTTTTGTTTTAAACATTCCAAGGCGCGTTTCGTATTTTTCCCAAAATTAATGGTTAATGTTAATTTTCGATCCGATAACTTAATCATGTGTGTGCGGGAAACAATCACAGAGTAAATCATCACACGATTACACACTAAAGAAATGAATTTATCCTCATTGAATAATAGGAAAATATTATATCGCATCGAAATTAGATGCTGCCGGGAACATTTCCGAAACTCCAAACGATTGAATGAAAAAATACCGGTGAGGACAGGAGACGTTTCTTCACATCAGCTTAATTCGATTACACTGTTGTTCCATTTTTTTATGTGAATTGAATGAATCTATTTTTATGGTTTCATATATTTTTACCTATTTTCAATGTTGTAATTTCTGCATGTTATTGACGACGTGCAAACGATTAATTCTGCAGTAGATTACTATTGATTTTTACTAATCGAATTGTAAAGGACGAAAGGACTTGTCAATTATTCGTGCTTATTTTCTTCTTTATGTAGTTTTCTCTTTTTTGAGTTTTCTAAAAATTACATATTTCTGAGAGGCCTCCACTCATTCGTTGCCCCAGGGCCTCCACACCTCTAAATCCGGCCCTGATTTACTCGAAATCATTGGCCAAAGGTAATCACTATTGAAATAGAACTGTAAATTATATTATTTTCAACCAACCCATTATTCGTTTTTAATTGATTTAATCAACATTGGTTTTTGTAAAATTCATATCTCTGGAACCAGAGGTCCAGGCATCTTGGATAAGGTCTTGAAAATTTTGTTTTTTGATCTAGTATTTTGTGCAAAAAATTAATCTAAATCGGTTATGGCGACATTCGAGAAAATCGAAATTCTTGACGTTTATCAAGCAAAATTGGCTCGAAGAATGATTCAAAAATTCTACAATTAATTTAGGTTGAAATTCGTGAGATAACGGTGGTTTTTTGAATTTAACATTTTTCTCTATCTGTCCGTATTTACATCCGACAAAATTTCTAAATATTCGCCGTCTGAATTTAACGGAGGATGTATCACTGTCAAAAATTGAATGCAAGAACTCCGAGTTACGGAAACATTGTCTTTTTATCTGAACTTTGACACATGTTTTTTCGAAAAAAATTCACGACCTGAGTGTCGATGGTTGGTTGAGTTGAGCTGGAATGCCCCATATATACACTGTAAAAAATGAGGTTCTATAGTGGTCCACCCTGTTCTGTGTGACCTGGTAGTGTTAATCGTCCGGTGTTAAGATAGTGTTAAAAATTCAAATATCATTAGTTACTCCGTTTGGTGCATCAATTTTTGACACCAGACTTTGGTTAATTAAAACGACACCAGAATGTGGTTGCTCCGATTTGACACCAGCATATATTCTATAGTGGTCCAAAAGTAGCATTCGGTGTTAAAAGCGTCTAAAACATCAAGGATCACAGCACCGAACTGTGATATTTTCCTACACTATATGTGGTTCAATTTTATCGTATTCACACCGACGAAAAGCACGGTTGCTTTTTATTCAACACCACTTTGGTCCCCGCTATGGGACACGAATTTTTTTATTTCCTAAACCTACAGTCGGGGGATTTGAACCGGGTACGCTCGATTTCTAGTCAGACGCTCTAACAACTACGCCAAGTCAACGCTTACAGAATGTTGAAACTTTTCCGTGTATGTTTTGATATTCCATTACCAGAGTTTTTAGATGAAATCATGACGTCCCTACCGGCAATACTTACATATTCAATTTTTTTCTTCTACATATTGAAATAATTTCACAGATCTTGAAGGGATTTTTGATGCTCCAAGAAATTTCAGTGAATTTTTCAGGAAATCGTCTTGGAATTTTTCAGGATATTGATGATTTCAGAGTATTTGTTCAGGAATCTGTAACGTTTATTCTACAGAAAATTCTGAGATCTGGTCGTATATACACAGAAAAAAAAATTTTCTCGCCGGAGATAAATATTCTTGATTCCAGAAAATAGTTAGGAAGCTCGAAATCATTCCTGACAAAGTAAAAAATTTTCTTAAATTAGGAATATTTCTTGGTTCAAGAAAATACTTACATCTTCATGGATAATTTCGATTTTCCTAATTATTTTCTTGGTTCAAGTTAACTTTTTTTTTCTGTGTACAAGTGAATCTCAGAAATTCTCGAAGAAATCCATAGTGAATTAAAAATGGTCCTATCTCTGAATTTTCTCTGTAGCTGTTAATTTTTTTGGATATGGCAGACCATCCAACACCGCGGAATGTAGAAGTGCACAAGAAAACATTCAATTCAAAGCCGCATAGGTATTTGATCAATAATAATAGCACTCAGTCGGTGTTGATCGTGCGTAGCTGTAACTTTGGTAACCAAAATCACACCGAATTCAAAATATCATGACACCGAACTGATGTCGCACCATAAGTACTCCACAATAGGAGTACGATCCTCACGGAATTGTGTGAAATGTGGTCAAACACTTAGTCTGGTGTTGAACTTGCTGAAATTTCGATGTAATATTGCTTAACCCCGACATACGGTGCACGTGGTTAACTATAATATCGAAATGGTGCTGATCGTAATACCACAGATTTTAACCACTAACACCAGGTCAAATTAACACGGCTCATTTTTTACAGTGTACGTCATACACATACACACATATTTTTTTATGACAAACACATTGTGATAAACGCGTTATATTATCCAAATGTCATGAACAAATGTTTCATAAATATGTCGAAAATCTTTCGAAAATTGTTTCAAAAGCTACTTCCTGATATATTGCGAAATACAATATAAAAAATTTCTTGAATATCTAGGAGAATATTTCAAACCGTGTTATTACAATATACGCAGAAACACTTGAAATGTGTGAACAAAGGACACTTATTTCTAAGGGTTGATATTCAATACCGTCAGTTGAGAAGATAATAAGATTTCGATTTTTTCATCCTTTCATCATAGTTGTTCGCTAAATACCATTCGATATAAATATGCAACGCTCATGCATAATCATTGGTGTTATAAGTTCAAAAAAAATGTATCTATTCATATGGGAGATAATTGGAGCCAGATGGAAACCGGAGTTCACTCGATCAACGAAGTTAAGCAACCATGTTCAGGACCAGCATATTTGGATGGGTGACCGTTTTTAGATGATAGATTTCATGGACTTGCGTAATCCTTGTGTTTTCCTTGGCCAGCGAAAAGCTCTATAATAATTCTGAAACATTCAAGAAATATTCAGTGCTGGGTGGGATATGAACGTGTAATATAACACAGGTGAAGTGTGTTCTAGAACACATGTTTAAATGTGTAAAAATTGACTACAGCGAAATTACACACCTAAGTGTGTAAAAACAACACACTTGGATTTGCAGTGTATATACATATATGGCACCGAATTGGTCATATATTATACCAGGAATCGGCGTCTCATTTTCGTAATATGAGTTTACAGAACTTTCCTACATTTCAGGCCGAAATCAAGGCAATCCGCGATACACCGACAGCTGAGAAATAATAAATTCTCAACTCGGATAGGTCAGTTTCGCGATTAGATCTTCGTCTTCTTCGTCGTAGGGCATAAAGATTCTCGCCAAAAGATCCGCGCGCGACAAACAACATAGAGAGTATATCGATGAAATGAAAATAACATTGAGACAAATATAGCGGAACTTATCGTGCTCTACTATAATTACATGTTGTATATATTTTATGGTGTAAGGGAGAAACAGTCCCACTCTGAATGGGCATCCACATAATAATGAGATGGTTAAATGAAAACTGAGATAGACGAGAAGAATATTACGGGTAGCGCAAAACCTTGTCAAATAATTTTTCATGACGTTCAATAAAAACTGTAAAGAAAATGCTAAATGAAAAATTGTCAATATTAGCTTCGATGTGCTCTGAGATATACCCGTTTAATCGTTCACGTTAGGTTCTCAATATTTCGAAGTTATTAGAGTTGAAGTCAGGTTGCTGAAGTTATCGATGCCGAGGTTATAAGAGATGAACATACCGTCACGTCGATCGTGATTATCGCAGCTATTCGATAATCATGCTGCAAAAAAGTCTTAGAATCAGCTATTCCTGCCATCGTCAGACTTATTTTATCTCGAGTATGTAATTACTGCTGCAACATTGCAAATATCGCATGTATCAGCCCTTAGTATTATTTTATTTTATTCGATTGTTTGGTTGCCTATTTTTTTCAATAATGAAGAAAAATTCGTATGAATCGGCCTGCAGTTGCGTATTTAATTTTTTTTAGTAGGACTTAATCCGGTTTCTATGTCTCGAACATCATAGTATCAAGTCGTGCATTCAAGAGATTTGGGATATTTCTTCTATACGCGGTAAAAGTTAATAAACTACGACCGTTGATTCTTCAGTCAATGCTCGGACTGAAGTATAAACACGCATACCTAGAATCGGTGAGGTACCACGAACGGGGCCGGTCGGTAAGATAGAAGGAAGATCCATACTGCTTGATCCATTCATCTTACGCTAAGTAGTATGTTCTGCCTCGCCGAGAAGATACGGTGCTGTTTTATCCAATATCTAAGACGCTCTGCATTATTGACGAATCGCTGTACTGTTACTATAGAATTCGGATAAAAGCACATACAACGACATTGACCATTCGTGATTCTGAATATCAACATGAGAATAGACGATATTCAATGAATTTGTAAATTTTCAATTTTAATCTACCGATAAAGCGGCCCGTTGTTATCCGCAAATGAGAATCTAAAAGTGTGAAATGGAGTGCGTTGTTACCACTTGTTGTGCACGTGAGGCTAGCCGAGCGGGTCGACGAGCGCCACTACCAAATACAACTTCATGATCATTTCTCGCTAATCTCGATTAAACATATGACATCCGAGTCTCAAAATTCATTCATAAGTTGGAAATCAAGAAATTTACTGGCCACAACAATACAATAAGGATATATCTCACCTCATTATTTCTGGAAATATTATGGCGAGAAGAGATCATAGACGAGCTGATTACTAGACTCTTCGTCTTCTATCGTTCCATCCTAAATTTATGAGTAATTTCTGATTTAGTTGCACAATTAACAGAAATTACCTTATTGAATCGTGTGTTTTTTGAGTTCAACGAGGCAAAACAATCGAACTATTACGAAGTAGTGACTTCTTTTTCCACCCAGATGTTCCTCATGAAATCGATGAATTTTGGTGAAAATTGAAAATTTAACAATTCAAAAAAGAAAAACACTGTCGTATAAAACCGGTAAACAGCAGCAAATTGAGTCTCAGACGGCTCATTTTAAAGGTCTTTTCATGTTCTTTCAGCGCGCAAACGTGAATTTGATAGCTCTAAAGGCGGTTGAGCTGTTTATAGTAATGTAAAACAAATGTTTACTCGTGACTGAAATAGTGTAATTGTCAAAAAATCATAACTCCTCCAATTATTCATTTATTTATTTTTTTGCAACGGTATTGGTCTGAAAATGTGTTTTGAGTCATAATTTTTTGGAAAAAATCGATGGAAAGATCCTGAGCATCGACTTTCTGAGCTTCAGGTTTCACGTGGAAATGCTCGTATAGAAAAAAAAAAAAACTTTAAATAACGGGACATGTGAGGTTTTGATCCTGTTCGAGTTGAGCTGAAATTCTACATATTAGTATTCACAATGATGAGAAAAATCTAACTTTACAATAATTTATTTATAATAAACTTACTTCATATATATTATATGCATACATTATGCTACAGTTTTTATTTTACATTACGTACAGCCGCTTACAGTTTCTGGTCGGGGGATGTTTATTATATCTATAATACATGTGTAAGTATGTATATTATTATACTATATTATATGTATAGTCGAGATGATATTCTGAATATATCAATATAAATATTCGAATTCAAACAAAAAATCAAAAATCAAAAAGAAAAGAATCAATCGTCAATATATGTGTAGGAGATGAAAATTTTTGATTTGTCAAGAATTTCAACGGGACGATATTGAATAATTTCAACAATCTGAATTCAACCTAAGGGATCACAGCGGATCAAACAACAACGTTTACAAAATTAGAGCAATTTTCCAAAATCTGTATCCGCAGATCATGTCTAAATTTCATCAGTATAAAGTGTGAAGAATGTATAATAAGGAAAGAATTATTTCAATAAAGCAATCTGAAATTTTCACGAATATGTTTTCACACAAAAAAATGACATCCATTGAATGTTCAATAGGTTAAACAATGTTGAACACATTTGTTGCAATGATAATGTACGTTTTTATTTTTCATTTTTCGAATGAATAACTGTTTATGCCTGTACAATATTCATCTCACCTGAACTGAATAGTTCAGTCGACATTTGCCTGCAATGGCTGTTTCATTGGGGTTCCTATATGATTAATATCCAATGAATTTTCAATGGTAATTGTCATTGCTTCGTGCGAGACCAAATACGGATAAATCAGCGATATAAATATTAGGGTATATCTATTCAAGGCAACATAATTACCGTGTTTTGACTCTCATTTGAAATTCCCCTAGGTTAAAGATATCCTCACGAAAGGATAGCGTTAAAAACGCATTTTATAGGGAAGCTTAATAAATTATGTTTTTCTATTTAAGTAACAATGGACAGACGTGTGTGTGTGTTTTTTCTAATTATTATCACTCAGCTGGATTTCATTGTACGTCATTTCTCAGAATATGATTTGATAGAAGCCTCGATTAGCCACAAATACTGTCCTTAGGAACAATTCTCTAAATTCAACGGTATGCAAGTTATGAGCGTTGGAATTTAGCTTTAAACGCTTATCACGGCTGAACTATTGATTTTCTAAAAATAATTCCAGGAACACTAATTTTCGTATAAAATTTCATTCTCTATAAAACAAGACTCTGCAGAATTTTCGATCATAAAACCCCTCTGAGTAATACTTAAGGAGGTTCGACCGTAACTTATGAGTCAAAATAATGATTAATTTTTTTTTTACTTTCTGTTGTCCTAATATTTGTTAAAATTCATTATTTTAATTTAAAACAATTTAACAAATTTATTAATTTATATTTTTTACTTATTTACTAAAATAAAGTAATGAAATTACTTTCGTATTTATTACTCGCCGGATTGAATAAACAGATTTGGCAACAGTGCGTTTGATTATATCCGTGACTTTCCAAATTATCTAAGTTATAATACATTGAACTATTTCACTCAATAAAATATTTCGGTATTGTTTTTAATTTATATACTAATAACAACAATTGTTGTTATACTTGCAACATCATGTCATTTCTTATATTTTCTCTCTCTTTGTAATTATGTTTCTATCCTTTTCTTTTTTCTCAGCTGTTGACGCGACGTTGCCAAATCTTTATTCGAATAAATAGCCGTCACTAGCGAGTTGAAAAAATAAATTTTAATTTGAAATATTTCCAAAATTACATCGGTAATGTAATATTATTTAATTTTTTAAATATTTTTAAATAATTCAAGTTTCTTGTGTATAGTTTTTTACTCGTTAAAGTTGGGAGGTTAATATTAAAAAAACTAAAAAAAGTCTCGTCGAAAGCTTGTCTGCCATAAGAGCCTGTGTATAAGGAGAAAAATAACGTCATTTTTGAAAATTTATATCGAAGTAACTAAACGGTGAATCGTTTTCAAATTTTAGGATTATATAAATGACGTATTTATTTATGTGTACACTGAATTTCGAAGGTCAAAGTTGTTGAATAGGAAAACTTGTAATACATTGAGCTACTATATAAAATGCATTTCTAGCGCTATTCTTCAGCGAGGATTCATGCTTGGTCTTATTCGAAAGAATTTTCAGAAGAGAGCGAAACAAAAAAATTTGTCCGGAAATGACACACTTCAGTAAATATGCGTTGGAATTTAATTGCAATTTATTGATATTCAGCTGCGCTGCACGATTCACTTTGATTGAATTATCTCAACGAAATATAATATCGAAACCCATATAAATAGCACAATTTCCGAAACGAAACTACTTTAAGACGTCTTTGGGATACGTCTTAGACCACCTTTACAGAATATAATTTGAACCTATCCATAAATGACATCTCCTGGTCTTACGGACATTCGAAATTCGTATTTTGGACTTTGGCCGTTTTTCAGATATGTTAAAAAAGTAAGATAAGACGTCTTAAAAATATCTCATGCGAGTTTTCGGACCTGTGTACTACCTAAACGGTAAACTTTATCTTGAATTTATATTTTATGTGAATATTCCTGATTAGACTAAAATATGTTGAAAATAAAAGAGCTATATCGTCAGATTTAAAATGGATCCTTGACTATTTATAAAAACCAATATATAATATATATTATAGATACACATATATACCTATAATATTCAGTTCACGATGCGATAATTTAAAATCTCTATATTTCACACGCATTTCTCTGCGATAGTTTCAATTATAATCTATAATATGTACATTATTTTTTTTAGTCTATATTATGATGATCGATCACATATCGATGCATCCGTTCTTTTCTATACATAATTAACTAAGGTCTACTTTAGGAATTATCAAACCTTGAAGCGCACATTTGCATCTTCATGAATTTTTAATAAATTTTCATATTTTGATACAATAGTCTCAGTCCCTAATGTTAAATTTTCTTATAATTTCATCGCCTATAATTCGCTTGACAAAATTTCATAGAATTGGTAGTTACCTATACGTCGAAAAAAAGGAGAAAAAAAATTTGAATTTTATTTTACATATTTAATATAATTAATCCATATCGTGGATGGATGTGGAATAAATTTGTTCTACCTATATAATTGGACGAAAAAAAAAAAAAAAAAATGAATCTCATAAATAAAAGTAAATTCATGCACCGCGGTAATTAACAGACACGACTTCTGTAATCCAGCGATTTATTGAATAATAATCAGAACGAGATTACGTTGGAGCCAGAGCTTTATACATGAAGTGAGCAAAACCAAAACTAGAACAATAATTCTATGCTTACTTGAATGAAATATTGCAGCTGTTGAATCTTATGTATAGGCAAAATGCAGTAGTTAACGAATTGCAAATCAAGGAGTTGATAAAAAGGTATTAATATTTGTAATTATGCTACTCGCAATTATATCTATATGGGAATCGATCTATTTTTGTGCAATTTATTTTATTTCTATAATCACTTCTATCAAATTAATGCTTGCACTGATTATGATTATTTGTATAACGAATGATTATTATTATAAGATGTACAAGTACTGGACAAATCTATAGATTACTGTTAAGTGTAAGTAATATGATTTTATGTAGTTCAACAAATTCAAAAATTGTAATGACCAATTATTAAAGTCTATGAAACAATGCTTCGAAAATCTAGGAAAATTCCTTTCCTTTTAGTCACGTTATTATATTTATCATTTGTTTTTTCTTTTAACAATATACAATGTAACGTATATGTACTTATTAAGCTCTTGTATTTACATAATTCACGTCATCAATATTTCTTTTTCCAGAATAAAATAGATAAAGAATTATCATATATAACGATCGGAGTTATCCAGAATATAGGTATAGTTATACATATTTCATAAATTGGTCACGGTGAGCCAAAACTGTGTTGTGTTGGCCCTATAAGCAGATTGTTTCCGGTTCAGCAGATTGATTCATGTTCAGTTGGCTAAAATTAAATGAAATTGCACAACGGATTGTCAAAAATAACGCAAATAAATCTCACTTATCTGTTACAGTAACTATAACGACTATATACTATTACAGTCCACATATTATATGATTATCTGGGGTCAAAATATGAGGAAAATGTATTCCCATCGATCCGCGATCCTGTTTTCTCACAACGCCATCCATATTCATTTTATCACCTGCTTTGAGCCCTCTGTCTTTTTGTCTTTGTAAAAATTTCGGAGTAACTACTGGAGACTCTGTAAAAAGTGCCATAAACTACTATTTATTTCTGAATTTATTCCAAAAGATTCTTGAAATTGAAACACTTGATGATCAGTATTATCAGAGATTTTGTAGAAAATTCTTAGCCTCATGTAAAGTTTCACCAAGATTTTGAAACAAAAACAAATTTTATAGATTATTTTTTTCATACTTTGTCCAAAATTGTTCTAAGATTTCATTGAAACTGAATACGTCTGCAAAAATTGTCTATAAATTTTCTAATGATGATCATAAAGATAAAGTGCTCAAATTTTCTGCAGAAAATCTTCAACAGCACATAGTTTCGGAAATAATCGGGGTTTGCGGGACTTTTTGTAAAGTATCCTAAAGTTTTGTAATTATTAGAATGAATCAGAAATTTTCAGAAAAACAATCAGAAATATAAATGGAACACAGCAAATGCTGCCTTCAAAGTCACATTCACTGAACTTTGTGTCGAGTACAGCTGGTTCATAAGCACAGCGTCGAGATGGCCCCTGAATGATTTGTTTTAGTGATGTGTGAATTTTTCTTATGACTGAAAACGCATGTGATATCGGGTTGATATACTGCACGCAACATAAATTTCATATTTCGCTTGTATGACATAAACTGAATATAATTTCGATAACGGATAAAATCTTTCTACGAATCGTGTACTCAATTATGTAATACAGCATATCATAGCGCAAGAGACAGCAAATTTTGTTCAATATCACAATACTATAATAGATAATAATTATTAGCTATTATATACGAATAGCTCAATTTTATTTATTCATCAATGAATTAATTTCAAAATTTTTCTCAGGTATATTAAAAAAATTTGAGATAAATGACCAAGTGTAAAATGGGTTGAGAATATGCCACTACTTTATATATATATATAAGTTTGATAGTGGTCATGATCAGATCTATATCTTATACCAATGAATATAAAAATAATATATAAACGTATTATCTATCTAAAAGTTACTTCCTGGGCGTTTTAATTGATGTAATATGCGTCACGCTTTATGCCCTCTTAAAATAGGCTCGTCTGAAAAGATTAGCCAAACTTTTACTCAAGTCTATACATTATATATAAAGTTCACCCAATTTTTCATAACGTCATTCATCCTGGTTCATATCGCAATCTTCATACCGTTTATCAATCCTTTCTAAAAAGCTTGCAAAATTCTAATAGATACTACGAATATTTGCGTACAATATTATGTATAGGTGTGTGTGTGTATATATGTATAGGTATTATAGTCGCAATGAATAGAATAATTCTACCCAGCTTTCATGATATGAATTACAATATGGTCATAATCTTCTACTCTTCATAGTATAAAAATGATCAAGTTGTTGAGTCTTTATTTATATGGAATAATTATGTATGTATGTATATATGTATGTATGTGCTAGAATAATATCTATCTTTGAAGATAGATTTTAGTATGTATATTATATAATCTTTGCCATATGAAATAGGACTGACGAACCAGCTTGCGCCTATATGTATAGTACACGATATTAAATGGGGCAATAACTAGTAGGTCATAGTTTATAACGAAGGTCAGGCAATGGCCAATATAAGCTCTCAATGCTACTATCCAGAATAGGTAAATTATACTTTGGAATTGGCAGCATTTCAAGGGAGTTTGAAGGATGTGATAATTTTTATGATCTTTGATAAACTTGAACGTATAGTGTAATTATTAGCAGCAAATATTCAAGTTCCGAGTCGTACTTCGTCATCATTGTGCTTTAATCATTAATAATTACCCTCATCGTTTCAAAGTTACCCACGCAGTACATGTGAACGTTTCAGTTAGGTATCAGAAACGTTACCAGCTTCCATTTTCATAACGTTCATTAATGTTCGAAAAGTGACGTTGCAGTTATATTGAGCTTGTTACTACCACAAAATTTTGCAGTCACCTTATGAAAATATAACAGCAAGCTTCTGAAATTATATTTCAAGAAACGTGACAGAAATATTTCAGAAATATTTCAAAAGGATCACTTATTGCTCATGGAGCAGTTTGGCATAGGGGTCTCTTAAAAACAGAAATATGCCATCCTGAGTACAACACGCATTCGGCTGGGCTCAAGTTGGATATTGATTGGAATAGATTGATTGAGATAGAATTGATGGGACGGTTTAAGTTGGATAATGAGTGAAATGAGACAATTTACACATTCAAAAAGTATCTTCAGATCTCTGCCGGTCTCAGTATTATAATATCTGAAATGTAACTGAGACGTGTGGAACGTTTCAGACACGGTTCACAGTTATATTCCAGAAACAGAACCAGTCACAGAAAATAAGTGTCAAGTTTCTGAAATCATTACAAGATTTCATCGCACAATGTTCGCGGAACCTATCTGAAACGTTCTTTCCTGTGCGGGTATGTTGTCAGAAAGCTGGCAAACTTGTCTTTAAAGCTGTTGTGGTCATACGATATACAATTGTGATCGAGATCTGTAACGTGTCATGATGTACTTCACTTGAATCAAGTCTTGAGCCATTGTGTCTCAGCGATTGCACGCTGCATCACGAATTTTGGCGGAAATCATATCCCGAGACACAGCTGAATGAACTTTGTCCTAGAATTTGATATCTTTTTTATCATAGTTGTGTTACTCTAAACCGAGAGGGGATCTTGACTTCTCTAATATGGATCGGATTTTTACCTATGTGGGAACGTTATAGCCATTTATTCCGAACTACGCTAGATAGCCGGCGTCCCCACATAAGGTTGTATCATACTATCGTCCCTTGAATATGTTGCGGATCCTGCGAACTCCCTTGAATTTGGAGCGGGGGTCCCATCGGACTTTGTATCGATGGTGGGTCGTAAAGACCTCCCAGGGAGCCACCGAGACCTGCTCCAAGTGAGGGGCCAAGACCACCACCACCCAAGGCAGATAGGGAAGGCAACCCTACATCGAGGATTCCGGTGTTACTAGCGCCACCTCCCGGAGTTCCCTCTTCCGGCGGAGTGACCTCTAAGCCGATAGAACCGTTCAAAGCAATTTTAATTGGGTTGTGATTAGAAGGATGAGACAGAGCTCCTAGACCTATGTCTTCCAAACTGCTTTTCCTTCTCGTCGTTAGACCCTGTCGAAGAGAATTGCTTCTTCTGAGCAAAATGTCATCGACGACCCTCAACGAATTAGAACGGCCCCGGAGCTGACCGGCTACAGTGGGACTGTCCGGTAAAGAGAGAGAATTTGATTTAGTATTTCCAAGAGGTGGCGCTCTAGCCAACCCGATCCCCGAACCTCGCCGGCTCCCAGGGCCGCCACCAATTCCTGCCGAAGCAACTGCGGCACTCATCTGTGCGACAAGTTGTGCCGAACAAAAGCTAATGTTACTTTTTCTCCTAGAATTGTGTCTTTCAAATGTTTTCTGGGCTGAAAAGGGACTAGGTCGCACTAAATACACTATATCTCCTTCTTCCAGTTTCAAGTCACAGCTAGGGTTGATTATCACATAAGACAATGAGTTTCGCTTCTCCGAGACGTCGTCGTAGTCGGCTACAGGTAGATTCAGAGATTCCATCCGCGATCTCACAAGATTTGCTATTTCCGCACGTTCTATCTGTTGAGCGTGGTTATCGCGTGCTTCATCTCCAAGGCTCACCGAATACTGAAACGACAAACGATATCATACGTCACAAACTTTGAAATTCTTCTGACATACAAGCATATCGTCCGTAAACACAAGCAGTGCATCTTATATTCTAATACTGCATCAATGACATCAAAAACCACATTCGGTGTATCGACTCTTGATCAGTCGCTCACCGCTTCTTGAAGACTTTGATGAAAGGTTAATCGTTTGATGTATTTGTAGAGACTTTTTGAGTGCAATTGTTCGGACAGAAAAATGTCGAAGTGTTCTAGCACACAAGAATATTCATTTTCCGAGTCAATCTTCTGTAGAGTCAGAAGTCCGACTTCTGTCACGAAAAGTGGTTGCAAAGAGTTTCAAAATCGTGATACTAATGTTGATATGAATTGACGGGAACAAGTAGTTTGTAAGTCTGTCTTGGTGCTCAGGGACGTTTTGGATTGCTGATTCCAGATCTGAGTTTTCAAATACCAAATGAGCTGCTCTCAAACTCATGTTATACATATATTTCCAGACAATCATCGATAGTCATGCTACAATAAATTAATAATTATATACTGTTGCAAAAATTGACGTGCAAAATAGGCTCGCAGATGTAGAAATTAGATGAGATTATGAGTCAAAAGTACACATCAATATACTTACAGCAGAGGCACCTTTGTCTCGCGTAGCGCAATTAGCTAAGCAAGATGCAGCTGCTGAATGTCGGACCTTATATTTCACGCCTACACCAGTGTCACTCTCTGCATCTGAGTCGGCCTGTTAAATGACAAGCAATTCTACCCTTACTACGAACCAGCCACCATCAGCATCACATTAACAACATACACGGACGAGATGACGCGTCGACAAGCGTTTAGTGCAAATGAAAACATATATTCTCCAGATTTTCATACATAAGAATTATAACAGGTAAGTAACGTTCAAGACAGATGGGCATAGTGATAGTTAATGATCAACCAATTTCTCTGTAGAATGTATTCACGTCTCTTCGACTTGCATCCCTGATGGAAATGCATTTATTCGATTATTTTCTTGGAATTTTTGGAATAACTATTTGAAACTCTGTGAAAAGCCCCTCGAACTGTAATCATTTTTCGATCTGAATATTCGCTGCGAAATCTCTAATAATATCAACAAAGTGTATTCCAATTTTGACAATCTTTTCAGAATAGTATCGGAGATATTAGGAGCTGATGTGACTTTTCACACAGTATTTCAGAGTTCCGGAGTTTGTAGTTAGTTATTCAGAAATTATTCAGACCAATAATCAGAAATCATTTTTTGCCTGCAGGAATAGGATTTGAATGAATTTTTTCGTTTGGTATGTATATAGAAATTGTGAAGGTGACTGTTCATTAATCTTTATAATTAACATAAAAATTTTCCTAAAAATTGAAGATGTTTTGGTTTCATAATCATTCCGTTTTGTGAATTGTATAATGCAAGTTTAACCGAACCCAATGCAATGATTTATGCTCTAGATGTTTATGCATAATATTAATATTTTATTTTATTAATGATTATACATGAAACGAGTTCCACGAATTCTAATTATTCCTAAACCTTATTGAAAGATTCTCAAAATTGAAAAACTTTTTGACTGTTATTAGAGATTTTTCAAAAACTTCTTGGATGTTTCATAAAATTATCAAGAAACTATCAGAAAATAACGAACAATATATTTTCATCATTCGAAATATTTTTAAAAATTGAGATAGAGCTTACAGAAGTGAGGAAGGTACGCGGAAGAAGCGCAGCACCAATACGGCCAAGACCCCTTAATTATACCGTACACTTTACTCAAGTCGTATGACGGGATAGATCAGAACTGGGAATGGCAATGGCTCGAAATCGAAACGGGGAAATTTACGTTGTACGTAACTACAATCCGGCCGGAATTTTTTTAGGCAGTTTTAGCGAGAATGTACCGCCACCCGGTGGCGCTTGTTCGCCAAATAAGAGTGAAATCCTCACCGTCCAGCTCAATCAAGTGTACAAGTCAGCTTGGCGACAAGAAGCGCATTTGAGATCGAACTTACAGTTGACCGCTGCTGCAGGGGCGAGATTTTTGGATATTCAAGTCAACTCGAGATTTGAACATGTGTGTGTGTGTGTGTTCGATAGTTTTCAAAATTTCATATCATTGCAAGAGCAGATATTACCGATTGAGCGAAATGAACCGTTAAAATATGAGCGTAATACCCTTATTGCAAAAACTTGCATAGAAATTCAACGTAAATCTGCTGATACTCTCGAAGAATGGTGCATCACATATCCAAACATTAAGATATTTTTAACGCCATCCAAAACGAACGATAAAAACTTTACAAATCAATTCATTAATCAATGAAGAGACGTCATATTTGCTGACGTACAGTTAATAATGAGTTAAATCTTTCAACAGGCCTGGGCTGAAACTCTTCTACAAACGAACAAGCTTGTCCACCGGTCCGCGTCACCGTACGGAGAAAATATATATATAGATATTACATACCTATACATACATATAAAAAAAAAAATCTTAATCTTAATGAACATTCCATATACGTATAGGGGAGGATGGGCCACAACGGGCACCCCCAAAAAATATGTTGTAAATTTTTCTTTTTTTTTTTATCACGCAATCAAACGATCAAAAATTTGTGTTGTTTTTATTATTCAATATGAAAACTGTTTTCATTCATATTTTAACGGATTCATCGAAGCGTTGCAGAGTGAAATTATTGTCTGCAGAATTTTCGTCAATTCATTATAGAAACGATACGAAAATGAATTTTGTTTTTTTTTCTTTTTTTTTTTCTTCTTTTTATAACGCATATAAGTATTTGCGCGAATATTTGCTGTAACGTTAATGATAATAATTATCAAGAATGAAAAATGTCTGATAAAAATGGCCGACATATAATATTATGATGGCACAAACTTGTTTTCTAGATAATAAGAAGTAGAGAACATACTCTTGGAACTAATTTACTTTTTTTTTTTTTATTCATTTATTTTTTTTTTATTAGAGGCTAACCCGTTGTACCCCGCTCGTTCTTTCCTACATATTGTACCTCTGACTGTGAGTATGTATTCTAAACTTAGAAATTCAATTGTTAATTGTTTATTAGACTTGCTACCTTGAATATGAGCGGATCCACGTCACTTCACTCAAAAAAAAACCGTCAAGTCACAGATTTTTGCGCCATTCAAGGTATCTTTATTACTATGGAAAAAAAAAATACAACTTGAAGGATTTTGAAAAATTTTCAAAAATGGCGGAGTTAGAGCTATGTGAATTTTCGTAAACCTCTGTTGCACCGCTATGTTTAAAAATTCATATCTCCGAAAGTATACATCGGAGCGGACTGATCTTTAGATCATTTTGTACGCAAAAGAATGTGCTTTCATACAAAAAATTTCAATTCCAAAAAAAAATTTTCCTTCAATTTTTTTTCGTCGTTTTTTTTTTTAATTTTACTGCCATTTCCGCGGGACTCACAGAATTTCATGGAGATAATTTTTTTTGGATACCTGAATCCTTCCCCTTCAATCCTAAAAAAAAAAATTTATGGAGAAAATACCTGGGCCGAAGAAAACAAATAAAACGTCTCGTCGCGCGTGGCCGCGCTACTCCCGCCAGCTCGTTGTGTTGCACAGTGGGGTTATGACTGATGGATCTTTTGAAATATTTTGGTGGCTCTGAAAAGGGCCGATGTTTTTAGCGATGATTCGCTGGATGACACTTAGTAGGACACCTCCGTTTGAAATCAATCCATAATTTTCATCGACTCAAATTTTTCTGATGCTGAGAATAATTTTGTTTTGACGAGTTTATGGGATATTGGAATGACCGCATGTAATTTCAGAGTGCCACGAACTGTCAATGCTTTATCGAATCGATTTTGTAAAATAGATTTTTCCGCTTGATGTTCTGCAGACGTACAGTACGCAAAAGATATGCTGAGAAAATAAGAACATGCCCAATTATATAGATCCAGCGGTGTTTGAATAGGATCGGAATTGCCAATCAATTGTAAACTCGCACGTGAAGCTAATCTTTTAACAGTTCCACCTACCCCGTCACACGGCCCTTTCCCATGTGATGTAGCAAAGAAATGCCATTCGGCTTGGCATTGAAAGTCTTCGAAGTGATGTATTATGTTTATGAAAATTGAGCAGCTTCCCAATATAAGAACAAAAAGAATCTCATTAAAAAGAAATGTTAAAAGATTAGCGTCACGTGCGAGTTTACAATTGATTGGCAATTCCGATACTATTCAAACACCGCTGGATCTATATAATTGGGCATGTTCTTATTTTCTCAGCATATCTTTTGCGTACTGTACGTCTGCAGAACATCAAGCGGAAAAATCTATTTTACAAAATCGATTCGATAAAGCATTGACAGTTCGTGGCACTCTGAAATTACATGCGGTCATTCCAATATCCCATAAACTCGTCAAAACAAAATTATTCTCAGCATCAGAAAAATTTGAGTCGATGAAAATTATGGATTGATTTCAAACGGAGGTGTCCTACTAAGTGTCATCCAGCGAATCATCGCTAAAAACATCGGCCCTTTTCAGAGCCACCAAAATATTTCAAAAGATCCATCAGTCATAACCCCACTGTGCAACACAACGAGCTGGCGGGAGTAGCGCGGCCACGCGCGACGAGACGTTTTATTTGTTTTCTTCGGCCCAGGTATTTTCTCCATAAATTTTTTTTTTTAGGATTGAAGGGGAAGGATTCAGGTATCCAAAAAAAATTATCTCCATGAAATTCTGTGAGTCCCGCGGAAATGGCAGTAAAATTAAAAAAAAAAACGACGAAAAAAAATTGAAGGAAAATTTTTTTTTGGAATTGAAATTTTTTGTATGAAAGCACATTCTTTTGCGTACAAAATGATCTAAAGATCAGTCCGCTCCGATGTATACTTTCGGAGATATGAATTTTTAAACATAGCGGTGCAACAGAGGTTTACGAAAATTCACATAGCTCTAACTCCGCCATTTTTGAAAATTTTTCAAAATCCTTCAAGTTGTATTTTTTTTTTCCATAGTAATAAAGATACCTTGAATGGCGCAAAAATCTGTGACTTGACGGTTTTTTTTTGAGTGAAGTGACGTGGATCCGCTCATATGTAAGATATAGTATATAAGAAACATTGTTGACAAATATTTGTGCGACATAAGTGAAAACAAAACGAATGAACGAAATTTTTATAGATTTATTCACAGATATTTGTGATGAAACGTTATTCATTCTTCGTGATATAGGTATATGTTATTCGATGTATTTTATTCTATCTCTCAAAATTTATGATTCTTTTAATTATTTATTCGGAGATTCTGTCTCAGAGCTCATTGCAGAGTAAATTGGTACAGGCTAGCTGATTTCTCAATCAAATCTATTGATAATTGTTATTCATTACACTAATGCAGATTGAAAATCGTTAGTAGGTGTAACGATATAGGTAATTATTTCTTATCGAGCCTGTATCTTTTCGAAAAAAGGTAAATTTCATTAATTGCAACCTCGAAGTATAAAACTTGTTGGTGTTGATTATGAATAATATAAAGCGTTTTTAATCGTAGCCACGAAGTATTCTAATTATTGGCGTTGATTTGGTGACAGGTTAATTACTTACACCGTTGACTGAAGAATTTATAGACAGCTCACCCTGGGCATTTTCGTGAGCCGAGAAAGTGGGCTTGAAGTGGGCTTGGGGACGAAACAGCGTCGGAACGACAGAAACTGAGATTCCCAAGAATTAACTACATTGAAAACGTCCTCTTTAACGTGAATGAGCCCTTCGCTGTCCGCATATCTTTTTAAGATTGTAAACAATTTGTGATCTTAAAAATCTGTATCTTCCTGTATTTGTAAAATACTTTTACATTGTTCAGTCATGGTTAGACAAAAATTTCTTAACCAGATATCCAGATATATAATATACTGCATTTGACTTAGTAAATTCTTTGGTTTTAGAGTCCGAAATGTCTTTGCGAAATCTTTGGAATTAAATTCAAGGGATACTCTTGACTGAGCTCGAAAACTTTTTTGAGGACCGACCAATGCACAAAACCATTTTTGTATTTCAACATTTTCGTCATCAAATTGTTGCGGACGGATTTAAAAAGGTGAGGGGGGTCAAACACGAGATACATTTTAAACCCGTGCCTTTCGAAATACGGCTTTTCTACTGTAATGTTCAACTTCCTCACCAAACCTTGATTGCGTGGACCTTGGTCACAAATAATAACTTTAACAATTAAGCCGGCTTCAGTTATTTTGTCAATAGCCGACAGAACAAATTGTTTTGTTAACCCATGTTATCATGACAACTAAAGCAGACGTGGCAACATGTGGCTCTCTACTGCTTCCGTCATCAGTTAAGGGGAAATGAAAGATAAACTAGAGTCATCTAGCAGATTTCTCACCGTACTAACACACTATTTCAACGAAAGCATGTCCGAAGAGCGTCATTTTTTGGATTTTTGAAAATCGAAGAGCATCATGCCCTTCGTTTAATTTTCATTCATCGCTGATATTAATTTCACATCAATCGGACATGCTTTCGTTGAGAAAAGGGGGTTTGAAAAATATCACCGTAATACAATATACCGTACTAAAACACGATTTTTCTACTTGATATTTTTCAACCCCCTTTTCTCAACGAAAGCATGTCCGATTGATGTGAAATTAATATCAGCGATGAATGAAAATTAAACGAAGGGCATGATGCTCTCCGATTTTCAAAAATCCAAAAAATGACGCTCTTCGGACATGCTTTCGTTGAAATAGTGTGTTAGTACGGTGAGAAATCTGCTAGATGACTCTAGTTTATCTTTCATTTCCCCTTCAGCCAGTGAATTTATCAGCGTTAACATCGTAATGAATTTCCGGCGACAAACTGATTTCATCAAATAACAGCGATACTACTCGATCTTTCTCAGGCATCTTTTCAAATTTCTCCTTGAGTTGGGAAAACACTGCGTCATTTAAACCCGGATAAATTGGAAATCGACTCTGATATTTGCGCAAAATTCGCTCAGATGGCAAAGCCATTAGAGATCTCAAAAATCTATATGCTTTTGGCGAATGATAAAAAATTGAAAGAGCGATATCCTTCAGATCATCGGAAAACCTTCTCGCGTTTTTACAGTGTTTACTAAGAAGGATTTGCGACGTGAGAAGGACATGAACAGGTTCAGGCACAAGTGATGCACAGTCTGCAACTAATTGCTTTACTTTTCTACGCTCCCAGTGGTTATTTTGGTCCTACCGCTATTTATATATTTGAGGCGATTAATTTTACTACGCAAAGCTAAAATTGTCCGCTTTTGTGAAGATATACGACGAGACTTCGGACTGAAGTAGGAATTTGGCCCAGGAACTGCGTAAGACGTTTGGATCGACCTAGAAGGATGAGGTGGCGAGGTAGATCCATGTGAAGACGGCATGGGTTCATCTAAACACAAAATTTATTGGAATAAGAATAATTATTCATTCACTTCAACATATAGCACTTATACTAGACAAAGAAGACTTATCAAATTAGGTATCAATGAATAAACAAATAATTGAATCAATGAATATACAAATAATTGAATCAATGAATTTACAAATAATTGAATCAATGAATATACAAATAATTGAATGGTATCGTAGAAATTTGACGTTGCCTTTAAGGGGGTACATCCGATTAGACGGCGGAAAAATTAGGTGAATTTTGTAAATTAAAACTATTTGTTCTATCTAATCCGGGTTTGTTTCCTGTTTGCACCATACACATTAATGGTGCCACAGAACTACCGTCAATTTACAGGTTCTCGATAGACATATCGCGTATATCCATTGAAATTCCCGAAAAAAAAAAAATTTTAGCGGATACGCTCCTCTGGCATTAGTCGCGCGATATGTCATACCAAGTCGTCAAATACGAGGAATTTTGTCGACAAATTGAGCTTCATTTACGGAAGGGAAAAAATCTTGAGAACAATTGTTGTGGGGGGAGGGGTTACTTGGAGATTGCGGACATCCCATTTGTAGAAGCTGCCTTCTGATTTGCAGGTGCTGGATCTAAGTTTACTTCTCCCACATCTGTAAAAACATTGGTATTGAAATGAAAACAATAATCAAAACTGAAGGGCAACTAAAATCCATAAAGAGATGATGCTCCAGCGTAAAGGCGAAAATCTTCTTACCGAATATTGATGGCTGCGTTACATGATGCTCACTTTCCTCTTTTGATGCCACTGGCAATACTGCGGTTACAACATCTTCTTCTGTAATGCAGATAACAAACATTACATTACACAAATACAAATATAGACAACCCAATTGAACCTAATTGATCCAAATCTAATAGATACAAATTCGTAAAACTCACGATTTTTGGTTTCGTGCGTTGTTTTTACGGTTGGAATGCTATTCGGTACTATCAAGGGCCTTGGAAATCTCTTCAAAAAACAGGACGCCTCAAAGTGGTGCTCGCATATCCGGAAATTACGAGAAATTTTTACTGTTGCCGATTTCGGAACAAAACGTAACCACTTCATCCGTCTAGAAATAGAGTTCTCGAATGTAAAAGAATTCTTACACTTTTGGATTGCAAATTCGTTACATGGGAAAAAACGCATGCTTCTTGGTTATGTTTAACGACAATCAAAAGTATACTCACGTTTTAGGATCTTTCGGCAGCGAGAAGAATGAAATATCTTTGTTGTCTCTAGGGTTATTCGTACACCCTTCTGCAGAGCAATTAAACACCGTTGCTTTAGATTTTTTTAACTTCCCGTTTCTCTGATATCAGAGAAAAGAGGAAGTTATTGTATTCACCCCGAAAATGAAAAGTTGAGTTTTCACTAGATCTCGACGTTTTGAAGTCTAGAGAATCATCTCCGATCATTTTCAGATGGACGTCTGTGTGTGTGTATGTATGTATGTTTATGTATGTATGTATGTATGTATGTATGTATGTATGTATATGATCAATTTTTTTGGCCGACGATATCTCGAGAACTTTGGTATCAATCGACGCGGATTCTCCGAACTTAGAACTGATTAGATTCTGGATTGATTCGGTCCAGTAGTTTTTGAGATATTCGAAGAACAAAATTTTGAAATAATTAATTTAATCCACGATATCTCGAGAAAGAATCGACGGATTCCAATAAAAATTGGAATCTCAAGATTTTCTGGACCGTTGATCACAAATACAAGGACAGATTTTTTTAACCCCTCTCATCTGAAAATTGCCTACCAATAATTATTTTAGGAAATCGTCATACATCGGTTTTTTTGTTTCCTTGACAAATTTGGACGGGAAGTTTTAGGTCTGGCCCATCGTGGTCAGCCGATTTACCTGCTTGTTTTTGTAAGTTTTACGATATCACTGATCATCCAACGCTTCTTTTTCTTTCTTCCCAGACAACACGTACGCCATCTTAAAGACGTCTTAAAGACGTCATGTGAGAACGGAAAGACGTCTTTGAAATGTTCTGTAAGGCGGCTTAAAGACGTCGAAAAGTCGACGAATGCAACACATTTCGTTGCCTCAAAGACGTCCGAAGTGGACACCTTTACAACGCTTTAAAGACTGCTCCGAGACGCCTTAAACACGGCTCTGAGCCGTTAAAAATACGAATTTTGGACGTTTCTGAGACATGTTTCAGGCGCTCATTAATCCCATCCGCGGAAAACTGCGTCCTGGTAGTTGCTACACTAAAAAAAAATTATTCATTTCAAGTAATGTTATTTGTATATCGGCAAATGAATATTTACTAGGATCAAATAGCGACATAAGTCTTTTCGGTGTGTAATTCTTTGGCTGGGGCACTGACATTTATAGGTTATGTAGATACCGGCGATAGTTGAGACACTGCAGTTGAGAAGGATCATATACCCGTTCATGATTTTTACTGCTATTATCACCGAAATCGAATACAGTATTGATACTTAATGGATAATTATTGTAAAGGTATTGTATTACTAGTCGACAGTTACCTTAAATAATAGCTGCGTTTTCTTCACTTCATGCGTGCACTATACAACACTGAATTATATCAAGAGACTCGGTAGAGTCTCGCGCCAAGTACATTAAAAAATTTTTTTTCTTGTACGTAGCGACTCTCCGAGTCTCTTTACAGCTACGGCAACTTTCCGCGGAGTGGGGGAATAATGTTTTCTCTGTCCCACCGTATTTGGTGAAATCATGCAGATCTACGATTAAATGTGAGAATGAGGATCGAAAGAGCTTTCATTTAAGCCCAACATCAATAGAATCTGTGCACGTATAGCTGAGATATGATTATTTTTAATTTTGAGGTAGCTCGTTTCACGTTCTCAGTTTTTCTCCCTTTTCAGCACAATTCATCGCTCCAGGCCATTGCGCATGCGCGTCGATCTGTCAAACTGACAGTTCAAGTCAGCCGGCATGTAAAAGACTTAATTAATTGTGCAAAATTCACAAAGTAATGTTTGATTGAAAACTTTCCACAGAGTAGGAGGTAAACATGTTCGAATATGGACCCGATATCTTTTAAACAACAATAAATATTAACCTATGTGATTTATCGTTTACCTCACGAGCTCGAGTCTTCGAGGTTATGTGAATACCCGTAATAATATTCCCTCTCGGCTAGCATAAGAAAATGAGGAAGCAGGAGATAAAATTGCTATATTTTGTGCAGTGACATTACTTACAACTATATGAACTATATAAACTGTAGCAAATGTTATTAAAGTAATGATATCCCCTACGCAGAAGCACGTGAGGTAAAAATTTTCGAAAAGTATAAAACATATTGCATCAGGAGCAATGGAATTAGAGTCATTAGAGACTGTCATCTAAAACTTATGCATATTTAGTTCATTTTATATGTCATAAAGAATTATATCTCATTTCAGGCTTACGATCATATCTAAATCTAGTTTAAATAGATCTTTGAATAAAGTTCAGTCTACTAATTAAAAAGTTCAATATACTTCAAAAAAAGTCTAATCAACTTTAGTGTCTTATAGCTCAGTTTTTTTACAGTTGATGAGTGCTATTTTGATACATAGTTCATGATTTTTTGAAATTTTGTAGCCTTCGCTGAACATAGATTTAGTTCATCGAAGAAAAAGTGGTTGTCGTAGGGTACAGGTTGCTGCGTTGCATAAAATTTCTTCAAATTTCGATGGGATGTTCTATATGAATGGAATTTAGGGCCAAGCCAATATTATCTCATGAATTTAACTTTTGAATATGAGAATTTTTATATTATAGGACACTTTTTTTTAAAAACAATGGAAAAAAAAGTCTTACAATCATAGATTTTTATGTCCAAAAATAAAATTCATGAATTATTATTTGATTGGCCCTAAATTACATTATCGTATGGAATATTTCCTCCAAATTTGAAGAAATTTCATGCAACACAGCAACCTGTACCTTACGACAACTAATTTTTCTTTAATGGACTAAATCTATGTGCAGCGAAGACCACAAAATCTTGAAATATCATGAACTATGTATCAAAATAGTACTAATCAACCGTGAAGAAAACTGAGTCAAAAAAATATTTTCTCAGACCGTAGCAGTAATTTAAAAAAAATTATTCTCCAGGTGGGTATACTTCCTTAAATCAACGATGAATATCATTTTATCTCTAACATTTAATACAATAAATATGAAAGATAGAGACAATTTTTATTGTCACTAGTAGACCAAGATTCATGAGTAAACTTATAGATATCTTCATTCGGAGACTACAAATACTATTTGCTATATTATAATTTTTGTTTCTATAGAATTACCGCAGTATTTTTTTCATGTGGAAATTAATACTTTTGGCTCAAATTTTGATTCAGTACAAGGAGCTATAATCAAAATGTTAAATTTTCTAAACTCATGCAAAATTCATTCTGGAATATCTTCTGCGTACAGTTAAAGGGTGATTGACTGTTGCTTTCAGGTTATTTTAATATCACCGTGCTAGGCAAACCGCTCATATCCAGTGACAAGAATCGTTTATAAGAATCGAAAAAATGTGAATTATGACCGATAGTATGACAAGGTATAAGGTTTTAGGGGCTACCTGAGTGCTATTTATTTCCATTGTAGCCAGCGATCAACATTCAACTGTCTTTTGTCTCTAATGTTTTGACGTAATGAATATTAAAAATATAGATAAATTTTCATTGTTATCAGTAGACTAAGATTCATGAGTGAATTTATAAACACTCTGTACCACATTATAATATCTGATTTGATAGAATCGTCGCTGTAGTTTCCTCATGTCAAAACTAACCTTCGGTCAAATTTCGTTTCAATTCTACATTCATGTAAGGCTGATCTCCAGATATTCCCTGCGTCACAGTTACAGAGTAATTGACTCTACCTGGAATTCGAATCCACAGAGTTCAGAAGTATAGTGCATATTTGTTGTAAATAGAAGCTACTGTGTTAGCGAGTACCGCATTAATTATAGCTGTCAATATGGTAATTTTCTTGTTCATATTTACACATGGCTTATCAAAACGCATAGCAATGAAATTAACAAGCCCGGGTTTGTCAGCTGGCATAAGGTCCTAAGCGCCATCATACGACCATTTGCCATTTTTAAATTCAAAATGTATAATTTTTTCCTACGTATAAATTATACAATTCTTCGTACAATTCATTATGAACAAGACTTAGTACGAATCGAGATAGTACAAAAAGTAATGAAATCCCCCCAAAAGCACCTCTGGTGCAAAAACCTTTCGCCAAGTACATTAATGTGATATTTCCCACAAAAATAGTTTTGTAGCCATTTAATCTACAAAAGTATTGAAATCAATTGACGTTGCCAAGTACAAATAAATTTGCTCCCAATTAATTTCTGAATGTAATCTAGTCTTACTTTTCAGTGGGAATTTACATTTTGATATGTATAATGTGCGTAACACGTAATAACATGGAACATACGAACTCATAAGATCAATTAAAATCAAAATTAGGAAGAAACAAAGACAAGAAAAAAAAATTTGGAGGTAGTGGTACTTGGCGGGCATTTTTGTAAAAATTAAAATTAAAAATTAAAAATGCCCGCCAAGTACCACTACCTCCAAATTTTTTTTTCTTGTCTTTGTTTCTTCCTAATTTTGATTTTAATTGATCTTATGAGTTCGTATGTTCCATGTTATTACGTGTTACGCACATTATACATATCGAAATGTAAATTCCCACTGAAAAGTAAGACTAGATTACATTCAGAAATTAATTGGGAGCAAATTTATTTGTACTTGGCAACGTCAATTGATTTCAATACTTTTGTAGATTAAATGGCTACAAAACTATTTTTGTGGGAAATATCACATTAATGTACTTGGCGAAAGGTTTTTGCACCAGAGGTGCTTTTGGGTACAATATACGATCACATCATGCCGCCGCGCGGGGCTTTTAAGATTCTTTAAAGTCGACTTTAAGACGTCGGAAGTATATGTCCTAAATTTACCCGAAAATTACGTCTTTAAGTCGTCTTTTTGCGTCGACTGAAAGCCGTCCCCAGAAAGACGTCTTAAAGACGCATTTAAGACTGATGTGTTGTCTGGGTTTGTTATACGCTTGATTCATCAACGGAGTGACGCCACGCTACACACACACACACAGCACTACCGGTACACGTATGTACACAAACGGTTCGGTACCGAGACACAGGTGGCGGTACCGTCGCAGAATACGCCTCGCTTCCACTCTATCTGATCCTCCTTGGCTACTAGCTGCGACGTAACAATGGTCAAGTTGGGAGAGGGTCTTGGCGCCAGGACAGAACACTCGGCTACTGTTCGAGCGACCCGTGTTCAAATCTCTCGATCGCCGATGCTTGAACAAGAAGTTTTCTTTCGTTCGTCCAACACGAAGCGATGCCGTGATGTGTGGTTCCTGGAGTTAAAGGCTCAGAGTCGATTCGAACCGAAAAAAATGACTTGTCAAGGAAAAGTGATTCGCCACGAAATGTATTATATTAAGGTATATAATAGTATGTTGCGGCATAAAATTGCTAACATAAGAAGAAGAACTAAACATGCGAAACGCAGAAATTAGTGGAGTAGAACTGAAATGGCGTTTATGTTGCGAGATCGTGAGATCCTCGCAGTACAGTATAAGCGACCATACCAACGCTGGCGTATACATAGGTGTCCTAGCCGCCAGCATGAAAACGGATGGTTGGAGAGGCGAATCTGTTAATGCTGTTGAGGTAGCAGATAAATGGATCTTGCTAGACCATCGCCGCGTCCTCGCAGCGGCGCTAACAGAGGACCCGAAGCTGATGGTCCGATTCTGCATTTACGACGAACACGAAATACTGACGAACAGAAAAGCCAAACTTTACCGGCTAAAGCCTCAATCAACTTACGCAGACGCTGTTCGCATGCGTATGTTCGGGCGAAAGTCCATCCCATTGTCGACTGACTTGCGAGGTGTTCAGTTGAACCAAGTCACGGTAATACGCAAGAACATCGCGGTCGATAAAGCGGTACGCGAAAAGTGTGAACATGACTTAGAGATCATGGGATTTCATTTCATGGATATATCGCATGACTAATACCAGACGCGCTAACGGACGGTACGATGGACATGTTATATTCCAGTCGGTAATCGCAACACATATCTAGCGAGTTTCCTTAATTTTTTTGCAGTTGCTGAATGAGCCGCCAGAATTACTGAGGGGGCGCTAGCTCGCGTATAACTTTCTTAGAGCATATAGGTATACCCTGGAGGGAGCATGTTGGTCAAAAAGTATGCAGACAGAGAGGGACATAGTAAGAAAATAACCTCTCTCTTTCTACGCCAGGAGCGTAACATGACAAGCCAGGTACCCGCGTTACTGAACGAGAAATCATGACATGATATATTCACAGGTTAATGCGCGGGCACCGGGATTTTTTACTTACGGGTGTAGCTAGTCACGTGACTAAAATGTGACGACCAATCAGATCCTGCGCGACAAAGAGAAATTATTTTCTTACTAAGTCTGTCTCTACGTCATTCGCCACTTATGGGAAAAGATAGGACATGCTCCCTCCAGGTATATATGGGGCATTCCACGCCAACTCGGACACCATTTGGCTTTTGCATCTCCGATTTTCTTCATAATTTTCTTTGTTATAGTATCGGTTGAGAGAGGCCTCCCTGATTTTTCTCAATTTTTTTCGTCGAGCCGTTTCCGAGATATCGATTTTTCAAAAAACACGTTACTTTTTTTTAAATGCTCATAACTTTGCGAAAAATGGGCCGATTGGGTAGTTTTTTTTTTTTGAAATTTCTATCTTTGAACCCACTTTTGGAAAATGAAATTGAAACATTTTTCAAAACCGTATTTTTTCAAAATTTTCAAATTTTTTGAATAAAATGTTGATTTCCGAAAAACACGTATCGATCGATTTCCTTGAAATTTTTTTCGAAAAAACTGTCACTCATTCCGCAACTTTTAAGTCTAGTCTGATAATGGGATAATGATGGGATCTATTTTTTTTCGAATTTTTAAATTTTCATGTTTCAGTCATCGGTACCTAAAGTAAATGATAACTTTTTTTTCAGGCCCCCCAGTAATATTTATTGTCATCTATGAAATTAATCTGATATAACTTATTCATTTACCGGATAATTACCGTTAATTTTTAGTTAAATATATGAAGACATATGATCACTGTATTAATTCTTATTTGGTTTTTTTTTTTTTTTTTTAATCGATACCTACAACACAAAACTCTATTTGAATGATGTTCAAAAGTTGGCACATTTTGTCATCAATTTCAAACTTTGACTACGGTCAAAGATTGAAATTGATGTAATATATTTAACTAAAAATTAACGGTAATTATCCGTTAAATGATTAAGTTATATCAGAATGATTTCATAGATGACAAATAACTATTACTGGGGGGCCTGAAAAAAAAGTTATTATTTACTTTAGGTACTGATGACTGAAACATGAAAATTTAAAAATTCGAAAAAAAAATAGATCCCATCATTATCCCATTATCAGACTAGACTTAAAAGTTGCGGAATGAGTGACAGTTTTTTCTAAAAAAATTTCAAGGAAATCGATCGATACGTGTTTTTCGGAAATCAACATTTTATTCAAAAAATTTGAAAATTTTGAAAAAATACGGTTTTGAAAAATGTTTCAATTTCATTTTCCAAAAGTGGGTTCAAAGATAGAAATTTCAAAAAAAAAAAAACTACCCAATCGGCCCATTTTTCGCAAAGTTATGAGCATTTAAAAAAAAAGTAACGTGTTTTTTGAAAAATCGATATCTCGGAAACGGCTCGACGAAAAAAATTGAGAAAAATCAGGGAGGCCTCTCTCAACCGATACTATAACAAAGAAAATTATGAAGAAAATGGGAGATGCAAAAGCCAAATGGTGTCCGAGATGGCGTAGAATGCCCCATATGCTCTAAGATAACTTTGGAACGAAGTATGGTATCGATAAAAGTAACCACAGCAACCTCTTCGTCTTGAAACGTATTTTCAGAAGAAAGTATTGCGGAATTATTCGATACCGATTTTGAGTCTTTTTGCAATTTTGAAGTGAAAAACGGTTTTTTTTCATCCTGTTCACCCTTTTCATTTTTTCTTTTTGATACTTTGAATCTTTTCAACATCAGTAATAGTTATTTTGACATATTTCTTTTGGAAAAAATCGATGAGGGTACGATAAAACAAATCTTTATTTTGATTTAAGATAATGAAAAAAAAATAGAACAAAAAATATAACCACGACCGGAATAGGGTTAAAATTCGTAGAATTTCCAACAGTTTTTCCGAGAATTTTTTCGAAAAAATTAAGAGGGACATACAGGATGAAAAAAATGATTTTTCACTTCAAAATTGCAAAAAGAGTCAAAATCGGTATCGAATAATTCTGTCAATATTTTTTTCTGAGAGTACCTTTCAAGACGAAGAGATTTCTGTAGTTACTTTTATCGATACCATACTTCGTTCCAAAGTTATAAGCGTTCGAACTTTTGCGTTCGATCCATTCATCCCCTATCTCAACAGCATAAACAGATTTTCGTCTCCAACCATACGTTTTCATGTTGTTTGCTAAAATACCAATGCATACGCCGCGTTGATATGGTCGCTTATATTGTACTGCGAGGATCTCACGATCCCGTGACGTAAACGCCATTTCAGATCTACTGCACTGATCTGTTCGTTTCGCATCTTCAGTTTTTTCATTTAAATGACGAATCTTATGTCGGAATTTTCTCGGATTGAATCAAGTCTGAAGCTTCGTCGCTATGGTATACCAGCTCATAAACTTACTATCCTACCTTATGATAATACGACATTTCTTCATGATTTACATTTCCTTGAGAAGTCAAGATAACGGCCTGTACTCATTGTCAGCGGTCGATTTGGACCGAGGCAGCTCTTGAATCTTGTGTCAAGTCTCAGTGGTTAACTGCACTGTCGCAGTGTCTAACTTTGGTTTTTCATTCCTTTTTGATATACTTTTTCTTCCCCTGACAAGTCTATAGTTTTTCCTTTTTGATGAAAGCTACCCCCAAAAACTGTTTTTCAGGCTTGTTTTTATTATATTCAAAGTTGTTATTGAATCAAGTCGAAATCGATGTTCAAGATGTTTGTCATACCTCATTTGGAAATTTGGAACCTATGTACATTTGGAGAGAATTCCACAACGAATAAAGTCGTATTTTTTTCTTCTATTACTCGAGATATTGAAAAAACACTGAATAAACGCTGACTACATCTGCAGTTGATTCTTATATTCAATAAAAGAGTGACTAGGTCTAGGTGTTCTTTAAAGATTATATTCCAGTTGGGGTGTGAATATCCGAAGGAGTATTTCGAGAAGTATCTCGCTTATGAAGAAAGAAACAAGACTCCATGAGTGTGATTTCGAAACACTCCGCAGGGCGTGGAACAAATCAGAAAAAAATCAAAGCAGATTTGAAAGTGTGTAAAAGAATCTTGCGAATAGGTCTGGCAAAAGTATTTATTTTTATCGTCGAGAATTATCGAATGATGAAATCATGATGAAATCATCATATGGAAGTGTATACTCCTTAGCAGCCCTGTACGACGGATGTATAACCGCAGCCAGTCCGCGTTTCATACTGTAATCTGCGGCCAGTACATAAACGCGTAGATACGACGTTCGAGGTCATGCTTCAGACGTTATATTTATTTCTCCAGAGAATTTTTGCTCAATAACTCAGCAAGTCTTATTGATTGTTACCTTGTAGGTTGCCGAATTTCGGTACGATACATTTTCCAGACGTTCCACGGAAGAGATCCATTCGGGAACATGAAAATGCATATCAATTCTGATTACGAATGTTCGCACGTTGGCGTCGTTGGTGGTCATCAGTTCGTTCGCGTAGAAGACGTAGATATACAGGGTGTTTCAGGCTGAGCTCACCGAATTGTATTGGTAGATTACTCGATTGTATTGGGCGATTACTCTATCAGTTTTTCAAACGATGGTGTTTGGTGAACTTATTGCCGCCCGAACGTTCTGCGGTAATCATTAGAAGCTTTGATCAAATATTGTATATTCATGGATTTTATGATCGATTCACTGAGCTGGAAAAATTAGAGTGTAAGCTTGGTTTAGATCCCCGAAGATCACAGATTATTGGAGATCGATAGATTATCCATGTTTCTCTATGATATTGATGAATCTTTGTTAATTTCGTGTCTCGTACCCAAAATATACCGTTCTTTAAATATTCAAAAGTTCGATTATAAAGAAACTTGTTGACAATCTCCAGCTCACAGTATGGTTCTTCATTTTAGTTTATTCAAATTTTGTGAAGTTTCTTAGATTCCGGTGATATTGACTGTCCAACTCCATGCCTAAATTTCAAAAATGTTATTTCATGATTCATGGACCTAGAGTCACGAAAAACTGCGTTTGTTACCATTTTTTTTCTTCTTTTCTTCTCTGTAAATGTTTTCTCGATTGTCTAATCGTGTTTCATGTTTAGTCATCCACTTTAACCTGCAGGGTTGTAAATAATGCATTACTTTTTTATTAGCGTTTCCATTAGTCATGATTTTCAGTTTTCAATGCAAAATATTTCCATTGGCTATCAAATTTCAATTTTTACTGGGAAATAGGAAAAGGGCGGGCAAAATAGGGTTCCCCCAAAAATTTGGTAATTTTTGTTTTCCTCCGAAATGTTGCTAAACCATCATTGAGTACTCTTATTATACTTTTTGCACAATTTGGGGTTTCTAAAATTGGTATTTCAAAAAAAAATTTTTTATTTTATTTTATTTTTTTGAATTGAAATCTATTCCTCTTAGAATCATTTTGAATGATTTGGAATAAGTTGAAGATTTTTTCACTATTTTTGGGGGATAGGTACCTCATTTTGCCCGCAAACGAAAAAAAATCAGGAAACCGGCTGACCAGTAGGCCAACCTTAAAACTTCTCGCTGTGTGTCAAATACGTTACAATGAATTGATACTATTGTGTTTATACTGCATTGAAGAAGGTTATACGCATAGTTGATTTTCCGTATACAAATTTTTTTCCTTCTGATTTTCGAAAATCGAGTTTCAGTCGAATGTCAAAATTTATAGGTTTTAGGGAATTATATTTAATGTCAGAAGATATCGTTCAGTCTGTGAAGGATTCTTTGTGAAGTCAGCCAACTATTTTCATCATGTTCGCAAATTCATAATAATTTTTATTCCGACGATTAGCGTTGAGGTACATTCGAGCTATATTCTTTTCAGATTTTTAGCACTACTGGTACCCTAGCCATGAGAGAAGTGTGCAATTTTTCATTTTCCATATTTATTTATTCCGCATAAGAAAAAAAAATAATTAAAAATACATGAAAAACCTGTTTTTTCCTCAGCTTTGCGATGGAAATATTTTCAATTTTTTTTCCAACTGATAAAAAGTGCTCAAAAACAAAAAAAAAAACTCGAAAAACAAATTACAGGGTGTTTTCAGATCTTCGGGCAGTTTTGATTTAGATAAAAAAATTCACAAATCATCCATCCGATACCCCAAGTTTGTTGTAAGATTTGCGTTATGAGCCGGCCATTTGTTCCTAGGAAGATAAATTAAAAAAGCACTCTAAAGACGGATTTCAGTCATATAATGGTTTTAAACGCCTCTGAAGCAATCAACAAGGGTACTAGAAAAAGAAAAAAAATTATCAGCAAATATTTCTATGGAGAGCTATGATTTATTGGAAAATTTTCAATTTTTATACCGGGAAGTTAAAAAAAAGTCATGTGCATAATTCGGAAATTTATTTTCGAAAAAAATATAGTAAAAATACGATTTTGTACCTCTTGTTGTTGGCAACAACTTGGCCAAGTTTCACAATTTTAGATCAGTTATCTCGTGAGATAATTTTCATACAATCGATGCACAGAAATACATGTATTTTGCATTAAAAACTTTGGTCGCTTTCAGGCACGTATTAATATTAATATTGAGGGCTCAGACTCTACAGACATTTTTTTTAAATATATTCGGAACCCATTTTAGGGGCGTCTGTATTAAATTTCAAAAATACCTAAAATAAAAACCACCCTAATACACACACCTGGACGTCCATCTAAAAATGGTTGGAGGTGATTCTCTTGACCTTGGAACGTGAAGATCTAGTGAAAACTCAACTATTTATGGTTAGGGCGGTTATACAATAACTTCCCTTTTGCTAAAAGCGGGAAGCTAGAAATCATGGAATTCATATTTCACAAATTTGATTAGAAAGTTTCCTAGAATATTCTCCAAGGCAAAAGTGTAGCTCGCCAACATGATAATTATTCTGTGAATAATACGATTGTAATAACAATGACCGAATATAGCATATCACATCATCAGGCGGCATGACGATTTATCAGACGGAAGTGGTGAGAAGTTGAGTCTCGCATCACTGATGCAATCGCATACACTGTTTCTGCTGTTTTTTTCTTTGTCTTGTTATTTTCTTTTTTTTCAAATTTAGAATTCCATATCAAACGTCAAATGAGTGTTTATTATACATATAGCGTCGCTCCGATGAACCTAAATGACTTGCTTTGCTGGAATCCTCTGATTACAATTGTCGACCCCAAAATTTATTCTAAATTGTAAAAATCGTAACTTTGGAAAAATCGCAAGTCGCTAAGAGAATACGCTGAATCTTCCCTCATCCTCTGTGCAAATTCTGCAGGGAGCACAAAAATAGTTTTGGTGCAATTGTATGGTCGCCAATTGTGTGTGCGATTGATATTCTATTTTTCACCGCAATGCTGTTGTTTCGTCGTTAGCCACTTAAGAAAATCGTTGGCAAAGTTCGTTGAGAAAATTGTAGAAAATATGAATTCGTGGCGCCGAATCGTTTGTGGGTCGACAGGGCGTTTTCATTCATCGTTAGAATAAAGCAGTAAACGTCCGAGGCAAGGCGTGTTATTTGAACAAGAATTAACTTGGCTGCGAATGCATAATCAGATTTATGCATAATTAGAATTATCTCCCGACCACCTCTACATACATACCAGATACCAATCACAGCATCCGGCGACACTCGTAAACAGCAGCTCTCTTTCGGATCCTGAAATAATTCTCACGGTGATTACAGAAGCTGGATCTTCCATCTTTATGCATATTCACAAAATTTATAGTCCTTGGTACGGGTATTTCGGGCGAAGAACCAAAAAAAAGGCGTTTAGTTCGGTTATTATGATCGTCGATCGACGGGTCGTCGGTGTTTCGAGACTTGTGAAATTTACCTCCTGTATATTCTAGCGAAGTTGCCGAAGGGATTGTCTCGTCCGACACAAATCCGAATTTTTTTTTTCTCTCCTTTTATGCAAGTTTTTTGTGCCTGTTCAGCGTTTTGGGTCGGTAACTACAATCGCGTCTTTCTTCCACTATCGAATTGATATACGAGTTGATATACAATAAATATAGTATTCGTATAAAAAATTTTGAACGTATATTTCACTATTCCAGAACTTTGATGAGGAAATTCTTTGGCATATTCTCGTAAAGTGGTGCTCACCATCATAATCATTCAGTGAACGATACAATTAGAAAAATAACTGTTTAACGGAGCATATTGCGTCATCAGGCATGAAAACCATTTATCGAGCGGACGTGGCGAGAAGACAGGTCCCACCAGGCTAATGTAAGTAAAAACAAGACTTTTTTTCTTCTGAACTTTCTTTCGCATTCCATTTTAAGCGTGGGTTGAGTATTTATTTCGGCGTCACTCCGAAAGAACCGAACGAATCGCTTTTCTGGGATTCACTGGTTAGAATTGTTGAACCCATAATGTTTTCAAAATCGTATGGATCGTCACTTCTGAGAAATCGCAATGGGCAAATGTCTTATAATAATGTCTTAAAAATCTTCCAACAATCGAAACCTTTGACCGCTAACATTTGATGCTTCAAGACGCAGTAATTTGTGTGATAACAATACTTGGGCCAGCTGGTTGGGCTGATTTGCACCGCATGAGAAATCATTTGACCATGATGTATAACTTCGGTGAGTTCAGTAAACGCACTCCAGTTCTGAGATTCTATCGTTAGACCAACGTTGATCATGATCAGCTAAGGACTGGACTCGGAAATTACGTACAAGCTTGTCAAACACGTTGCATCACAGACAAAGATCGTGCAGTATCGTTATAGTATATGTACCGAGAGGAGGAACTGGTTAAATCGAACGTTATGATTATGTTGATTAAAAAATAGTTGATAAACGTCACTGAACTGAATATTTTATTCACTTCAATCTCTATAATTGTCAAATCAACTACCTGTTTATTTTATTGTACCATCTTTAATTCAGTTCAATTAACAAAGTTTCTTGCTTTATTTGAGAAATATTCATTCAGTGGGCTGTAACCGCCGAGTTTAGTTGGATCAAAAAGTGTATTAAATCAAAATGAATTCTTAGCTCGCAAGTGCTCAATGGTCGATGGGCAACTTCACTCGCGGTCAGAACCAAGCATTGAACTTCCGGGACGAGGTGCGTTATCTGACCAGAGCCGACCAGTGCACGATTATCAGTCCTAAGTCAGCAGGACTAGCAATCAGCAGCCCTTTCGAGAATCATATGTTCGAAGTGACTGCTGAGGCCGGACCTCTTAACGTTGTGCAGATTCATCGCATTTTCTCAATTGTAAGTTTCTATTTTATTTATAGTCTTCTACACCGATATGAACCCGATAATTCCGAATTTTGTGGCAAAATACGACGAAAGAAGCACCACCTTTTATCGATACAACCGACAAACAGATCCCCCAAAAGCACCTCGGGTGCAAAAACCTTGCGCCAAGTACATTAAAACGTAGTAGTTATCGACAAAAGTTTCTTAGAAAAATTATCAAAGAAGTAGCATTTGATCTACAAAAAAATTGAAATCAATGGACGTTGCTAAGTACAATTAAATTTGCTCACAATTAATATCCGAATGTAACCTAGCCTTTATAGTTTGTAGTTGGTAGTTTAATCTCAACATACAGAACATGCGTAACACATAGAGACATGCATCATACATACTCATAAGAAAAGATCAATTAAAATTAAATTTGAGAAAAAAACGAAACGTAAAAAAAATTTGGAATACGTGGTACTTGGCGGGCTGATGTTTGAATTATTATAAGAATATTAAAATAGTTTAATTGATATTTTCTTTTAATTTTTACAAAAATGCCCGCCAAGTACCACTACCTCCGATTTTTTTTTTTTTTGTTCCGTGTTTTTCTCAAGAATAATTTTAATTGATCTTTTCTTATGAGTACGTATGTTGCATGTCTTTATGTGTTCGGCATCTTCTGTATATTGAGATGTAAATACCAACTAGAAACCAAGGCTACGTTACATTCGGAAATTAATTGTGAGCAAATTTAATTGTACTTGGCAACGTCCATTGATTTCAATTCTTCTGTAGATCAAATCGTGCTACTTCTTCGATAATTTTTTTAAGAAACTTTTGTTGATAACTACTACGTTTTAATGTACTTGGCGCAAGGTTTTTGCACCACGAGATCCCACGAACGGGGCCGGTCGGTAAGACTGCAGAAGAATCTATACCGTTTGATTCATTCATCTTACGCTAAGTAGTATGTTCTGCCTCGCCGAGAAGATACGGTGCTGTTTTATCCAATATCTAAGACGCTCTGCATTATTGACGAATCGCTGGCTTGCTACCATAAAAGCCGAGTAAAAGTATACAACGATAATGATCATTCATGAATCAATATCGACATGAGAAAAGACGATAATAAATCAATTTGCAAATTCAAATTTTCCATTTTGATCTACTGAATTTTTCACCTATTTTGATGCGGAAAAAGTATATCAGTTCAGAAATTTTATTTTCGCCGTGAAAGAGGCACGGCCCTGAAGGGTGGTAAATGTACGCCTCAAAGAGTATAGAATCCCATACTCTTTTGTACGCCTTTCTTTGTTCAGAAAGTGCAGTTCAGTTTATCTGCGTACAATTGAGCTTCTTCGTATTTTTTTTTTTTTTTTTTTTAATTTATGAATAACGTATAATATAAAAAAAATCGATTCTAGGATCGATCTATTAAGCTTTGATTTTTTGCAGAATCGATTCTCACACATTCGATTCAGAATCGATTTTTTTCAGAGGATTGAACAGCGCTAGTGAAGGCCATAGAGATATATGCATAGACCCCCCTCTCTTTGTTATGGACATAATCAAGCTGCCGCGCGCCTCAGAGAGTCATTCGCAAGCATAGATATAAGGTACTAGATTGGACAAGTTAAAAAAACTTAGTGGTATACGGCAATATGTCACACAATAATAGTGACATCCGATGCTGCCACCTAGAATACATGGTAAAACAGAACATTTGTCGATATCGGAAAGGTATTTACCCGGGGGCTGAAATTAAACAAATTTTCTGTCGGTCAAAGCAGACTTACGAAACGTTCACGTCATGCTACGGCTGTGCATCACTTTACATACACTGTAACATCCTACGAATGCAATGGTTTCTACTAATTGGCGGCTCATCATTTTTTCTATTTTTATGGAGCGGAATCACTATACTTTTTCGAAAAATCAGTTTTCTTTATTCGATTGTTCAACTCTCATCTATGGGATGTTCCACGCCGATCCGTACGGAGAAGAACCTTGTCGTTTTATTTGTGATGTGATTATTTGTATTCGTTTCTTATCTACAGAAACAGAGTCTGGCGAATTTTCGATCCCTCAACTCAAGAATCGCTCGAATTATGAAATTTCGCAATTTTCACGTATTTAATTGGTAATTCAAACTTTTGAAGGCTGTATGTTTTGAACGGTTTGACGTCGAGATCTCCATCAAACCTCTGTCTAAAACTAATTCAACGTAATCTTTAATGGAATTTTAAAAACATGACCGAACAAAAATCCTTTCGCTGTGATTCGTCGAGGATGAAAAATAACTTAAGAACGAGAATGTAATTTGAGAAAAGATTCTTAAGAAGGAAAAAATCTCCGAAGCTAAAGTCTCGCCTCCTGTCTCTATCTTGATAAACGAACTCGATCTTAATTATTTATACCTATAATTTAATGTTGAAAATAGACCCGCTTGGCGAATGCAGCGCTGTTACGCCGCCACAATATCGACCATAAAAAATTAGGAAGAAATTTTATACCATTGAATATTAATTCAAAATTCTTTGAAAATTATGATGTTATCTAGACACTTGAGAAAATAGAAATCCGCCGAGAAAAAAGATAAAGATCGAGATAAAAGATCGTTAAGTATGAAAAAAAGTACTATAATTTAAATAAATGCATATATTTTTAAAACTATTATAGATATCGATTTAGTTGAATATTAATTTGGAACATATTTAATCTTTTGATAAAATCGTCTTGAAAATCAATTGCTGTAATAGTTTACAAGATCTAAACTATTACAGGTTGAATATAATAAAAAAAAGTTTCATTTTTCATAAACAAATGCATGTAACTGACGATCTATAATAGCAACGATGTCGACTATTCATTTCAAAGATCATCTAATGGCCCATAAAATCGGCTTGGATGCTAATTATACCGTATCTCGGATAGTTTAAAAGTTAAAGCTGTTAATAACTTAACAAACTGAGCGGCCGCTTCCACTTCCATAGCGTACCAAAATATAAAATCCTATAAAAAATTGAAAAAAATTTTCTTCCACATTTTGACATACATCGTTGTTTTTGTTTTTGTTCTAAAAATCTAAGGAATTTTTTGAACATATTCGGTGATTGTTAGTAACAAATCGCTTACTTAATAAACAATTAAATTATTAACAAAAATGCTCATTCATTTTTTTTTGTGTAAAGAATTGTAAATGATTGATTAGCAGAAAAATTTTTTTTAATAAGTCATTTTTACAACCCGAGAACAAAGAAATTGATTATTAGTCATGAAAAAATTTTTTGGGCAATAAATTTTTGTTCTTAAAATCATAATATTCCCTAGCAAATGAAATAACAAAAGATAAAATTCTTACAAATATGTAACTTCTACGCCATTTGTTTACAAAATTTTCCAAGCAAATGGCTCAAAAAATTAAAAACAAACGTTTTTGAATACTTTTGATTAAATAAAAACACTAATAATAATATAATTCGATTAAAAAAAAATTTTAACCACTTTTTTTTATTTTTTGGTTTTTTGTTAGCTCAGATAACTTATAACTGATAGGTTATAACAATTGAAGATCATTTAATGTTATGATCTTGTTAAGTATAAAATTGTCAAAAGGTCTCCACAAAGCGAAATAATTTTAGCAGCTTTCCTTAAAAAATTACAGGATTTTCCATACAGACGAAAACTCTAAAACAAATGGATTTGTATTATTAACATGTTCAACTGTTGAAAAATCGATGAAAATTTTTTTTATGGACGGAATTTTATTCTCGTATGTGTCTAGATAATGTCGTAATGCATTTGAATTTATAGATTGATATTAAATTGTAAACAAAAAAAAAAAAAATTATATGTGGAGCTCTACTTTCAACATTAAATTATAAGTATAAATAATTGAGATATGAGTTCCGAAAGTCAAGACTTTTCTATTGAAATTTTTTTCTTCTTTGATCTATTTTCAAATTTACGCTATCCCTCATAGTTTTAGAGCTATCAGCAAAAAACTAGACCCCTTCTTTTGTGCTACAACCTGGCAGATTATGAAAAATATATAGGAGGTCGGTGCAGGAAAAAAAAGCCCACTTCACAAGGAATGACCCATATGATACGTATCATTCAGAGGAATTCATGAATGTACCCTATATCTAGGCTTTAACTCATACTATGCTACAAAATATATAAAACAACATTGTGAAATGCGCAATCATTAAGAATCTGTAGGTCAGATCGAATATCGAGATTATCGATCAATTTATGCAGAACTCTTACCAAGACGCAATACTGTTGGTAAAAAAGAGTACTGAAGCGAAATCCACGAAAATGCCATTTTCGATGGCGATGCCGCCTACATTCATGGCGCGACACTAATGTCAGCCGCCATCTTGTCCAATCTAGTACATTATATCTATGTTCGCAAGTCATTGCTGCGGTGACGTGAGTCAAGTGAGTTTGAGAGCTGGTGGAAAAAATCCAACTTCTGTAGCTACACGCAGACACTCGAACCTCGAAAAGGTATGTATAATTAGAGAAACAGAAAACATTGGAAATAAACTTTCGCGATAACTTTTCACAAGAATTTTCATCGAATATAATGCATCTGTGCGTGAAAATAAGGACAAGTTTTCCGATCAATGCCTGATCTGTACAACTTCCTAAAGCAGAGGCTTCCAATTTCTCGTCGGCTTTTTATAGCGAAATGACAGATCGGAATACAATTTGAACCATTCGATGAAGAACGTCGAATGGAAATGACGATATCCAGAAGATTTGAAATTTCAGTTTTCAATTTTTCTTCGCAATGCAAGAACTGCCACTCATCTTTCGTACATTAGAATCTGGAAGCCCTCAGCTTATCGAGGGTGTGGCATCACAGAAGAAGATCATTGGTCAGACTGTTAGAATTTCTTTTATTGAAGCCGTATCTGTTCTACGTTCAAATAAAATGCTAAATAAGATTTGATCACCAATGCGCCGTTTGCCAGTTCGGTTCCTAGCTATAATGAAGACCTCTCAAACTTTTATCAAATTTGCGGCTTTGAGACCCGATCAAAAAACGTATGCGTTGATTTTCTATTTTTCTCTTAAGAGAAGGCAACAGCGGCAACAGGGCGTATATTTGTATTATCTTTTTTTCTCAGTTAGCGGTCGGTCTAATTGTAAATTTAACGATGACGCTTGATCCTGTACGCCGAAGTATGACTCATATCTACTTATAGGCGAGTATCCCGGTGCAAAGTGTTATTCCCAGCTGCTGCGGTTGTACGTGTTCAAATGACGTCATTCGAGTTATATAACGCGAAAAAGTCAGGCTCCACTCGTTGGCGAAAATAATCAAACCGTGGTCATATCTCAACTCAACTTTGCCGGTGGACATTCATCGACAAATATACTTATTCAATCTTACTTATGATCGATGTTACTATGCGGGATATAGAATACATAATTCTTGTATATCTGGAGAAGATGATGTAGACTCGATTACTCTATTTTCCATAAGTCAAAGAATATTTTACCAATTGATTGAGCGTTGTCGACTTTATTTTGCAAGCGGCGACACATAAAGTCCTTTCGAAATTTATTCTAGAACAGGTTTCAATTCTTCGAAAAATTTTGATCAGGATATTACTCACTGACATATTGAACGATGATGTCAGGCATTTAAAGCTACCCGAGACGCTGCCTCAGATTCACGCCTCGAATAAATTATACTCGTTTCGTAGAATTCTCGGACATTCGATATACGATAGACCTAATCTGGTAAAAGCGAAAGGCGTCTCCAGATACGAGGTATTGTTAGTTGTTCATCATTTCATCCTCATTTCAATCTTAGTCATCACTCATGAGACATGAGAAGATAAAATCGCAGCTTGCATTTTTGTTTGCTAGGCAATGGGCATCTTTATTTGCGGTGAGAACAAGGCAGTGCACTGACAGTTATCTGAACAATAGTCGATTTGGCCACGAAATTATCAGTCCCCGGTCAGCAGGGACCGCAATCAGTAGCTTTTTCAAGAAACATATGTTCACAGTGATTGCTGAGGCTGTACCCTTGATCTTTGTGCGGATTTATAAAGTCTCTCGATTCGTGAGTCTCGATTTTGTTTATGATCTGGAAGCACGGACGTGAACACGATGATTCTGATATCTCGGGCGAAATATAACGAGAGAAATAGTTCTTTTAACGTAACCACTGACAAATAGAAATCCTATCTTTCGAAATCCCTCGAATGATCGCCCAATCATACATGAAGTTCCCGATAGGATAATTATCGTTCCGAAAAGTCATTTGAATTTGCCCCAAAAGTACCCCACCCGCAAAACCCTCCAAGTACAAGTACATTAACGTGAGCATTATACTCTTCCGACACAATTTTTAATTTCATTTTCGTCTTCCTCGAAGATTATTCCTACCTATATGTATGCAGAGTTTCGGCTCGATGACAACATCTTTCTTCTACTGTGAAATTCGGCGTAAATGTATGAGAAATATTTGCAATCCAAGTAAGAAAATCAGCTGACCACGATGGGTTAGACCTGAAACTTCCCGCCCGGATGTTTCGAGTTAAGAGAACAAAAGAAAACACATCTATAAAGATTTGCTCAAATTATTGGTAGGCAATTTTCAGATGATATCGTTAAAAAAAATCGGACCTTGTATTCGTGATCAACGATGCGAAAATCCTTGAGATAAATACTAATTTTCATCCGAGTCAGTCAATCCTTTCTCGAGATATCGTCAATTGAACTCGTACGAAAAAGGTCAATTGGTTACCATTTGAAAATTCGCCATTGATTGATATTCTCAAAAGGATGTACGGTGAACGATCGGCGTCTTGCCAAAGGTAATATTTGCCATTCTAATTCTTACCATTCGAATGGCTTTCTTCTATGAATGGTACTGAATGGGAAGCCAATGGTGATATTCATCATTCAAATGGCATTTCTCTATTATTGGTACTGAATGGTGATAACTCATTAGGCATTTATCGTTACGCATTTTGTATTATACAGTCAACGTTCCCGATATGACCAAGCAGGCCGACAAGGGGAAGAATTTTTCCAGGAATTAATCTGCCCCCACCAACAACCCCTTTACTCGAGGCGAGTAATAGTTTCTTACGACCTATTTATGTCCACGGCGCTCGGTAACTTTAGTATGTGTTTGGTACGCATAATGAAACGTTTCATACAATTGTGAAGCGCGTGGCCATATCAAGAATGTCGGATATTAATTCCGAAGCTCGAAGACTAGGAGGTATGGAGGGGGTAGGCTTCGAACGTCAACGGAGGGATGGGGTCATAAATAGAACGGCCATATCGGGAACATTGACTGTATAATACCTCTTAACACAGTTTTAGTTACATGCCTTATATTTTATACAGTACACACTTACAAATATCTATGATCCCCCCAAAAGCACCGCTGGTGCAAAAACCTTTCGCCAAGTACATTAATGTGATATTTCCCACAAAAATAGTTTTGTAGCCATTTAATCTACAAAAGTATTGAAATCAATGGACGTTGCCAAGTACAAATAAATTTGCTCCCACTTAATTTCTGAATGTAATCTAGTCTTAGTTTTCAGTGGGAATTTACATTTCGATATGTATAATGTGCGTAACACGTAATAACATGGAACATACGAACTCATAAGATCAATTAAAATCAAAATTAGGAAGAAACAAAGACAAGAAAAAAAAATTTGGAGGTAGTGGTACTTGGCAGGCATTTTTGTAAAAATTAAAATTAAAAATTAAAAATGCCCGCCAAGTACCACTACCTCCAAATTTTTTTTTCTTGTCTTTGTTTCTTCCTAATTTTGATTTTAATTGATCTTATGAGTTCGTATATTCCATGTTATTACGTGTTACGCACATTATACATATCGAAATGTAAATTCCCACTGAAAACTAAGACTAGATTACATTCAGAAATTAAGTGGGAGCAAATTTATTTGTACTTGGCAACGTCCATTGATTTCAATACTTTTGTAGATTAAATGGCTACAAAACTATTTTTGTGGGAAATATCACATTAATGTACTTGGCGAAAGGTTTTTGCACCAGAGGTGCTTTTGGGGGGATTTCATTACTTTTTGTACTATCTCGATTCGTGCTAAGTCTTGTTCATAATGAATTATACGAAGAATTGTATAATTTATACGTAGGAAAAAATTATACATTTTGAATTTAAAAATGGCAAATGGTCGTATGATGGCGCTTAGGACCTTATGCCAGCTGACAAACCTGGGCTTGTTAATTTCATTGCTATGCGTTTTGATAAGCCATGTGTAAATATGAACAAGAAAATAACCATATTGACAGCTATAATTAATGCGGTACTGGCTAACACAGTAGCTTCTATTTACAACAAATATGCACTATACTTCTGAACTCTGTGGATCGAATTCCAGGTAGAGTCAATTACTCTGTAACTGTGACGCAGGGAATATCTGGAGATCAGCCTTACATGAATGTAGAATTGAAACGAAATTTGACCGAAGATTAGTTTTGACATGAAGAAACTACAGCGACGATTCTATCAAATCAGATATTATAATGTGGTACAGAGTCTTTATAAATTCACTCATGAATCTTAGTCTACTGATAACAATGAAAAGTTATCTATATTTTTAATATTCATTACGTCAAAACATTAGAGACAAAAGACAGTTGAATGTTGATCGCTGGCTACAATGGAAATAAATGGCACTCAGGTAGCCCCTAAAACCTTATACCTTGTCATACTATCGGTCATAATTCACATTTTTCGATTCTTATAAATGATTCTTGTCACTGGATATGAGCGGTTTGCCTAGCACGGTAATATTAAAATAACCTGAAAGCAACAGTCAATCACCCTTTAACTGTACGCAGAAGATATTCCAGAATGAATTTTGCATGAGTTTAGAAAATTTAACATTTTGATTATAGCTCCTTGTACTGAATCAAAATTTGAGCCAAAGTATTAATTTTCACTTGAAAAAAATACTGCGGTAATTCTATAGAAACAAAAATCATAATATAGCATATAGTATTTGTAGTCTCCGAATGAAGATATCTATAAGTTTACTCATGAATCTTGGTCTACTAGTGACAATAAAAATTGTCTCTATCTTTCATATTTATTGTATTAAATGTTAGAGATAAAATGATGTTCATCGTTGATTTAAGGGAGTATACCCACCTGGAGAATAATTTTTTCTAAATTACTGCTACGGTCTGAGAAAACATTTTTTTGACTCAGTTTTTTTCACAGTTGATTAGTACTATTTTGATACATAGTTCATGATATTTCAAGATTTTTTGGTCTTCGATGCACATAGATTTAGTCCATTAAAGAAAAATTAGTTGTCGTAAGGTACAGGTTGCTGTGTTGCATGAAATTTCTTCAAATTTAGAGGAAATATTCCATACGATAATGTAATTTAGGGCCAATCAAATAATAATTCATGAATTTGATTTTTGGACATGAAAATCTATGATTGTAAGACTTTTTTTCCATTGTTTAAAAAAAAAAGTGTCTTATAATATAAAAATTCTCATATTCAAAAGTTAAATTCATGAGATAATATTGGCTTGGCCCTAAATTCCATTCATATAGAACATCCCATCGAAATTTGAAGAAATTTTATACAACGCAGCAACCTGTACCCTACGACAACCACTTTTTCTTCGATGAACTAAATCTATGTTCAGCGAAGGCTACAAAATTTCAAAAAATCATGAACTATGTATCAAAATAGCACTCATCAACTGTAAAAAAAACTGAGCTATAAGACACTAAAGTTGATTAGACTTTTTTTGAAGTATATTGAACTTTTTAATTAGTAGACTGAACTTTATTCAAAGATCTATTTAAACTAGATTTAGATATAATCGTAAGCCTGAAATGAGATATAATTCTTTATGACATATAAAATGAACTAAATATGCATAATAGTTTTAGATGACTGTCTCTAATGACTATTCCATTACTCCTGATGCAATATGTTTTGTACTTTTCGAAAATTTTTACCTCACGTGCTTCTGCGTAGGGGATATCATTACTTTAATAACATTTGCTACAGTTTATATAGTTCATATAGTTGTAAGTAATGTCACTGCACAAAATATAGTAATTTTATCTCCTGCTTCCTCATTTTCTTACGCTAGCCGAGAGGGAATATTATTACGGGTATTCACATAACCTCGAAGACTCGAGCTCGTGAGGTAAACGATAAATCACATAGGTTAATATTTAGTGTTGTTTAAAAGATATCGGGTCCATATTCGAACATGTTTACCTCCTACTCTGTAGAAAGTTTTCAATCAAACATTACTTTGTGAATTTTGCACAATTAAGTCTTTTACATACCGGCTGACTTGAACTGTCAGTTTGACAGATCGACGCGCATGCGCAATGGCCTGGAGCGATGAATTGTGCTGAAAAGGGAGAAAAACTGAGAACGTGAAACGAGCCACCTCAAAATTAAAAATAATCATATCTCAGCTATACGTGCACAGATTCTATTGTTGTTGGGCTTAAATGAAAGCTCTTTCGATCCACATTCTCACATTTAATCGTAGATCTGCATGATTTCACCAAATACGGTGGGACAGAGAAAACATTATTCCCCCACTCCGCGGAAAATTGCCGCAGCTGTAAAGAGACTCGGAGAGTCGCTACGTACAAAAAAAAATTTTTTTTAATGTACTTGGCGCGAGACTCTACCGAGTCTCTTGATGGATACATATCAAATAAGTGATCGCTCCAGTCTTTTCGAAACTTCATATCAATGACAAAGTATACAAAATTCGTTTAGACGAATATCACAAGTTCAGTTAGATGCTTTATATAGGTAATATACTTATAAATATTTGTAATGAATATATATCGCGTCACAAAGACCAGGTAAACAAGCAGGTAAATCGGCTGACCACGATGGGCCAGACCTAAAACTTCCCGTCCAAATTTTTCAAGGAAACAAAAAAACAGATGTATGACGATTTCCTAAAATAATTATTGGTAGGCAATTTTCAGATGAGAGGGGTTAAAAAAATCTGTCCTTGTATTCGTGATCAACGGTCCAGAAAACCTTGAGATTCCAATTTTTATTGGGATCCGTCGATCCTTTCTCGAGATATCGTGGATTAAATTAATTATTTCAAAATTTTGTTCTTCGAATATCTCAAAAACTACTGGACCGAATCAATCCAGAATCTAATCAGTTCTAAGTTCGGAGAATCCGCGTCGATTGATACCAAATTCATAGAAATACGATCATTTGTTTTCGATATATCGTCGGACAACAGAACTGATTACACACATCCATCCATCCATCCATCCATATAGGTATACATATATGTACATATACATATGGTATATACATACGTATATGTATATATATACATACGGGCAAGTCCACCAATTACACAGGTCCACAAAAAAAAAATCAGGAAACCGGTTGACCTGTGGGCCAACCCTAAAACTTCCCGCTACATGTTGAATATACGTTACAATAAATTGATACTTTTGTGTTTATAATACATTAAAGCAGGTTATAAGTATAGTTAGTTTTCCATACACAAATTTTTTTCCGTCCGATGTTTAATCATAAATCGAGTTTTTTCAAATATCAACATTTCTTGGTTTCAGGGAGTTATATTCGATGTCAGAAGATATCGTTCAGTCTCAATTAAATTTAAGTCCTGGTATACCTTTTCGATCGCCGCAAGAATCATTCAAATCGGTTAACTCGTTCCAAAGGTATCGTACGACAAAAAAAGAAATTTTTGTCGTGCAATATCTTTTAAACTAGTCGTTCGATTTTGATGAATGTTGCTGCAATCGAAAGGGCTATCCAAGACTTAAACCTGATTAAGTTTTGAGACTAATCGCACGAACGGTTTAGGAGTTATGCGCTAAAAACCTGAAAAATTTTTTTTTGTCAATTCCTATTTTTCGAATAACTTTGGAACTACTCGACCGATCGACTCCAAAATCTAATTAGATCTAAGTCTCGATAAACCCTTTCGATCGCTACAAGAACTATTCCAATCGGTCAATTCGTTCTAAAGATATCGTACGACAAAAATTTAGTTACACACACACACACACACACACACACACACACACATACGGACGTCCATCCAAAAATAGTCGGAATAGCTTCCTAGGACCTCAAAACGTCGACATCTGATGAAAACTCGGTTTTCGAAAATCGGACCGAAACCAGTAACTTCCCTTCTTTTATGAAAATTTTCAATTTTCATAGCGGGAAGTCAAAAAAGTGGTGTGTGCTGGGTGTCAGACTATGATTTCTAGCGTATTTTTTCTCGCTGAACACGAATCTGGAGTCAGAATCGGGGATCGAACTGTAAATAATCAAGAAAAACCTTAAAAAACGATAAACATCACGATCTAGTAGTTTTTTCTGTATCATAATTACATTATCATAGTTTTCGTCGTTTCCTGGCCCTTTTCTCCTCAAATGACCTACGCAGTGGATGTCTGCTGCGCTTCCTTCCTCTCTCTTCAGTTTCCCTCTGTAGCATCCAACAGTAATCTGCGAACATATTCACTCCCCACTGTCCCTGAATGTTGACTAGCAAATCATTCTACACATCCCATTAAAGCGCAGTTGTTATCGTAGTCCGAACATTACGTGGTAGCAGGTTTCTGCCAATAAATATACCGATTTGAGTTACCGATTTTTTATTTTTTGTCAAAGACAGAAAATTAATCTATTTCATTCATGTGAGACCGAAATGAGATACTATAGGCAGTGAATCGACATATTTGCAAATTACGGTTTGATACTACAGATCTTTTTAAGAAAAACCGCGTGATGATAATATTATGCAGAAAAAACTACGAGATCGTGATTTTTATTGGTTTTTGGGGTTTTTCTTGAGGTTTAAACGTGAATTGTTTTCGTATCGTTATCGGCATAAAAAAATTATGAAAATATAAGTATCTCATGTGAAAAATTCTCATCTTTCTAAACATGTTATTCATTTCTGGGTAACTTATCGAAATTAATCTCAAAAATACGTTTTTCGACAAAAAAACACAAATTTGTCAAGTGGGACGGCTACGGAATTCCGCGTGAGCTGAATTCAATTGATGAAAAGTGTATTATTTACACGTAACGTCACCGGCACTATGTAACGTCAAAAGATCCAGAATCGCTATCCTCATTGCACGAATAGATTATTAACAGATGTCAAATTCAACTCATATCGGTGTTAAGTGTTAACATTAGTTTGCCTCTAAGACGGGAATTTCGCTTTTCTCAAGCACTAGAGTGGACCTGTAATCCTGTATGGTTGATGCTAAGGGTCGGTAGGTTACGGTTTTGGTCCACGTCAAAAGTTATCTTCGAGTTTATCTTAGCTGACAAATCGGAGTTAATCATATGTATGTATGTATGTATGCTTTGGTACAGATACTTCACTCAGTTTGATACAGAATAGGTAAAATCGAGTAATGATATAAGGGTTACAATTTTGAATAGGGTTGAGCTAGTGGAGTGGTTGTACCTAATTGTGATAACCGGGGGTCAGCTTTTTATGAACCTGCGATCGATGTTTTCGTAGAATATTCTTTGGAGGAAAGTCTCGCCAACCAATATAATTATCGATTGAAAATAATACGACTCGAATAATAATTGCTGACTATAACACGTCATCGGACGTGGTAATCTCATCAGCTGGAAGTGGTAAGAGGATAAGTCCCGCGTCACTCATGCAATGTTATAAGCCGACTTTCATACAAAACACTGCTTCTTAAGTTTTTTTTTCTGGAATTCTCCAATCTGGCGGCTGGAAATATGATTTATTTGAAATTGTAGAAGTAACGACCAAAGCGACTCCAAATCTTTCCCAACTTCTGTTGAAATTCACCTCCACGGTGGAAATAGCAGTCTCGTCGAAATACCTACAGTTGTCGTCATTATATTGTGCTTGTTTCAGAATTCGAGCAGCCTTGTTCCGAATAATTTCAAGGTCTGGTCCAGAGAACCGGTCGGTAATGAGAACTCGATGACCATCTGCAAGAATCGGATGCAGAGAGAACGAATCATTTGTAAATGGCTGAGGTAAGTGCATAAAACATTGCAAAATGCAGAAGACCTTATTCTATGAACCCCCGATACCCTGTACATAACACTGGTTACAGTTCGATGAATGGGTATCACGTCGCGACATATGAATGACCAATGATCGATCGATTACAGAGCACCTTCCGGAATCGCTTGCTGAGGATAACTCGGAAGTGCCAGAGGCGAAGAAGTTGATAAAATGTCATCATCCGCAGAACCTTCCACTTCGCGAAGGAGTGATTTGTCAAGTGACAATTCTTCGCCGAATTCTCAAGATAGCGACTCTAATGCGCGCGATCTCACGCGAAAACGTTCTTCTAAATTCAAATCTGCCGTCCCTGATAAAAGATGTCGCAAATCAACACCGACCGAGGACCCACAACCAGCTGATCCCCACTGTGCAGACGCATCAGAGGAAGAAACATACGCCGCAAGGGGACTGAAAGACAATTTACACGGAACAGTTTATCAGTTGAAGCACCTGATGCATATTATACATCGTGCATGGAAAATGAATTACAAGTTCCGCTTGGCTACAGAAATGACAATTGCAGAAAAATTTGACGATATTGTTTTACGTTACCCAGATGATAAAGGAGGTGAAATGTACCGATTCGTACAAGCTAAACATAAACAGGATAAAACTATAGTGATCAATGCCAGTAAGTTATTGAATGTGAAAGATGGGGAATTCAGCTTACTGAAGTATTTTATTTCTTGGCGCGAGATAAAAAAACATGAAATGTTTCGTGGGAGTGAATTGAAAGAATTCATACTATGTACCAATATTGGCCTTGATACGGAGGATTTAAAAGAAAGAGGCATCGATGTCGAAGAGCAAACGGATCAGGACGAATTTCTCCGTGTAACGGAAAGAGAGACGCAACCGCCACGCTACAAGCTTTCAGCAAAGAATCCGTCTCCCCTATGGATGACGTTAAACCCGGATGCCAAAGAGGGGACTGATGATGAAATCTCAGACTTCCTTAAGGTATTTGTTCTCGCAGTAAGCCAACCGGATGAAGTAGAACTTGGTGAAATATTAGAGCGCGACATTGCAGGCTTAGAGTTCAATCGGCTAGATGCCGGTATTGTTAGGGATTCTTTCCAAATCGAGGTATTAGATTGGTTTAAGAAAAAAGGTGGCACATTTCTAACCGGAAAAGATGCTGACGAATTCTTTCGTAAAATAGACGGTATCTTGAGCTCCATCAAAACCACGGCCGTGGGCTTAGATCGTCAGGAGAAGCTTGAGGAATTTGGCATTGAGTTCAACAACGGAAACAAAGAATTGGAGGAACTTATACATAATACATCCGATGGTGCTTCGAAACGGCTATTGGAAATCATTTCTTCGGAGCAACCTTTGTTGAGTGCTTTACGGGTTTTTCAAATTGTAAAGAGGACACAAAAACGCAATAACAAAGAAATTTTTACAATTTTACGTCTAGAAACATTGTTAACAGAAGAAATAATGAAGCTAGTATTACGCGCTTTCAAATGGTCAGGTGATAACAATTTGTTAGTTGTCGATTGTCAGTCATTAAGTGCGAAGGAACATTCGCGGAAATTGTGGATTCGATTATCTAAAATTGTAGCTGAAAACGTCAAGAAAAGAGTGATTGTTATCACTCAAGAAGGCATGGATTTGGGTGGTGAATGGAACCTTGGTCGTCAAACTTATCGAGTGAAGAAGACTGACCACAGTTTTGGTAATCTCACGAAAGATTCACAAAAAAAATTGTTAGGCAAACGGGTCATTAAATTTCAGGGACGCGACAATAAAACCACGTTCGAAGAATTGTTAGGCATCAAATACGATGATCTTACTGCAGAAGACAAATTAGGAGATCTCTCGGAAATAATGGATGCGGGCACCTTGGTTCAGCTTATTCTTGGGAAAGATATACAAATCGGTGATAAAATAAAAGGATCTGACGTAATCGAACATTACTACATACGTCGTGAAATTTTTCGAAATGTAGTTATCAAAGAGGATATTCTGAATAACGACCAAATCCCAGATTTATTCGCCATTACTAGTAAAAACATGGCACAGATGGCACAGACATCTTTATCAATGAGACATAGTAGGCAGAAACCAGTCATTTTGGACAGTGATTCAGCGAAGGAAAAAATTATAGCTCTTTGCGCGGAACATAAAGACCTCAACGTTCATTGGCTACAACGGGAGCAAGGATCTTGGAACAAAGACAAATATGTATGGCAGCATTCTCAAGGGAAAAAAACTAGTTTGCATAATTATAGGGATACTGGTCAAAGCGACGACAATCATGTTAGAACGAGTGCGACAGATCGTAGCGACACTAATCTCACATCCGGCGACGAGCCCGTTATTATTTCTGATACGGGGGGAGCAGGAAAGTCTACTATGATGACTTATGTGGCATTAAATGAGAAAAGTAAGGAACCGAATATGTTGGTGTTGAAAATCGATTTGAACCACCATGTGGCCGCCCTAGAAAAAGTCCTAAAACACTCGAGTTACGATCTAGGTAGCATCAAACGAGCAGTAGACTTCTTGGTGACCGAACTGTTGAGCGGCGAAAAAGATAACTTGACACGAAAGGTTTATGAAAGACTTCTAAAAAGTAAAATGAAACAACCCGAAAAACACAAAATGATACTTATATTCGACGCATTTGATGAAATCAGTCCGGATTATGAGGATACCGTGATTCATTTACTGGGAACATTGAAAAAAAATGGCATTGGAAAATTAGTAGTTGCTACGAGACCACATACTCGGGAAAAATTGGAACGTGAATTGGATACATTTTCCCACGAAATAAAGCCACTCTCAACGCAGGATCAAAGGAAGTTTTTCATCGATTTTTGGACATATGAATTTGGAAAGTCAGACGGTCATACAAAACAGAGAATTGAAGACCGGATCGAAAAGTATACTACGGCAATAATGAAGAAACTGGAAAATTCGATTAACGATCAGGGCGGCAAATTTACTGGCAATCCGCTCCAGGCATATCTAGTGGCTGAGGTCTTCGGAAGCCGACGAGAAGAGACGCGAAAAGATTTCGATTCATGTGAGGATTTTATAAACTCTGAAGACGACAAACCAAAGTTTCCAGAAAAAATTAATATCATTGATTTATATAGTTATTTTGTAAAAAAGAAGTTCGACGTCTTTCTCAAAAAAACAGGTGCTGATCCCGAAAACCTTTACTTCAAAGGGCTTGCAAATACGTATTTCCCAACGTTCGAAGATATACATCAGCAGCTGGCTTTGAATGCACTGTTTCGCGATAGCGAGATGGGAGAACTGCTACTTTCTCAGCTAAAGTGCAGCCATAAAACACCCGAGACAAACCATCTCTTCGTAGAGGAGCACGGGATCGTTATTGGATTCATCGATGATAAGCCACAGTTTGGACACCAAACTTACGCGGAATATTTCGCGGCGAAGTTTTTCACAGAGATGTTGAAGACCCGCCAGCACAATAAATCATTAGGAGAACCCTTAGTAAAAGTTGTTCTGCTCAAAGAAAATTACAGGACTTTGCGTGCCTTTATGAATTGGCTATTACAAAGAGAGCCTATTGATGTACTAGAGGGTGAGTTTTGGCCACTGTATTTGAAAGAATCTCCATGTCTGCGGAGACAAACTATCTTTCACGTAGCAGCTCAAGAAGGTAATAGTCATATTATTGAACTCTTCCTGAAGTGCCTCGATGCAAATACTGGAGATCGAAGGGTCCTCATTCACGTCAAGGACTCAATGGGCCGAACAGCAGTACATCTAGCAGCTACATTCGGATATTTGGCCAGTATGCAATTGCTAATTGGAGAAAGCAATTTTGATATCAACTCACAAGATGAGACTGGCTCAACGCCGCTACACTTAGCTGCATACGCAGGCAAATTAAATGTCGTCAAGTGTTTGGTCGTCAAGGGAGCCAAAATTGATTCTAGAACTAAGGATGGCCGCACGCCGTTACACGAAGCTGCTTACGCAGGCAAATTTGATGTCGTCGACTATTTGTTCAGCGCGGGAGCCGATATCAATCCTCGAACTGAGGATGGCCGCACGCTGCTACACTCCGCTGCTCGCGCAGGCAAATTGAAAATCGTCGAGTATTTGGTCCGCGAGAAAGCCAATATCAATTCTGAGACCGAGGATGGCCGCACGCCGCTACACTCCGCTGCTCGTGGAGGCGAATATGATGTCGTCGAGTATTTGGTCGGCGCGGGAGCCAAAATCAATTCTCGAACTAAGGATGGCCGCACAGTGCTACGCTCCGCTGCTCGCGGAGGCAACTTGAGGATCGTCGAGTATTTGGTCGGCGCGGGAGCCAAAATCAATTCTCGAACTAAGGATGGCCGCACGCTGCTACACTCCGCTGCTCGCGCAGGCGCATTGGATGTCGTCGAGTATTTCTTCGGCAAGGGAGCCAAAATCGATTGTCGAACTAAGGATGGCCGCACGATGCTACACTCCGCTGCTCGCGAAGGCAACTTGGAAGTCGTCAAGTATTTTCTCGGCAAGAGACTCAAAATCAATTCTCGAACTGAGGATGGCCGCACGCCGCTATACTCCGCTGCTCGCGGAGGCGCATCAATTGTCGTCGAGTATTTGGTCGACAAGGGAGCTAAAATCAAGTCTCAAACCGTCGATGGCCGTACGCTGCTACACGCCGCTGCTCGCGGAGGCAATTTTGATGTCGTCAAGTATTTCGTCGGCAAGAAGGCCAAAATCAATTTCCGAGCTAAGGATGGCCGCACGCCGCTACACTTTGCTGCCCGCGGAGGCACAGTGAATGTCGTCGAGTATTTGGTCAGCCAGGGAGCCAAAATCGATTCTCGAAGTAATGATGGCACGACGCCACTACACGCTGCTGCTGAGATGGGCGAATTGAATGTCGTCGAGTATTTAGCCGGGAAGAAAGCCAAAATTAATTCTCGAACTGAGGATGGCCACACGCCGCTACACTCCGCTGCCCGCGGAGGCAAATTGAATGTCGTCGAGTATTTGGTCAGCCAGGGAGCCAAAATCGATTCTCGAAGTAATGATGGCACGACGCCACTAGACGCTGCTGTTGAGTCAGGCAGATTGGATGTCATCGAGTATTTGGTCAGCCAGAGAGCCAAAATCGATTCTCGAAGTAATGATGGCACGACGCCGCTATAACACGCTGCTGCTGAGTTTGGCGAATTGAATGACGTCGAGTATTTGGTCGGCAAGGAAGCCGACATTGATTCTCGAACTGAGGATGGCCGCACGCCGCTCCATATTCCTGCTCTAGAAAGAAAATTGGATGTTGTCAAGTATTTGGTTGGAAAGGTAGCCGATATCAATTCTCAAGATGAGTACGGCTGTACGCCGCTGTGCTTAGCGGTCGAGGCAAATGAATGTTTTGTCGTAAGGGAGTTGCTCAGCAATAAGGCTCACGGTATTACTTCACAGTGATCTTGTCAATATTCGCATTGACGAAGAGTTCACGGTCAAACCGGTGAAATTCGACAATGTGCAGCAACTGGTTGAATGAAACTGAACCTTACCTAATAGGTATAAGTCTACGACGAATGAACTTTACTTCAGAACCGTATATCTGATATAATTATAAATCTCAAACATTTTCATTAATCACGACATACTGCATACGTAGATTCAGTTTTGTATATTTAGTGTTCAAATTAATGTGCAAATATGAATTTCAGTTACAATTTTGAATCAGGTATCATTGCGATTGAAATATGTTTAACGTTTGAAAGGCCCTAGGGGTATAAGCATGGTGAATCGGCCCCGGTAAGATATTTAAATAATATTAAGAAGAGATGTAGGTACTAATAAAATAATAAGATCCTGAAAGTTTCAAATCTCTAACTCAATTGGTTTTTGAGAGAAAGCATAATATGTAAAATACTGTTACGAAAGTGGTATCACCCCTCATATGTAGTTCATATGATCTAGTAGTCATCTTAAATAGAAGATGTTCACATATATCATTTGTCTACCGTTGCTAATCTCAACGATATTATTGTAATAACAGTCTTGTTCTAGACCTTAAATTGAACACACGTATTTCTAATACAACCAACCTTACTCCAAAATACCAATTTCTAAGCATCATTTATTCGTCTATTCACTTTGTTAATACTCTCAGAGACCCACTTCTTTAAATACGAAATACTTAAACCCCCATTTCGTAACATTTGGTGTCAGAAGCGCGACTTCTGAGTGATATTAAATAAAGTGAAATCAATTCGAAAAAGATGCCTAAGACACGAACCACAGTTCGATCAACCTCAACTGCTTCAACTTCGACTGAGATTCCCTCCACCATCCCGACTGAACAATCCTCCATCCAAACGCCTCCACAAGACCCGATGACTTTCCAGATGGAGCTGTTTCAGCTCATGGAAGACAGAGATTCTTCTAACTCTCCACCTTCAGGTTCAAAAAATTAAACTCTGGTGATTCAGCACTGCTTGAATCATCAAAAGAGCTTTATATTAATTCTAATCTAACCCAATTTTTATTAAAAGGTTACAGTAGTCCGTTCGGATCTTTTAAAATCCGCTAAGGATGATTTACATTCAATCTCTTTACGTACAGCTACAGGGGAGATTACTCCAATTTTAGGACAGCAATCCGTTCAAATAAATGTAGCTGAATATATTAATTCAAATCATAAGATTTTTGTAGCCGATATAGAGGACGATGGTATCTTAAGGCTAGATTTTCTGTCAGCACACGAGTGCATAATCTCTTCGGTCACCAACACATTAACATCTGATCATCAGCAGATCCCTCTTTTAACAACTCGTCGTTCTTTTTCAACTCTTTGAAATGACGCCCTTAGACCATACAATTTAAACTCATTTATAGGAAATATTTCTACGAATTTAATCCTTTCTACGAGAATTTCTACGAATTTAACTCCTTCTACGAGAATTCCTACGAATTCAATCCCTTCTACGAGAATTTCTACGAATTTAACTCCTTCTACGAGAATTTATACGGATTTAAAAAAAAAAAACAGGATAATTATTTATCTGATCATTTTTTAGAGGTTTTACCTGAAACCTTGCCAAAAGGCGAAAATACAGGATAATCATAAAAAAACAGGATAATTATTTATCTGATTAATCATTATGAGGTTCTACCTGAAACCTTGCTAGAAAGCGAAAATACAGGATAATCATAAAAAAAAAAAAACAGGATAATTATTTATCTGATCATTTTTTAGAGGTTTTACCTGAAACCTTGCCAAAAGGCGAAAATACAGGATAATCATAAAAAAACAGGATAATTATTTATCTGATTAATCATTATGAGGTTCTACCTGAAACCTTGCTAGAAAGCGAAAATACAGGATAATCATAAAAAAAAAAACAGGATAATTATTTATCTGATTAATCATTATGAGGTTTTACCTGAAACCTTGCCAGAAAGCGAAAATACAGGATAATCATTCATTTAATCATTATGAGGTTCTACCTGAAACCTTGCCAGAAAGCGAAAATACAGGATAATCATTCATTTAATCATTATGAGGTTCTACCTGAAACCTTGCCAGAAAGCGAAAATACAGGATAATTATTCATTTAATCATTACGAGGTTCTACCTGAAACCTTGCCAGAAAGCGAAATACAGGATAATAAAAAGTTAACGTCAAGTTCTCGCAGATCTTAGACCAGGGTCCTATTCCCTAATTATTTATTTAATGTCAAGTTCTCGCAGAATCTTAGACTCAGAGTCCATTGCCCTTACAGAGTTCTTTTACAAGACTCTTTTATTAACAGAAAGTTTTGAGATGTTTATTGAACATTTTGTAGTTTGTAGTTTGTATTTAAGGTTACACATTTGACTGCATAACCTGAACTAGCCTTCATGATCGATCGAGATATCGTTTTCATAAACTTTTACAAACAGAGTCATGATAGGAAAGATTTGACAGCTAGATTTTCATTCTTTTATTTAATTTTCAAGGAATAGGTGGTTAATCTCACCTGTTTAGCCAATAAATCTTTTTCTTATCCTATTTCAAAATAAAATAAGAGATCCGAATAAGATTTTTATTTCAAAAGTTAGTTTAAGTAACTAATTTTTAACAAGATTTTCAGATTTTCAATAGGAACGATTTATTAATCTGAGAATGAGAAGACGGAAATTCCATCCTGACCTTATCAATCCTTTTTCCGGCTTCCTCAGATAAGATTGTTCCAATTTTATTAATTCAAATAATTTTAATTTTACGACATTTGTAGAATATAATTTTATTACATCTTTTACACGTTAAAAGAGACTTTATTCCTTTGAAACACATGAAACTCACATTTGTCTTCCCATTTAGGTCGTTTTATTAACTGATTTTTCAAGAGGTTACGATCTGGACGGATTTGGGATCAAAACTCGAACTGTGTCTCCTGAGCTATCCCATACCCCATCCTGTCGCCTCCCTTTTGCACTAAACAGGACCTTACTTCCCTACCGCTCACTACTCATCGCTCACATCCTGATCCTGTTCCTCTTTGAGTTCTTCTTTCAAGAAAGAATATTTCGAAGAACAATTTTTATACTAAAAACTCACATTTTAATAATTTTAATGCTCAACTATCTTTCCAAAGTCTTTTAGTGTGGTTTTTTCCTTTGGAAGATTGAGGCAAATGCCGGATAGTTTATGGGAAAGTATCAAATCTTTAACTTAACTACCACACAGGCTTTCCCAATCAGAGCACGTACACACAATTTGACTACTAGACATTTTTATTTTTATCAATTGAAATTTTATTTCTATTTTAACTTTTCATTTTTCAAGAGTCGGGTCGACTCTTTTCCTAACGGGGGGGTTGTGTTACGAAAGTGGTATCACCCCTCATATGTAGTTCATATGATCTAGTAGTCATCTTAAATAGAAGATGTTCACATATATCATTTGTCTACCGTTGCTAATCTCAACGATATTATTGTAATAACAGTCTTGTTCTAGACCTTAAATTGAACACACGTATTTCTAATACAACCAACCTTACTCCAAAATACCAATTTCTAAGCATCATTTATTCGTCTATTCACTTTGTTAATACTCTCAGAGACCCACTTCTTTAAATACGAAATACTTAAACCCCCATTTCGTAACAATACAGAGGAAAAGTTTTTCCTTAGGATTGACCGGACCGATTGATCTAAAAATATACTATGTTTTGATGGCTGATAACGGCGAAAAACATAAAAATCAACAGCTATATAGCTTCATAAGATCCTTGATAAAAAATTGTTTTTCTTTTAAATTTAATTTCTTAAGCATGATACAATTTTGGCATAATTATGAATCTATTCGTTTTTTGAAGCCTTGTATATTACCCTACAACGTTAGGTGTTTTGCAGATTTTTAAAAAAAGGTACGCCATAGTAGAAAAAAATTAAAATCCATTTTTCGGCTCACATAAAGAATTTATTCAAATATTTTGAGCTTTAATTTTCTTATTTTAAGATATATTTAGATAATTTGTAACTATTAAAAATAATATTTCGTATTCAAAACAATGAGAATCATTTTTTTGTTAAGGTCAAGAAATTGAAAGTTTTTTTCTTCATCACAAAGCTCGATTATATTTATATATTTTTATAAACTTATGACATGAATGTAACCAAGAATTATCGGATTCATGACAGACGAGAACATTTCCTTTTATTTTTGCGTTGACATTGAGAATTGTTTGAAAATTACTAAAAAATTCCAAATTTCATTGCATTTATTTATCGTTTTTTAAATTAATGAACCCAACAGTTCACACTAATAAAAGGGTTTCATGTAGATATTGATAGATATACTTTAAAATATAATTATAAAATAAAGATCAGTTTCCAATAAATAATTAAATATTAAAAATAAAAACAGATACGTCAAAAATATAACTATATCTTATACATACATAAAGATACACCTATATCTTTTACGCGTCTATTTTTATTTCTATTAGTTATTTATTTATTGGAAACTGTTCTTTAATTTATAATTATATATTTCATAGTATATCTATCCATCTTTATAAAACCCTTTTATTAGTGTGAACTGTTGGGTTTATTAATTTAAAAAAAAAAAACGATAAATAAATGAAATGAAATTTGGATTGTTTTAATAATTTTCGAAAAATTCTCAATGTCAACGCAAAAATAAAAGAAAATGTTCTTGTCCATCATTGATCCGATAATTTTTGGTCACATTCATGTCATAAATTTATGAAAATATATAAATAAAAAAAATAAAATGGGATTCAATTTTACAATTTCCTGACATTCTTCACCTTTATCAATGATTTTTTTTCATTTTTCAGCTATCTCTATTAGGCACGTGCTATTTTCTCTATGATATTTGGTTGTCCAGTCGAACCTTGCTTACTCAAATCTCAGAGGCCAAGCTAATTTCTTCGAGTAAGAGAGGTTTCGTCTTATCGAGGTTTTCGAGTTATAGCGGGTGACCAAAACAATATTCGACTTATAGAGGCTTGTAAAAATTCGCCAAATATAGTGGAGATATTCTTCATTTTAGGACGTATGTATTGTACATACATACAAGTTATACAAAATACATGGATACAATTTTTACAAAATATAACGTATCTTTGTAAAAATTCTCTACGCACTCCACAGTACTTATAGTTTCAATAATTATACTATAGTACATACATGGTAGGCTATGGTTGTTAACTCACAATCAGTTACAGGGTTTTGGAACAAATACTGGAGCTCGATACGTTCGAGAAACTTCGAGTTATTCTTTATTTTTTCTTCGAATTACAGAGGTTTTTGCAAGGGAACAGACTGAATCTCAGACATATGGAGGTTTTCGAATTATAGAGGTTCGAGTTAGCGAGGTTCGACTGTACCTCTTAATGTCGACATTTCAAATAAATTATTTTATCTGCACCTCTGTTCTCCCACCTTCGGCATATTTCTGTATAATTCTTTTTCACAATTATTCTTTTGCTACACTTGACGTTTGAAGAATAGTGATAACTTGATCGTCATTCGTTCACGTGATGTTGAATAGCGTACAGGTATATTGTTTCGCATCTGATGCCATATCATGGAATATAACCAACATAATTTACAAAAAATTAGGAAACTATACATTCGAGCTGGACCAATTTGCAACTAATTCAGATTGTCAGATTAGTTCAAGTGGCTATTTCTGTTCCAAAGTGACAAAATAAATTTATAGAAATAACGAATGTTAATGATTCTCGATTTGCAGTCGTATCAGATGATTGACGGCTTTCGCAGGTCATTCCGTATAGAACCGTAGGCACACTCTGAATTTGCTCGATCAAGAGACTCGGTAGAGTCGTTACGTTCGGGCCTCCTCACCAAGTACATTAAAAACTGAGTCTCTTTACCGTAAAGGTAGTTTTGAGCAGAGTGGAGGGGACAGTGTTGGTATGCATATAGGTATAGCTATACATATTGCACCGAATTGGACATATTATACCGCGAATCGGCGTCTTATTTTCGTAACATGAATGGTGTGAAAATCGTGACCAGGGGATTGATGCAGGAAAGAAAAATTTCTTTCCGTTCGTAACATGGGTTTAAAGAACTTGCCTACATTTGAGGCCGAAATCAAGGCAATCGATGCACCGACAGCTGAGAAATAATAAATTCTCAACTCGCATAGGTCAGCTTCGCGATTAGATTGTCGTCTTCTCCGTCGTAGAGTAGAGTAGAGTGTCATTTATTTGATCCTGGGTCTATAGCCCCCAAAGGACCACAGGCAAGAGTACATTATAATACATCAACACATAAAAAAAAGAAAAGAAAAGAACATTCAAATATAATATAAAAAATTAAATATAATCAAAATAAAATATAAAGTAAGGCTCAGTCGGATCGCCCGATACCACGCTTCATCCATGTACGGGTGGACACGCCAGCCGCTCCTCCTCAGCAAATAAGTACCTAAGGCATTGGCGGCGAAACTCCGCAAAATTTGAGGCAGAGGTTATTGCTGGTGGCAAAGAGTTCCAGAACCTAATCCCCGACAGCAGAAACGAATTTTGGTACGTAACGGTGCGCGCAGGAGGAACGAATAGCGTGTCCGTCCGAACCGGATTTCGGCGCATCACGACATTGTGCCGCAGCTGAAGCTCATGACCATGAAGCCCAGGCTCGCTCAAACATAAGGCTTTGTAAAAGAGATAGCCAATATAATACTTTCGCCGGTTGGAAGGCGTTAGCCAGCCTAGGCTTCGACGGTGATGCGAGATGTGGACATGGCGAGGAAGCCGCAGCAAAAACCGTACACAATTATTTAAGGCGATTTGAAGCTTCCTCTCCAGCCCATCCGACAGATTAGTAAGGGCTGCAGCACAATAGTCAAAATGCGGAAAGACAAGGGCCATGACAAGGCGACGTCTCAAACTAAAGCTTAGGTGGCGGTCATTCATGCGCACCCGATACAACGCACCCGATGCTCTCTTACACACATTCGCAACATGCTGTGTCCATGATAGCGTACTGTCCAAGACTACGCCAAGGTAGCGAAAGCTAGCACTATAATCTATTGACACGCCGTGGAGTTGGAGTCTAGGCAAAGACAAGAGGTCAAAATTATTCACGTAGGCCATGAAGATTCTCGCCAAAAGATCTGCGCGCGACAAACAACATAGAGAGTACAATCGACGAAATGAAAATACCATCGAGACAAATATAGCGGAAGTTATCGTGCTCTACTATAATTACATGTTACTTATTTTATCTCGAGTTTGTAATTACTGCCGCAACATTGCAAATATCGCATTAATTTTTTTTAGTAGGACTTAATCCGGTTTCTGTGTCTCGAACATCATAGTATCAAGTCGTGCATTCAAGGGATTTGGGATATTTTTTCTGTACGCGGTAGAAGTGAGAAAACTACGACCGTTGATTTTTCAGTCAATGCTCGGACTGAAGTATAATCACGCATACATAGCACCGGTGAGATCGAACGAACGTGGCCGGTCAGTAATATAGAAGGAAGATCCATACCGCTTGATCCATTTACCTTACGGTAAGTAGTGTGTTCTGCCTCACCGAGAAGATACGATGCTGTTTTTAGTTTCATCCAATACCTGAGACGCTCTGCATTATTGACGAATCGCTGTACTGTTACTATAGGATTCGGATAAAAGTACATACAACGATAATGATCATTCGTGATTTTGAATATCAACATGAGAATGGACGATATTCAATGAATTTGTAAATTTTCAATTTTGATCTACCGATAAAGCGGCTCGTTGTCATCCGCAAATGAGAATCTAAAAGTGTAAAATTGAGTGCGTTTTTACCACTTCTTGTGCGCGTGAGGCTAGCCGAGCCGGTCGACGATCGCCACTACCGCCAATACAACTTCATGATCATAATTCTTGCTAATCTCGATTGAACATATGACATCCAAGTTTCAAAATTCATTCATAAGTTGGAAATCAAGAAATTTACGGGCCACAACAATACAATAAGGATATATCTCACCTCGTTATTTCTGGAAATATTATGGCAAGAAGTGATAACAGACGAGCTGATTACTAGACTCTTCGTCTTCTATCGTTCCATCCTAAATTTATTAGCAATTTCAGATTGGGTTGCACAATTAACAGCAATTACCCTATTGAATCGTGTGTTTTTTGAGTTCAACGAGGCAAAACAATCGAACTATTACGAAGTAATGACTTCTTTTTCCACCCAAATGTTCCTCATGAAATCGATGAAGTTTGGTGAAAATTGTAGATTTAACAATTCAAAAAAAAAAAAGAACACTTTCGTATGAAACCGGTAAACAGAAGCAAATTGAGTCTCAGACGGCTCATTCTAAAGGTCTTTTCATGATCTTTCAGCGTACAAACGTGACTTTGATAGCTCCAGAGGCGGTTGAGCTGTTTATGATGATGTGAAAAAATATTTACTCATGACTGAAATAGTCAAAATTTTCAAAAAATCATAACTCCTCCAGTTCTTCATTTATTTATTTTTTCTTTATTTTTTTTCTGCGACGATATTGGTCTGAAAATGTTTGTTTTTAGTCATAATTTTTTGGAACAAATCGATGAAAAGATCCTGAGCATCGACTTTTTGGGCTTCGGGTTTCACATGGAAATGCTCATATAGAAAGAAAAAATCCTATAAATAACGGGACATGTGAGGTTTCGATCCTGTTCGAGTTGAGCTGAAATTTTACATAGGTATTAGTATTCACAATGATGAGAAAAATTTAACTTTACAATAATTTATTTATAATAAACTTACTCCATATATATTATATGCATACATTATGCTACTTTTTTTATTTTACATTACGTACAGCCGCTTACAGTTTCTGGTCGGGGGATGTTTATTATATCTATAATACATGTGTAAGTATGTATATTAATATACTATATTATATGTATAGTCGAGATGATATTCTGAATATATCAATATAAATATTCGAATTCAAACAAAAAATAAAAAATAAAAAACAAAAGAATCAATCGTCAATATAAGTGTGGGAGATGAACATTTGTAATTCGTCAAGAATTTGAAAGGGGCGATATTAAATAATTTCAACAATCTAGATTCAACCTAAGAGATCACATCGGATCAAACAACAACGTTTACAAAATTAGAGCAATCTTCCAAAATCTGTATCCGTCGATGATGTTTAAATTTTATCAGTATAAAGTGTGAAGAATGTATAATAAGGAAAGAATTATTTCAATAAAGTAAACTGAAATTTTCACGAATATGTTTTCACATAAAAAATGACATCCATTGAATATTCAATGGGTTAATCAATGTTGAACACATTTGTTACAATGATAACGTATGTACGTTTTTATTTTTCATTTTTTGAATTATTAACTGTTTATGCCTTTATAATATTCATCTAACCTGAACTGAATAGTTCAGTCGACAGTTGCCTGCAATGGCTGGTTCATTGGGGTTTCTATAGGATTAATATCCAATGAATTTTCAATGGTAATTTTCATTGCTTTATGCAGGACAAAATAGTTAAATTAGCGATATGAATATTAGAAGATTATTATATTCATGGCAAGATATTTACTGTATTTTGACTCTCACTTGAAGATCCCCTAGATTAAGGCTGAAATGATATCCTCACGGAAGGGTAGCGTTAAAAACGCCTTTATAGGGTAGCCTAATAAATTATAAGTTTTTCTATTGAAGTAACAATGGAAAAATGTGTGTGTATTTTTTCTACTTGTTACCACTCAGCTGGATTTCATTGTACGTCATTTCTCAGAATATGATTTTATAGAAGCCTCGATTAGCCACAAATACTGTCCTTAGGAACAATTCTCTAAATTCAACGGTATGCAAGTTATGAGCGTTGGAATTTAGCTTTAAACGCTTATCACGGCTGAACTATTGATTTTCTAAAAATAATTCCGGGAACACTAATTTTCGTATAAAATTTCATTCTCTATAAAACAAGACTCTGCAGAATTTTCGATCATAAAACCCCTCTGAGTAATACTTATGTAAACAAAAAATTGAATAGGAGAACTTGTAATACATTGAGCTACTATATAAAATGCATTTCTAGCGCTATTCTTCAGCGAGGATTCATGCTTGGTCTTATTCGAAAGAATTTTCAGAAGAGAGCGAAACAAAAAAATTTGTCCGGAAATGACACACTTCAGTAAATATGCGGTGGAATTTAATTGCAAATTATTGATATTCAGCTGCGCTGCACGATTCACTTTGATTGAATTATCTCAATGAAATAGAATATCGAAGCCCATGTAGATAGCACAATTTCCGAAATGAAATTACTATAAGACGTCTTTGGGATACGTCTTAGACCACCTTTACAGAATATAATTTGAACCTATCCATAAATGACATCTCCTGGTCTTACGGACATTCGAAATTCGTATTTTGGACTTTGGCCGTTTTTTCAGATATGTTAAAAAAGTAAGATAAGACGTCTTAAAAATATCTCATGCGAGTTTTCGGACCTGTGTACTACCTAAACGGTAAACTTTATCTTGAATTTATATTTTATGTGAATATTCCTGATTAGACTAAAATATGTTGAAAATAAAAGAGCTATATCGTCAGATTTAAAATGGATCCTTGACTATTTATAAAAACCAATATATAATATATATTATAGATACACATATATACCTATAATATTCAGTTCACGATGCGATAATTTAAAATCTCTATATTTCACACGCATTTCTTTGCGATAGTTTCAATTATAATCTATAATATGTACATTATTTTAGTCTATATTATGATGATCGATCACATATCGATGCATCCGTTCTTTTCTATACATAATTAACTAAGGTCTACTTTAGGAATTATCAAACCTTGAAGCGCACATTTGCATCTCCATGAATTTTCAATAAATTTTCATATTTCGATACAATAGTCTCAGTCCCTAATGTTAAATTTTCTTATAATTTCATCGCCTATAATTCGCTTGACAAAATTTCATAGAATTGGTAGTTACCTATACGTTGAAAAAAAGGAGAAAAAAAAAATTCGAATTTTATTTTACATATTTAGTATAATTAATCCATATCGTGGATGGATGTGGAATAAATTTGTTCTACCTATATAATTAGACGAAAAAAAAAGAACAAAATAAATCTCATAAATAAAAGTAAATTCATGCACCGCGGTAATTAACAGACACGGCTTCTGTAATCCAGTGATTTATTGAATAATAATCAGAACGAGATTACGTTGGAACCAGAGCTTTATACATGAAGTGAGCAAAACCAAAACTAGAACAATAATTCTATGCTGACTTGAATGAAATATTGCAGCTGTTGAATCTTATGTATAGGCAAAATACAGTAGTTGACGAACTGCAAATCAAGGAGTTGATAAAAAGGTATTAATATTTGTAATTATACCACTCGCAATTATATCTATATGGGAATCAATCTATTTTTGTGCAATTTATTTTATTTTTATAATCACTTCTATCAAATTAATGCTTGCACTGATTATGATTATTTGTATAACGAATGATTATTATTATAAGATGTACAAGTACTGGACAAATCTATAGATTACTGTTAAGTGTAAGTAATATGATTTTATGTAGTTCAACAAATTCAAAAATTGTAATGACCAATTATTAAAGTCTATGAAACAATGCTTCGAAAATCTAGGAAAATTCCTTTCCTTTTAGTCACGTTATTATATTTATCATTTGTTTTTTCTTTTAACAATATACAATGTAACGTATATGTACTTATTAAGCTCTTGTATTTACATAATTCACGTCATCAATATTTCTTTTTCCAGAATAAAATAGATAAAGAATTATCATATATAACGATCGGAGTTATCCAGAATATAGGTATAGTTATACATATTTCATAAATTGGTCACGGTGAGCCAAAACTGTGTTGTGTTGGCCCTATAAGCAGATTGTTTCCGGTTCAGCAGATTGATTCATGTTCAGTTGGCTAAAATTAAATGAAATTGCACAACGGATTGTCAAAAATAACGCAAATAAATCTCACTTATCTGTTACAGTAACTATAACGACTATATACTATTACAGTCCACATATTATATGATTATCTGGGGTCAAAATATGAGGAAAATGTATTCCCATCGATCCGCGATCCTGTTTTCTCACAACGCCATCCATATTCATTTTATCACCTGCTTTGAGCCCTCTGTCTTTTTGTCTTTGTAAAAATTTCGGAGTAACTACTGGAGACTCTGTAAAAAGTGCCATAAACTACTATTTATTTCTGAATTTATTCCAAAAGATTCTTGAAATTGAAACACTTGATGATCAGTATTATCAGAGATTTTGTAGAAAATTCTTAGCCTCATGTAAAGTTTCACCAAGATTTTGAAACAAAAACAAATTTTATAGATTATTTTTTTCATACTTTGTCCAAAATTGTTCTAAGATTTCATTGAAACTGAATACGTCTGCAAAAATTGTCTATAAATTTTCTAATGATGATCATAAAGATAAAGTGCTCAAATTTTCTGCAGAAAATCTTCAACAGCACATAGTTTCGGAAATAATCGGGGTTTGCGGGACTTTTTGTAAAGTATCCTAAAGTTTTGTAATTATTAGAATGAATCAGAAATTTTCAGAAAAACAATCAGAAATATAAATGGAACACAGCAAATGCTGCCTTCAAAGTCACATTCACTGAACTTTGTGTCGAGTACAGCTGGTTCATAAGCACAGCGTCGAGATGGCCCCTGAATGATTTGTTTTAGTGATGTGTGAATTTTTCTTATGACTGAAAACGCATGTGATATCGGGTTGATATACTGCACGCAACATAAATTTCATATTTCGCTTGTATGACATAAACTGAATATAATTTCGATAACGGATAAAATCTTTCTACGAATCGTGTACTCAATTATGTAATACAGCATATCATAGCGCAAGAGACAGCAAATTTTGTTCAATATCACAATACTATAATAGATAATAATTATTAGCTATTATATACGAATAGCTCAATTTTATTTATTCATCAATGAATTAATTTCAAAATTTTTCTCAGGTATATTAAAAAAATTTGAGATAAATGACCAAGTGTAAAATGGGTTGAGAATATGCCACTACTTTATATATATATATAAGTTTGATAGTGGTCATGATCAGATCTATATCTTATACCAATGAATATAAAAATAATATATAAACGTATTATCTATCTAAAAGTTACTTCCTGGGCGTTTTAATTGATGTAATATGCGTCACGCTTTATGCCCTCTTAAAATAGGCTCGTCTGAAAAGATTAGCCAAACTTTTACTCAAGTCTATACATTATATATAAAGTTCACCCAATTTTTCATAACGTCATTCATCCTGGTTCATATCGCAATCTTCATACCGTTTATCAATCCTTTCTAAAAAGCTTGCAAAATTCTAATAGATACTACGAATATTTGCGTACAATATTATGTATAGGTGTGTGTGTGTATATATGTATAGGTATTATAGTCGCAATGAATAGAATAATTCTACCCAGCTTTCATGATATGAATTACAATATGGTCATAATCTTCTACTCTTCATAGTATAAAAATGATCAAGTTGTTGAGTCTTTATTTATATGGAATAATTATGTATGTATGTATATATGTATGTATGTGCTAGAATAATATCTATCTTTGAAGATAGATTTTAGTATGTATATTATATAATCTTTGCCATATGAAATAGGACTGACGAACCAGCTTGCGCCTATATGTATAGTACACGATATTAAATGGGGCAATAACTAGTAGGTCATAGTTTATAACGAAGGTCAGGCAATGGCCAATATAAGCTCTCAATGCTACTATCCAGAATAGGTAAATTATACTTTGGAATTGGCAGCATTTCAAGGGAGTTTGAAGGATGTGATAATTTTTATGATCTTTGATAAACTTGAACGTATAGTGTAATTATTAGCAGCAAATATTCAAGTTCCGAGTCGTACTTCGTCATCATTGTGCTTTAATCATTAATAATTACCCTCATCGTTTCAAAGTTACCCACGCAGTACATGTGAACGTTTCAGTTAGGTATCAGAAACGTTACCAGCTTCCATTTTCATAACGTTCATTAATGTTCGAAAAGTGACGTTGCAGTTATATTGAGCTTGTTACTACCACAAAATTTTGCAGTCACCTTATGAAAATATAACAGCAAGCTTCTGAAATTATATTTCAAGAAACGTGACAGAAATATTTCAGAAATATTTCAAAAGGATCACTTATTGCTCATGGAGCAGTTTGGCATAGGGGTCTCTTAAAAACAGAAATATGCCATCCTGAGTACAACACGCATTCGGCTGGGCTCAAGTTGGATATTGATTGGAATAGATTGATTGAGATAGAATTGATGGGACGGTTTAAGTTGGATAATGAGTGAAATGAGACAATTTACACATTCAAAAAGTATCTTCAGATCTCTGCCGGTCTCAGTATTATAATATCTGAAATGTAACTGAGACGTGTGGAACGTTTCAGACACGGTTCACAGTTATATTCCAGAAACAGAACCAGTCACAGAAAATAAGTGTCAAGTTTCTGAAATCATTACAAGATTTCATCGCACAATGTTCGCGGAACCTATCTGAAACGTTCTTTCCTGTGCGGGTATGTTGTCAGAAAGCTGGCAAACTTGTCTTTAAAGCTGTTGTGGTCATACGATATACAATTGTGATCGAGATCTGTAACGTGTCATGATGTACTTCACTTGAATCAAGTCTTGAGCCATTGTGTCTCAGCGATTGCACGCTGCATCACGAATTTTGGCGGAAATCATATCCCGAGACACAGCTGAATGAACTTTGTCCTAGAATTTGATATCTTTTTTATCATAGTTGTGTTACTCTAAACCGAGAGGGGATCTTGACTTCTCTAATATGGATCGGATTTTTACCTATGTGGGAACGTTATAGCCATTTATTCCGAACTACGCTAGATAGCCGGCGTCCCCACATAAGGTTGTATCATACTATCGTCCCTTGAATATGTTGCGGATCCTGCGAACTCCCTTGAATTTGGAGCGGGGGTCCCATCGGACTTTGTATCGATGGTGGGTCGTAAAGACCTCCCAGGGAGCCACCGAGACCTGCTCCAAGTGAGGGGCCAAGACCACCACCACCCAAGGCAGATAGGGAAGGCAACCCTACATCGAGGATTCCGGTGTTACTAGCGCCACCTCCCGGAGTTCCCTCTTCCGGCGGAGTGACCTCTAAGCCGATAGAACCGTTCAAAGCAATTTTAATTGGGTTGTGATTAGAAGGATGAGACAGAGCTCCTAGACCTATGTCTTCCAAACTGCTTTTCCTTCTCGTCGTTAGACCCTGTCGAAGAGAATTGCTTCTTCTGAGCAAAATGTCATCGACGACCCTCAACGAATTAGAACGGCCCCGGAGCTGACCGGCTACAGTGGGACTGTCCGGTAAAGAGAGAGAATTTGATTTAGTATTTCCAAGAGGTGGCGCTCTAGCCAACCCGATCCCCGAACCTCGCCGGCTCCCAGGGCCGCCACCAATTCCTGCCGAAGCAACTGCGGCACTCATCTGTGCGACAAGTTGTGCCGAACAAAAGCTAATGTTACTTTTTCTCCTAGAATTGTGTCTTTCAAATGTTTTCTGGGCTGAAAAGGGACTAGGTCGCACTAAATACACTATATCTCCTTCTTCCAGTTTCAAGTCACAGCTAGGGTTGATTATCACATAAGACAATGAGTTTCGCTTCTCCGAGACGTCGTCGTAGTCGGCTACAGGTAGATTCAGAGATTCCATCCGCGATCTCACAAGATTTGCTATTTCCGCACGTTCTATCTGTTGAGCGTGGTTATCGCGTGCTTCATCTCCAAGGCTCACCGAATACTGAAACGACAAACGATATCATACGTCACAAACTTTGAAATTCTTCTGACATACAAGCATATCGTCCGTAAACACAAGCAGTGCATCTTATATTCTAATACTGCATCAATGACATCAAAAACCACATTCGGTGTATCGACTCTTGATCAGTCGCTCACCGCTTCTTGAAGACTTTGATGAAAGGTTAATCGTTTGATGTATTTGTAGAGACTTTTTGAGTGCAATTGTTCGGACAGAAAAATGTCGAAGTGTTCTAGCACACAAGAATATTCATTTTCCGAGTCAATCTTCTGTAGAGTCAGAAGTCTGACTTCTGTCATGAAAAGTGGTTGCAAAGAGTTTCAAAATCGTGATACTAATGTTGATATGAATTGACGGGAACAAGTAGTTTGTAAGTCTGTCTTGGTGCTCAGGGACGTTTTGGATTGCTGATTCCAGATCTGAGTTTTCAAATACCAAATGAGCTGCTCTCAAATTCATGTTATACATATATTTCCAGACAATCATCGATAGTCATGCTACAATAAATTATTAATTATATACTGTTGCAAAAACTGACGTGCAAAATAGGCTCGCAGATGTAGAAATTAGATGAGATTATGAGTCAAAAGTACACATCAATATACTTACAGCAGAGGCACCTTTGTCTCGCGTAGCGCAATTAGCTAAGCAAGATGCAGCTGCTGAATGTCGGACCTTATATGTCACGCCTACACCAGTGTCACTCTCTGCATCTGAGTCGGCCTGTTAAATGACAAGCAATTCTACCCTTACTACGAACCAGCCACCATCAGCATCACATTAACAACATACACGGACGAGAAGACGCGTCGACAAGCGTTTAGTGCAAATAAAAACATATATTCTCCAGATTTTCATACATAATGATTATAACAGGTAAGTAACGTTCAAGATAGATGGGAATAGTGATAGTTAATGATCAACCAATTTGTCTTCAGAATGTATTCACGTCTCTTTGACTTGCATCCCCGATGGAAATGCATTTATTCGATTATTTTCTTGGAATTTTCGGAATGACTATCTGAAACTCTGTGAAAAGTCCCTCGAACTCTAATCATTTTTCGATCTGAATATCCGCTGCGAAATCTCTAATAATATTAACAAAGTGTATTCCAATCTTGATAATCTCTTCAGAATAGCATCGGAGATATTCGGCGCTAATGTGACTTTTCACAGAGTATTTCAGAGTTTCAGAATTTTCAGTCAGTTATTCAGAAATTATTCAGACAAATGATCAGAAATATTTTTTTGCTTGTAGGAATAGGATTTGAATGTATTGTTTCGTTTGGTATGTATATAGAAATTGTGAAGGTGACTGTTCGTTAATTTTTATAATCAACACTAAAATGTTCCGAAAAATTGAAGATGTTTTGGTTCCATAATCATTCCGTTTTGTGAATTGTATAATGCAAGTTTATCCGAACCCAATGCAATGATTTATGTTCGAGATGTTTATGCATAATATAATTAAAAGAGAGCAAGAATCCAGCCATGCGCTACTCACAGAGAATATTCGCACTCGGCCTTCTAGAAAATTACTTTAATAATGATATATATTGCTAATAGAACTTGATTGAGGATATAGGAATTCACTCACGTGTGAAGTCTCCGCTGCTGTTGTATCTTGCGTTCTGTAAATACCAATTGGTATCTCGCACGTTGTAGAGCAAAGTTTTTGGTACAGACGACCGTAAGTTCTGATCCACATATCATCCTTCGTTATCCTCATCTGATTCATGAAAATTGAACACATGAAAATTCCACGAATTCTGATTATTCCTAAACCTTTCTGAAAGATTCTCAGAATTGGAATACTTTTTGACTGTTATCAGAGATTTTTCTGGAAATTTTTGTACGTTCCACATAATTATTAATAATAACTAGATAGATAAATAATGAGAAATATATTTTCATCATTCGAAATACTTCTAAAAATTGAAATATAGCTTACAGAAGTGAGGAAGCCAGAACCTGGTGCCTGGTCCACCCCTAGTAGCAGCCTGACGAATGTGATGACATAATCTTTGACAAAAGCTTGATACAACAGTGTATCCAACATCGAAGCACTGAAGACACTTCCAGCTGCGAAGGGTAGACGAAACATGTACGATATGTGTGACCCCCGCTCTTTTTCTCTCTAGGAAATATCGTTAAAAATTCATTGACATAAGATTCAGAACCCATAAAGTAATACATATGTGTGCCTATACAATCTGAAATATATTAATCACTTCTAGAAATTTTTTGTTCTAGTAATTTTCCTAACGATAGGTTGATGGTCATGGTTTAAGATTCTAATATTATATATTATAGCAAACTCATGCTTAAAAGACGGATGGAAATTGTTAGCAAATGAAAATAATTTTCAAACTTATTTTGAGTCATTGATTGGGATTAACTTCGGCGTTTCAAATATATCTAAATTTGAATGGACGTGTCAATCGTAGCGCTAACACCGCGTTTCATGAGGTAGCACAAAGAATCAAAAGTGTTCTCAATTAAATAATGCAGCAAAGGGGTGATTTTATTTTTCTTTTTACATTAGTATTGATCGATTGGATTTCATGGCACGAATTTCTCAGACTGTGATTTCATAGAAGCTTGAATTCTCTACGAAAAGTGTCTTTGGAACCAATTAGTCTGAAAATTCCACGGTATTATCCTGCAAGTTATGAACTTTGAAAGCCAACTTCAAACACTTGTCACCGTTACACTACTTATTTCATCGAAATAATTCTATGGACATCTTTTGCAGAAAATTCAATTATTTATAAAACAGTACTCCACAAAATTGTGTATCACAAAATTCGACTGAGTATTACTAATTAAAACAATAAAATCGTGTCTTTCCTACGTTATTTGAATACGAAATCTCACAATTCATTGGACTTTCTTCTAAAAGGCGTTTTTAGCGGTATATGCTTTCACGAGAATTTCTTATCAACCTTATTCCGAAGGATTATCAGGTTTGAGGAAATCAAAACTCAATAGTACCCCGAACCGAAACACCCTAATATTTACTATACCACCTATGAATATACCACGGGCAGAACCAGCAGAAATTTACAATGCTGATAGGGCCCGGTGCTCTATAGGGTATATGTATATCATGCTAGTGGAAATCCGAGCAGAAAACATTATAAAACTACGCACAATGTCTTATCGTATGGCGAAATTCCCCATAAATTAACGAATAACTCTCTTCTCCTTGCACGTTATGTATATAAGAACAAGACAGCGTGAGTATATAATCATAACTTTGAACTATAAAGTACAAAACCATCGGAAGTATATTGTATGAAGAATGTCTTCCATAGATTCTGTCCTCGGTAAGCTCACATAGCTATAGGTATGTCAGCGTAGATAATGTGCAGTTACGTCCTCATGAGTAGGGTATAATATGGTATTGATATATGTAGTAATACGGTAAACCAAAATCATTCCAATGATCAAAAATTTCTATTCTATAGAAAAACAATAGTAGAGCATCTAATTTTCTATATAAGCAGCTATCCAAACAGATGCCTCCAACTCCAGTCAGTTTCATCACGTCTATATTGACGAAAGACTAAAAAAAAAAAAGCTCTGTTTTCCTTATTCTAATACCTAATCCTAGGCAATGGAACATAGTTTGCCAAAGATTAAATCAAACAAACTTATACTTATGTAAATCATGAATAAATTGCAGGAAATATATCATGAATTCAATAATATTTAGAGCACAGGCAATTTTCTGTGCAATAAATTCAATATAGTACTATGTGGGATCATATGCATTAGTTATATTGTGTACGAATAAGGAAAACAAAGCCCTGGCGTGGGGCTTAAGTTGAGTGGTGATTACAGTTTTTAGGCAATAATTTAGTCAGTCAATCAGAGATCAGAGTGAATGATATTATGTTACCGGGGAGCCCATCGGAGGCTCATCGGAGTAGTTGTCACCGGAAGTAGCACTGAGGAGTACCTTTTCCATTTTGCTGAGGTGGAGGGCATACTTGTCATGAGCTCGGAACTGCATGAACCTCATGTTGCTCGACTGGGACAGCTCTGTTATGCTCTTTATACTAGGGAAGAATCTGTGAACCAATAAATTGATGGTTATACTTTATCAGTTCATTTTGTATCTATTCGAAAATTTTCAGACTCATAAAGATTCAATATTTTCTTTACTTGAACATTGTTTGCACTGCTACGATCGTGTTACAGTCAGCTAGTGTATCCTCTTCGGCGGAATTGCTAAGCTCTTTATTTACAACAACGACATTTTCTGCCAGTGTGATACCAGCTCGCAATAAATCATCCAAGCAATCAATCGACCCTAACATCCAGTAAATCAGAGGAAAGTACGATACTGCATCGAGGAATGCGATTTCCGGTCGCCTTTCCAAAAGCAAGATGATTGGGTTCAACGATGTCTTCGATCTGGACAGAAAATTATCCAACAATTGTACAATTTCTGTGGAGAATCGAGTCGCTTGACATTTTTGATACAGTGTGAATCTGATTGTGTTACTCACCTAAAATGTGCCCTCAACGGAATGATGAAATTGTATATTCCATTGCTGGCATAATCAGCAGCTAATATAATTGTCTTATTCTGCCAATTATATTCTTTGGCATTTCTGTATGAACAATGTTCACAGACCTGAGTGAAAAAGTGTTAGCAAAATTACTACAATCGAAAGGTTTCGTCAATACAATCCCATAGTACTGAAAAATCGAGTTGTCCGTACCTGTGCAAGTTGCAAACAGCAAAGTGGCTTCTTCTCTTTAAGAAGGTAACACAACGTTGGCGAAACTCCTATAAACGGTGATACTGGAGGAAACCCCTTCACTATCCTGTAACATTGTTTGTAGTAGAAGGAAATTAAAATTTTGCAAACAGGTGAGATATACAGCCGCATTATGACGAAATTACTTCTTTTAGACATGCGGAATACACTGCGCTACTTGTGTGGTGCACAACAGCCATTATTGCTAATGCAATTTGTGCAATTTCATAGAACTATATTTGACCATCATCGACAGAATACTTCCTGTGATAAGTTTGCATCAATTTTCTTTGTTATAAATCCATCGCGGACATAATGGTGGACATAATATCTAAATTTTTGGTATTTGAAAATAAAATTGATTGATTTTCTCACTGACTTCGGCTAATGTACCGAACTTTACAATGTCTGCAGTGTTCTTGGTTGTACACACATAAAATGAACATTATTTAGAATATTGGCAAACTTTATACTATTCAAAAGTTCAAAACTTACCCTCGGAGACTGTGCAGGCAGCGTAGTAGTCATTCGAGGTAGATAAAGTGTGACAAGACGCACACAGAAGTGATGCAGGTAAGACGTACATCAAAACATCCACAGGATTATAGGGTGTCAGGCAGGACAGCATCAAACAGCAATGCAACAGCACATCGATAGACGTCAAGATATATTGATAGGATTTATATATTGGTACAAAGAGGATCTTGCGCACATGATGATTTATTGTATGTGGGAATGTTGGTTGGAAATCGCGATACAGATATCACTGCATTTTATGAAATGCTCTACATACACTCTGTAAACTCATATACCTGTACTGTTACGTTAATCTTCTCTATTCAATTAAAAATAATAATTTCGTTATTTCTAGCTATTCCTACGATTATATTAATGCTGATTTCATTCAGAGCTCTGCAGCATAAGAAGTCGAATATATGTATCGCTAGATAAGATTTCGCTACATCACAGCTTCTGAAGTGACTAATCATCAGACGTTCAATTTAAACCCTGATGGTTTTTCCAGCGTTCGAAGAAATGTATTCTCAGCTTTTCGTCATAGAATTTTAGAAAACAGCCAATCATGCTTAGTATTTACGTGCGTGGCGAAGTGCATATAAGATATGAAAAATTTGTGAGAAAGATATTTTCGGAAGTAAATAGGAAAGAGCCACAGTTTCAATCAGAAAGCATCAAAGCTTCAGGTTTACCATTTCATAGTATAACATAGAGGAAAATGATGTTAGATGGTTAAAATATTGTTTTCAGTTCATAGCAATAGAATTTACTGTCGAAAAGAAACCACGAGAAGATTGGGGCAAAGAATTGGCAATGGCTGAGATGCCATGATACGAGATTCTAAATTTGAATTATTGAAATATATTTGTACATAATTTCGAATAATTTCCTCATTCTAAACAGGTTGTTAAAAAACCAAAGCGTACGTCTCGTTTCTTGGGGCTGAAATTTTCTTCATATCACCGAATGTGGAACAATACGTGGTACATCGTAATATAAAAGTGTACAATACCAACTGATTCCATCAAACTATGACAGCAAAATAATCTACTCAAAGTTCACTTACGCTATTTTTTCACTCGGTGATCTCCACGGGACGTCGTCATCCATCTCATCTTCGGATTCGTCACCTTCGTGATCTAGTGATTCTTGACCGGGAAGATGTAACGTCGAACTGGTTAGCATATCTGGCACAGGTAGTATGCTAGGTCGTCTACTTCCTGATAATGAATTGAAAAAAATGATTATGAATAAATGACTAAAGGTACGATGAGTCGCTGAGACTTACCTCTTCTTTGGGTTAGTATTTCTGGACTCAGTAGATTAGGATTAGGATCAACAGATCTTGGCACATCTAGATGGTTTCCAGTTATAGGAGTTGGAGGCGTAGACCCACTTTCTTTCAGACATTGTCTCGAATCTCCCATGCCTCCGGGATCAAGGTACATGGCTAGAATATTTCAAATACATATATTACTGATGTGAAATTCCTGGATGGTGTAAAGTCTGCGCCATAAAATGGTTCATGATTATAACAATTAATATGTGTGTGTATGTCTGTGTGTTTGTGGGCATGATTAGAGCGATTACACTACTATAACAGATACAGGTTTATTAATTACAGACGAGCTAAATAACCCGCGTTGAGAAAAAATCGCACAAAACTGATTCGAGTACCTATAAGAGATTATATCAAATACAATAGAAGAGGGTACGACTAGTCAATAATTTCGAAACATCCAATAAGTAGTATTTTCTGTACATAGAGATACTTAAAACGTTATCGAAAAATAATCGTTACTTTAATTTTTGGAAGTTGTGATTTGAGTTATAAGGCCCCAAGTGAAACCTTTCACGGTATGGAACTTTCACAGAAAACGGACATTAAATACTTTACTCCTGAGGTCCGGATTAATCAAAATTCTTAGCTCACGATGTCCTAAAATAATTGCGAAAAAAAAGAGGCTTCACGGAAAATTAGATAAATAAATAAATTAAAAAATCGGTAAGTAATAATTTTTCAGACTAACATGCTCCCTCAAAATAAGCCTATACTATATTCAGTTTTTCTAATTTAGTTTCATCTACTTATAGCACTATTTGTTCATATTTTTTGATGTTTGTACGATGACGCATGCATGAATAATATAGCAGTCTGCAGTATTCATTCATTTTATGGCGTCAGACCTACATACATAATATGTTATAAAGCATTTTATATGATACGTTTGTCAGTATAGTGGATGGGAATTAAATATACATATTATGTGAACTGTAGGGTTCAGCAGACACGTAAAGCAACATCTAAAGATACACCTTTGGGGGAGACATACAGTATTATTTATCATGAGATCTCTTGAATTATTTAAATCACTTAACTACGCAGATACTATAAAAATAAGGGACTGTATATATATATATATATATATATATATATATATATATATATATATATATATATATATATATATATATATATATATATATATATATATATTTTTTTTTTTTTTTTTCTGCACAACATCAACATTCAAAATAATTTTAAAGAAGTCCTGTACCTTAGAGCCACGAACAGATATATTCATATACATATATGAAATCGTCTTTGTGCAACATTTCAGATCAATAAATAGAAAGATAAGTACAACGAAATAAATAGTTTCTTTAAATTTCTCTGCAGCTTGCTAAGATACGAACATATCTCTTCGTTAGTTATCCATTGGCTCTTAAGCCCAGAGATGAATTATTAGGCAGCTGACCCGTACGCTTGTTTACTCCTGGTACACGAAGCACAGTTCAAAGATTCGTTAGTAATTGGTGTGTTAAAAAATGATGAAAAATTTAACTATTCAACTTGACATACTGAAGACGTAACTCCTTGTATGTATGTATGTACCTCCAAATCAAATCATCGTAAATCAATCTAACGCGAAACAAGACTAATTTGAAACAGTTGCTAATGTAAAAGAAATTCTTACGCGATGAACGTTTTTCGGACGTTAGTGATAATTACCAATCTTTGAAACTCCGCTAAAATCTGCTGATAAAAAAATTGGCGCAGTTGAAGTCTACTCGATTATAATTAAAAGGCCATATGAGCTATACTTGAGGGGACTTCTGAGAAATGATTTTTTCTTAAATCACCGGTACGTATACCCTGTGAATAAATATTCTATAGACTCAATTTCTTCCATGGCTGATTACCCGGCATTTTTAGTCATGATTGAAAATTATTTAAGATTTTATGGACTTTGTTTTATATATAGATTGATTTTATATCACCGAGCAACAATTATACAGGCTGATCGTAACTAATAAATGAATAGAAAAGCAGAGGCGCATGCGACACTCACGGTGGACATCGGATGCAGGTAGGTAGTGGTGTTGGTGAAGTGTAGGCGTGCTAAGGGGGACCTGCAAGACAACCTGGGGAGGAATCGGGGCCAGGTATTGACCATGGCCCCGTCCCACCGCCTGGCTCCCCGTGCAGGTCTTGGGTGTTTCACTCAGCGTGTTAGAACTGTTGTACTGGTAGCGGTACGTGTGAGACTCTGGACCGATGTTCATTGCTGTACCATTCCCTCCTTGACCAGAAGCTGTCGTTGTCCCATCGCCACCTCTCGTTATTCCGCCAGTTCCCTGACCAGCCCCAGACGCCGTTGTAGTGTCTGCTTTCGTCTCTACCACGACTTGGGACGGCTCGGAAACAAGACCACTCTGATGATTCGCTACAACGAAAGCAGAGTTCTCTTCCTTGGTGATGCTCATGTAGTAGCAGGTGTCCGTCTTCTTCATTATGTGTCGTGGACCTGAGAGACATTTTCTGTTATAATTTAAACTACGGATTGCAGGGTGTCAATCTTGCTGGACAAAATTTTCCGAAGACTCTGATTCAAGTATGAAAAGCAATTTTCCATTTCGAACTATAAAACAATCACCTGGATTTAACAAGATCGTGTCCTCGTAGAACTCTGGGAGTTCAGCAGGACGAACGGCGACCAGAGCAACCCCATACTTTCGATGACTATGAAAAGACGCGTAAGTGAATGATTTCCCTTCGTATTCACCGAAGAATCTACTGTCCCCGAGTATAATGTGATAGATCTCGTTACCGGAACACTTTCCGTACAGCCTGTGCCATTCTTCCTGTGATTGTTGGCCTTCTCTGAAACAAATCGCAGTGTAGTTTGTACATGGAAGTTCATTCATGATCATATTCCGATGATTAATCAGCATCACAAGTAACACGGAAAAGCACCTCGTTAGTTATATCAATACTCACTGTCCCCTGGAGGTGTGAAGTAGTAATGTTACAAGAGTCGAGGCACCAGGACAGGTGCAATTATTGGCGAGTAGAGCATACTTGAATTCGTCCTCGCAGACAACGTGTTCAGCAAATTTCACATGAAGTTTATTCTCAGGTCGAAATATTTGGACGTACTGTGGCACTGCAGGCGCAAAGTCCTTCACTGCCCATGACCTGTAAGGTGAAATTAATAAAATAAGGTTTTAGACAAAGGTGGGAAAAAAAGGGCTGAACCAAAGCTCACCTGAGTATCGTGTGCTCATCGGCGGCAGTTTTATCAGCGTAATTTCTAGCTGCAAGAACAAAACAAGCTTCAGCCTCGTTCATTCGAGCTCTGGCAAGGTCTCCGTCCTTCAGACAAGAGCCCTGGATGTAAATCACCCTCTGTGCCCAGATTGGAACCTGCAGTATCATCCGCATAGTCGTGTCCAGCTCCATGGGCGACAAAAGGACCACGTAGTAGTCCTGGAAAGATTGAGATTTTTTGGGAAAATGGAGATAACATCCATCTCAACATTGTCAACATTATTATCGTGAAATCATTATTTGAAGATAAGACGAAAGGGATAGCTTACTTGCAGCAATGGATGAGCGTAGAATTCATTTAAGAAATCCATAATCGTGTCTGCCTGTAAAGTCGTGCTACAAACAACGACGTGTTTCTCGCTCTGAGCTCTGTGTGACGAATAGGAACCCCCCAACTTTTGTCTTTCCATCCAGGTGAAGGCCAGCTGTTCAAACTGTCGGCAAATAAAAGTTTAATAAACGTTTGAATTAATTATCAATTGGGATTAAAGCTCGAGGTGGACGTCGGTGAAACGTCCTACCGAAATTACGAACTCTCGATAGTGACCCAAAAGTCGAATTTTATCCATCAGTTAAACGACCCGTCAGTTGCATCAGAGTCTGCATAGGTATACACACGGTGAAAAACTCATCAGAGAACGAATCTCGAATTTAATTAAGCCCATAGATCAGCGTAAATCACGCCCATACGACGATTACAGGTGTTCGTGAGTGGGAGATGATGATCGACAGAGTATAAAAAGCTACGGAATTGCATGGTAACATGGACTCAAAAGAGCCAAAGCTCTTTTTCACAAGAAGCAGAGGGTTTGCTTGAAAAATGAAATAATAAGATCAAATTATAATGTTAGTTATCGAATGAAGTGATGTGGAGGTGTGCTTTAGCTCCGTGATCAGTTTGATTACCTACATACCATTATCAGACTCAGTATACTCGCCGCAAAGGCGTACCTATGTGTTAGCGAACCTATTGAGTATTTATAAATAATTAGGGTAGCAATTTTGAGTTTATGCTTTTGTTTCGGGTACAGTAATCCGGTCAATATATATTATATCGCTGGGGGCATGCAAGTGAAATGTATGTTACACCTACATATGCGTATTGACTTGCTGCTTACACGTATACAGCGCAAACAGAGAACACAAACACGTACCTACTTTGGAGGCAAAATTTTAACCGGAATTGGATCTTGTGGTTGGCGAAAATTTCAACAGAATATTGCTATTTGTTCATTGTGCCTACCGGTGGCGCGTGTAAATATATGTTTGTTCAATAGTTCTACCTGTAGCTGGCAGCGAAAAAGCTTCACCCGACAATTACCGAAAAAATTGATCGATAATTCGTTTCGGGTATACAAATAAATCCAATTAATTAGTTTTTAGATTGGAGAGAATTATTTTACTACCCTTTCATGGTCGCGGTAGGTATCGCTTGCAAGTCCGCGGTTTACTTCTTTTCATCCTTTCACATCCAATGTGCCTTTTTTCCTTTGCTTTTTTTTTTTTAGAATAAGTAAGTATGCAAGGGAAACTGACTTCTGTTTGCAGAGAACTGTGTACGTCGAGCACTTTACTCTGTGATCAGAGGGTGGTTTCAAATAAAAGCTTTCACAAAGGCTGGAGTTATTAAAAAATCGTCGTAGCTGAGCGCGAACGACAGCTGGAGACAGGAGCGGACAGATTACCGATTTTCAAAGAAGATTGCGAGACCGACGACCATTGCATACAATTCATCTTAGATCCAGGCGCGACTTGGTTACAATAGACACAATGTGCAGTGCATTGAAAACTTTGAAAGGATTGCAAGAAGCAGGACATCTGCCCGGTTGAGAAATTGATGAAGCATTGTGTGAAACGAACGACCATCGCATGATATTATTCATCTTAGATCCAGGCGCGATTTACAATAGACATATGTGTATATATATGGCAAAGTTTGGAAAGGTATTAAAGAAAACCAGCATCATCTGCTCTCGGCTGAGCAATTGAAATCATGGAATTTTGTTGAAAATTTCGATAACGTCCATACATAACTAACGTACACGCGGTCATCAACGCAGACAAAACAGCGGTCGCCTGCAGTGATAAAAGCTCGTTTCAATCGCAGCGATTATACGTAAAGCACGTTTTACCGCGTTGGCACATGTACTATCCCTTCATATAAAACCAATATTCGACATGACAGAAGCACGCATAGTTAAATAATCACAGCTCCAATAAAATCGTCGAATTTTTGGTATACGCATCAACGGATTATGGTGCTAATTGTAAGGATATTCCTAGCTTATATTCTGATTTATGACCTTGTAGTAGATGAAAAACTGTACGTGCGTGTGTCACTGCTCAGTCTGATCCTAATCTAAGACAGTTGGAATATGAAGTAAGCGTGAATCGATGTACTTACCTGAGTTGGTAGTACTATGAGAGCCACACAGATCATGATGACCATGTAGAGTTGAGAGGGCCATATGTCCGGTACGAAATCCCCGTAACCAACGGTAGAAAATGTGACGACGACATAGTAGGTGCTCTGAAAGAGATTGAGGTGCCTGTGTCCAGCCCGTTGAAAGTGTTGTATGCCGCAAACACTGTAACGAGGAGAATTTTTTGGTAACCTTTTATACCTGCAGAAGGCCCTTCGAAGTTATGAGAGAAAGGGCAAAAGAATAGAATGAAAAAGTAAAGAAAATAAAAAATAAAAGAAATATCAAAAAGCTCGACCAGAAGGGCCAAATCAAGGGTCGCTCGGCGCCACTTCAAGGCCTCGATTACACAGTGGCAAGCAAGAAAAGGTCACGGGGCAACGGGATTTGCCACTCCGCACCTGGGGGATCAGGTTCATTCTGCCCGTAGACCGGGGCTTTTCTGAGTGGCAGCTTGACGAATTTTAATGCTTTCGGGGGTGGTGGCTCGACTATGCAAGCTCCGTTTTCTATGCTGTAATATACCTACGTTTGAGCGATTCCCAGAGAATATCATTTACGTACTGTGGGCACTACTCAAAAGTTCGCTCTCCCAGAGAGGTGGGTGGTCGGGGGTTATGACGGTCCATTAAGCGTCGCCAAAGCGAATCCGTGAAATGAACGACCTTGCCTTGGGAACTTAAAAGGCCGTCTCGAAAGAGCCGTCAGCTATTTTTCGTGATGACGTATTATTTACACGCGAAAACGTACCTCGTTAAACGTGTTGTTGTTGTTCTTTTTCTCATTTTTTTGTTTATTTTGCGTTTTCTTTTCTTCATCTTTCCATGGTTCTTAAACCCCGAAACATAGTCCTAGGCCCGAGGATAAACCGTCTATTTAGCATCCCGGTATACCGGAAATTCTAATGTTAATTTATACGGTAACAATTTTACTGGACGCCTTCGAGCAAGAACTGAAGCATAAGTCCGAGTTGTGGCGGTGTATTTTTGAATAATAAGATGATATTTATTAATTTTATATACATTATGCATGTGGACCATATTTGCATATCAAAATGTAATTGCGAATTTGTTTTTCACTCATTCTATAACGGTCGCTTGTGCGGACGGTCCTATACCGTGACGTGTAGCGATCACAATCACCGGGCGAATACCTAATCAACAAATAGGCACTCCTTTGGTTGAAACTTTTGGATCCCATTGCAAAATTTTGGCAAAAAAAGTTCTTGTGGAGGCTCCTGCCTGTACGAACACTTGCAATATTCGTAGTATACTTTTAGAAAATCACAATTTTCGGTGATTTTTAATTTTGAAGATTCAACTGTTCCCAAAAAAATAATTTTTACAGAAGAAGAAATCCGTAGGACAATATTTACTACTGCCTCATCGGGGTTGGAATTTTGAACAATGCGAAATTCAAAATCGTAATTGGCCAAATATAGCTCTGCTCATCTCCCGGAAATTTCGAGTACTCCACAATTTATTCATTTGTCGACCAAAGTTCATTTCACATCAAAAAAAAATTTTCTTTCAAAACTTTGTCGTAAGGTTTCAGGCACATCGTTGGTCCGATTCAATCTCTCAAGGTCTTGCTTTCTTCAGACAACAATCCTACATTTTATGAACGCAGCGATCGGTAAAAAAAAAATTCATGTGAAAAGTTACGGTCAATTATCTAAAATTTCCAATATTTAGGCCACTAATTTGCAAATAACTTGGCCAACACGAAATTGTAAAAAAAAAAGTCCCGCGTTCACATTATGAGGATTTCCTTTCTGAACAAAATGAGCCCTCAACGACCTTAATCGGAATGACGATGTGCCTAAAACCTTACGACGAAGGTTTTCAAGGAAAATTTTTTTTTTTGATGTTGAATAAACTTTAGCTGACAAATAAATGCATTTTGGAGTACTCTGAATTTCCAAAACCAAGCTGTACTGGTTCCCTTAACATTTTCAATTTTGCATTTTTTAAAATTCCAACGTCGATAAGGCAGCAGTAAATGTTGTCCTTTTGCAAAAATTATTATTTTGGGGCAAGAAACTAAGTGCCTCGATGAACCGTTGAATGCTCGAAATTGAAAGTCACCGAAGATTGCGATTTCGGCATGATTTTATCGACGATGAGGCAGTACTAAAATTGCTCGTATAGGTTGGAGGCTCGGCAAGTACTTTTTTTTTGGAAACGTATAGAACTACGGATAAGTAACTGATTCTAGTAAATTCGTGTTTATACATTCTACATACGACTGTAAGCGGCTTAGTCACAAATGATAGAGCCGAATATGATGAGGCTATAGTATACTGAACGGTCAGTGATTACGGGTAGTCGTGACATCGAAAACATATTTTTTCTCCGTAATAACTATCTGATGATTACTGAAATTTGTATGATAAAAGGAACCACGTTTACCTATTTATATTGGGTTTGTATAGATGTATTATACATACTCTGGGTACATGTAGACGTACTGTACCTGTGAGGAAATGCGTCTAATATACATTGACCAGACCATGAAAATAATGTCTATAATATATTTACGGTAACTATCGGTTTCAAGAAAATAAAATCAAACATTGATGTCGTGTTGAATATTTCAGCAATCGAATATTTCGCTTCATTGTTGCAGGTCACTTCGTTCACTATTAGGTAAACCGCGATGACCGACTCAATTCGACGAAAAAATTCAAATTTGTCAGTATTTTGTCGTAAAAATTTTCAAAGATCTTCGTCTAAAATTGCATCCGTGTATCATTGCTCAGAGAAACGAGGGGTTATTTACTCTGAAAATCAATTGACCATATTGTATGAAATCAAAAATGAAACCAATGAAACCGAGAATGAAATCATCTCATTTCGGGAGTCTGAAATCACGCTCGAAAATCACTAGAATCTATTTCTCGGAACGAACCTGAGACCGATCAGTACCAGACCATCTTAAAATTTTTGAAAAAAGTTTTGGGTTAACGTACTACCTGATAATAAGCCGAAAAAAATGTTTTTCGAAAATTGGAATATTTTTTTATTAATAGCAGGCAAAACAACGAAGAAATCTTATCCGCAATCTTTCATACTATAGTGGTTTGAATTCCAATAATTAAGTAAAATATTTTTTGTTGAGTCTGAAGTGAATCCATGAATAATTTTCATTCGATCAGAATTACTGATTTCGAAGATACAAATTCCGCCCAATCCACGGTATTTGCAATTTTCATATTCACTCCTCCGAAGGTTATTGTTGGTAACTATACGTTGCTTGAAGCTTCAGCCGAGTAAAAAATGTGTACTCCATTTAGCCTGAAATTTCACATGCCGAGGATTAATTATCCCGTAAGTTGTACGTACCAGCAAAACTATTCGACACCTGTTCAGTTCTTGCGGGGCCGACCGCGACGTGGCCAGTCGTTGGTTAAGGGGTCGTAAAAGATTAATGTGGTTAACGAACGAACGTACGGTACGAGCTAGGAAAGTGAAAATTAAATTATATCCAGAAAATTTTTAACACTTTCATCTCCATGTCTCGTCCAGATGGGATATAACCGTCGCGTTTTTATACAGGGGATGAAGTCACGCGTAACTGCCGCCTAGTTTCCGCCCCCTAAAAGAAGAAGAAAAAAATAAAAAGAATAAAAAAACGGCTAGAACATCGCGCCGTAAAAACTAATCAGACGCGGAATCGTGGCTGCAGCTAGGCATGTACGGTTAATTTCGGAAAAATGACGCCAACGAACCGGCTCACCGAACACATACCTGTATCCTACCAGTTTTGAATTCATTTTTAAAAAACTCTATGAATGCGCAGGCAAACCGCGTAAACTCATGTGTAATTACACATATTCACTATATTCATGGATAAACTTGTCGGTATATTTACATACACCTCTGTATACACATATGTATGTGTAGAATTGCATATTGTACGTATAATTGTCCGCTTCTCTACACGAAGGTGCCTAGGACGATTTTGCGGGTGCATAGAGAGGACTGCACAAGAGGGGTTGCCGGGCTTATGCAAATCCTCGTCGTTTCTGCAGCAGCAACCAGCATCCAGCACTCTACAGTAATGTGTACCAACACGAACCTCGTCTCTTTCCTTCTACATTGAGGATTTCCGTCGCATGGAAATCTCTCAATTATACCGGCGGAAATCACGTTGTATTTGTTCAGGTATACCGAGCACCAAGGCATTTGCTTTTACGACCCATACAACGAATATGTGCTGCAGATAGCTACTCGTTCAACCCTTCTTTCAGGCTAGTTTATCTTGTCGTATAGAGAATCAAGCAAAATATAACGATCTTGGAAAACCTCATTTTTTTTCTCCTTGTCATCATCGTAATGTCGTGCGAATCAAATTCTTATGTTGAAAAGATCTTACTGTGTCATTTCGCCTATGTTTCTCTAACGTGTTGGGAGCCAAATGTATTTTTTTTAATGCAATTTCTTGCAATAAGGGCATTAGGTTGATATGTCAACAATTTATTTCGTTCACTCGGTTATATTTGTATCTACAGTGAACATAATGTCCAGTTGGCATCGTGACTGATCACATCTGAAAAACAAGGTCCCTTCGAAATATCCTAAACCGAATGAATTATGCTTTTTTTTTCAAGTATCTGGAATCGTGAATATTTACTAAAAATGTTGCTATTATTTTGTTTCAGACTGAAGCATCTAATTATTTACAAATGAGTAAATCCTATAAAGAGTGTAATCGAACTGTATAAATACTGTGAAATTACATAAAATACCGTGTCATGGGCTTTTTCACTAACCGTTAAATTAGAATTGGTTATAAACCCAGAACATTGGCTGGTTTGCAGTCTCGTCGTCCCCGTTACCATTGAAATTATAAGGTTAATAATTAAGCTCGATCAATATGGTACGGATTAGAACCAACCGAGCCGGAGTTGCTACGTTTAAATATTTATATTCGGCCTAGATCGGGTCACCGACGTCAGACAACTCAAACTATTGGAAAAAGAAAATAATATTTTAAACTGCACTTTTTTATCCAGCATATATATAAATCTATATATACTATTTTCGGTATATATTCATTTCCTTCGAATTGTATCCATATAAACTCTGATCACATACGATTATTATGAAGAGACGAAGACGAGGATATGGGAACACTCCGAAACCGTAATAAAAGTTTAAAAACGGAAGAAATGAATGAAATGAAATGAAATCGTATAAAATCTGAATGGAGAACGATTTTTGTAATAAAAATATATTTTCGCCTGGTAATATATCGATCACACGTTACATACGTGTCAAGCCACGCTAGTGACAAAGGTATAGAGTTACGGTTGGGATCTCTTCAACAATTTACACGATACGAAGCCCCATTCATAATAATTGAAAACGATTGCGCTAGAGGTTTCACCGAGAAGACTTTCTGCAGAATAATTCCAAGCACGAACCGCGTTCGTATAATTATACCCAACCCCTGAAATCAACCCTCTGCACAATCGTTGTCCGATATTGCAGATTGGTCGAAAGTTTTTGACGGGTAAAAAACAAGAAAATAATATTTTTTTTTTGTTTCCACCAATCCCATTTTCCCAGGCTTTTGGAAAAACCCGACGATCCCCGCAGAGCACACACCTGGGAATCGCGTTTTGTTATTATCATCATTATAGTTTTTTTTTTTCTTCTCTTTTTTCCGTTTTTTAGACAGTAAAAACAACTCTGCGGTAGGTATCAATCAAACTTCAGTACGTTATATCCTGGAAAATTGCAGTACGTCATATTTCATGAAATTTGTTTTGTTTTTTGTTTTATCCTCTACCGTTCATTATATTATTCCTACAGCGATATAGTTCATTCTGTCCGAATTCTCATACTACACAGTCACGCGAATATATATTTTCAATTAAAATCGTTTACTTCGATATCGGTTTAAATTATCAAACATTTCATTACACTTATATAGCCGTCATTGGAAATATCTCGGTCTTGTACTATTCGCCTGTCGAAAGATAGCCGTCTGATGCCTCCTTCCTTCGGCTCCGAAGTATAACAACCGGAAACGATCATTACAAACTTACGTGTCTCACGATAAGGATCAACCTCTGGACATAGTGGGAAAATTATTACGAGGAAAGCCATCGGCTCAAACGACCCATTAACTGCCTGCTAATGGCAAGATCGTCGTAATGTCCGGTCGTATACCTATAGTAAAAAGACGAGCTGGCCCTTAAACAATAAAATAATCCCATCCGCACGTCGCGTTATTAATTAATTATTAATAATTAATAATAATTGCAAATCTTTCACCGTAACAGAAACGTACACGAGATGTTGGTAAATTAAGGAGACTTTATTAAAGTCAGACATGCATGAATCGCCGGCTCAAAAGTACCAGACAGAGGTTTAGGTCCTTAAAGGAACGGGTATCATGGTCTGGTTGGGAATAGCCTGACATAACTACATTAAAATAAAGCGTCCTGCTAATGAACAGAACACTGCGCTTGCAAAGCACCGTTACGAGAGACAGGGTAAACTGGGTCGCAAAAGCTCTTGGGCAAGGGTGGTATAGTATCAGAAGGTACAGGACAGAGCGGAGGGCCCAAGAGCGGAGGTCTTACTACGTGATATTCGATTGTGCTGGTAAGCAAGTGTCTTGCTTACTTTAGCCGGCACAAAGCGGATTGTCTCGAGGTCGACAAAGGACTTGGTAAAATTTGAGTTATTATTGCAAGTAATGATAGCGTTGTAAACGTAAATTTATTCATGTTTCGTCTCTCAATCTGTTAACAGAGATAAACATCCCGGTGTTTCAAGAAAATCCCCACTTTTTTTTAGACAGCGAAATTTTTGGTGAGATCGTTGGAGTTTGGAATTTCATTCCGGCCCAGCTCGATAATAGAGTTCATTCTCTTCGTCTCGTCCAAGAAGAAATGGCCGGAAAGTTGTTTATTAATTTAACGTTCAATGCAATTTTGATTTCACGTAAAACGCGCCCCTCCCCCCTTTTTTTGAATTCCGCTAAATCTTAATTGATGAATGTCATAAAGTAAAAAGGTTTCCAGCAGCGAACTGACAGGCAGCGGCTGAGTACCGCGCTTAGTGATTACTCTGGAAAAAATGGGAATAATTTGATTTTACAAAACAGGAGAAAAAAGCGGAGAGGCGATGGCTCGTCGTATCTTCGGTGTAACCGTATTATTGATCAATTTTTACCGAGAAATTGGAAACACAAATAAAAAAATGAAATGTTATATCAAACAAATTGAAATACCGACGCACTACTGTAAGCGTCAGGTAAGATGATCACCGTTCAGATAAGTGCGGCTTTGAAGTTTTTTCATATACGAAAAAAGGCAAATGAAACGGGATCTTCTCTATTTATTTCACATTTTGAGTAATTCGGTTTAATATTCTATAGATAGTCCACCTTTCCATCTCTCGGTTGACCTTTTCTAAAGTGATAATACACTTACCAAGTATCAAGCAACATCAAAGGATCACTATGGCGACCTTTTATCATCTACGAACCTATAGAATATACCCGTTGACCCTTTTGCAGATCTCGGAGATAAAGGTACAGACCGCAATTGATCAGGTCAGACCTGCAAGCCCGGGATTCAAGAGTCGAATCCGAAACGGTCTATACCGTTGTCTGTATCATTATCACGTTTTTTCTCAATTTTCTCAATGATTATTTTATCAGTGCGAATCTGAGGACTGGTTTATTGAATTTTCACCTCCGCGACTGATGCAATACGCCGGTCGACCGCTCTGCTCGCTGCAGGGTGTACATTCAGCCATTTAGAACTAGCCTGATGGTCTAGATAGTCGGATACAGGCAGGAAGCTCAAAGTAGCACACAAAGGCATTAATAATGCACCCCGCAAACGTGAATTGCGGACTCGGCAGCTCGGTTCGCGACAAACACGACAAACACGAAAGGTAGAGCCGGTGGTCAGCAGGGTGGGTTCCTACGTCACGCAATGGTGGAGCTTAAGCCACACCGCGGTGGTTGCGGTCTACGGTAAGTTCTGGGAGAGGGTTCGGCACACTGTTTACAGGCTTTGCTAGTCTCAGGCTTAATGTCCGTAGTCAGCAAGAAAAATGAAAAATGATCTTAAGTTGAATGAAGAAAAGCTCACCTCGTGAATACGAGACACAGCAAAGTGGCGCTGAGAATCATCAGCTGCTGGCTCAATGCGGACTGTGACTTTTGCATCGCTCTGTGAAGATCGTTCTGAAAGAGATCAAAGAATCTTTTGTCATTCGTACTTTTTATATACTTGTAGGTATACACACAAGAAATTTTTCAAGTCCACAGGGTTTTTGGATGAAAAGTTATTTTCTCGGCGGAGTGGTCTTAATGTATTTGCAACAGCGATAAATCGACTTTTTCAACTCCAGAGTACCTCGTCGCATTTAGATAATTGATTTTAACGATTTTCTAATCGTGTCTCCATAAGTACGGAAACGATTTGCGGACAGTTTCCGAAATGATGTATGAGTACTTTTTCATTACCTTGCTTGTCAAGGTATAAATTATTTTACTTACGAACATATTTTCCAGAGAGTGTTTGGCCAGCCAACAGTTTAGAAAAACTGGTATAAAGAGGTTCCTCATCGGTGGATACAAAAGCTGTAAAATGAAAAATAAATTGCTGAATTTGCGTGTAATTTCGTTACAATATCAAAAAAAGCACTTTCCCTCGCTATTATTTCTCGCTAATGAAAGTGTCAAATTTATTTTATACATTTTTGTCTTTTGCATCCAAAAACTAAATTTTTTCTCTTCAACAAACGAACAGCTAATTACAACTCTGAATAGCTGTATTCGTTATTGAGCTTTGGAAGTTCAATTGACTTGTAAAGCCAGCGGAGGTAAACATTTGCCGTACAAATATGGAGGCAGTCCGTAGTCTCTCGCGCGGATTGATCATTGAACCCTTCATTTCAACAAATACACACAAATTAGTATACGTAGGTTATACAGCCTGGCGTTTTTTAATCATGACAAACTTCTTTCTCGCATTTCCCCAATTCGCTGATCTAAAACCGAGGGACAAATTTACGGTACAAGCACAAGGCGTAGGCCAAAACTGTCTCGGTTGAAAAGGCTGATATCCCTTGGTGCCGTTGAGCGTTGCAGGGTACACCGTCCTTAGTAAGTTATTCATGATGTTTTGAATTATGCAATAGGCTATACCCACAGTAGGCACGACGTTGCAGCCTGTGTACGCGGTTTGTGAACAGCCGTTAGATAGATGTCCGGCTAATGACGTAAGCTAATTAAATGTCGTGGTATAATCCTAATTATACGTAATACCCTTACGCGTGGTATTTGCGAGATATAGATACGAGTGAACAGGTAATTTGCGACCGGCTAATCCAGAAACACCGAAACTTTGCCAGAGCTTTTGGCTTATTACGACCTCATTTATTACTGAGGTACTGATCGTTTGAAAGCTTCCTTCACGTTCGCCATTTTACGTTATATCTTTATCTGGTTTCGTGAGCTCTGACTTCTAACGGGATGGCGAATGAGAGTTAATAGTTAGTGGACGATTAGCCTTGCCCGGTAAACTGTTACGAGGTCCACTTTGTCTGTCAGCTATACCCTAATCGCCTCGTATAAGCCTGAAGGTCGTGTAAAGTCAGACTGTCTCATCTAGTCTATGGAGATAATTACAGATATTTGAGAAGTACTTACCGTGATGGTAAAGGGTATGGTGTTGACCAGTTCCAAGATGAAGTGGAAAGACAGAAGCTGCTGCCAGATGTTGCCCTGCGGATATCAGGAGGAGAGCTCAACACACCCCGCGAAAACTTGTCAACGGTCGTTCGTCAACGATCGTCAATTATGATTTGAGTATCGAATTGAAAACTGATTTCCGTGGCGGATTTAAAAGAGATTTTTTAATCCTCTTACACCGGGGATTGTGCATTTCTTTTGCATTACATATTCAATTTTCATATCCATCTCCGAAATCCGCCTAGGAATCGTTTTTCGAAGCTCGAATCAACCATTAGCGTACGATTCGAATTACCGTCTCGTAATCCAAACCCGATTGTCCTGTATGAGGATGAGAGGGGTACGAGACGGTGCAGCGAACTCCTTAATTAGATCTTTGCTGTCATCTTAAGCCAAGATTAATCTTCCTTGCTCTAGATTGCTCTGGTTTAGTTGTTCGAAATAATTCGATTTGAGGATCAAGTACTCGTTTAATCTCATCCGATCGGTAATCTTTTTCCCGATATCGTACGGTTTTAAATTTCATTATTATACGTATATCGTACAATATTTTTTATAATTCATTAACGGATATAGGAACATCTCTTAACACGTATGTATGAAAAATTAGATTCCAGCCATAGTTTCATCCACCAGTCGGAGTTTTCTAGTGGACTGGTCGATATAACTGCCCGTACAAGTGTGCACTATGGAAAATTGCATGCCTCGAGTAAGCCTGAAACTTTCTCATGACACAATCGTCTAGTTCAAGTCTTGAACGAAGTAAAGCTGTGCTTGCTAAGCGACTCGGGGATAAAATTGAACGAGTTACTTCGGTCCGGGGTTAAAATGGGGAAGGAGAATATATGCTTGCATCTATATTCCGGGTATACCTAGATGAACGTATAATATACGTTTTTTATATTACATGTGCAGTCAGGTCAAAGCCATTTACTCGGATGGAACTGCGACGAGGTGTGAGCTTGGAAAAAGATTACATGAAATGCAAAATGTGAAAGAATAACGTTGGCGTTTGGCCGGGAAAATTCACAAAGGGTAAACGGATATCCATACCTACGACCCATCGACCAGGATAACGCGAAACACCGCAATGTGGATAATCCCAACTCTCAGAGACACCAGTTTCATTCCAAGATATGCTTCGATAATCTTTTTAGTTAATTTCATACCTCATCGTGACACGATGAATAATAATTGTTCAGACTAACATATCCCCTTAATCACAGACTGATTTCGAAAAAGACTGCTATCGAATACGACGAATATAGCACCTTGTATTAAGTATTTATATTAATCTTCAGGATGTGTGTTATGCTTCACTGTAATATACAAGTAAGGTTCTCTTTTATAGCACCCTCAAGCAGTTGTCGAATAATAATGGCACGATGATATCGTCCGGGGGTTAAGTCTCGTGAGGTTAAATTTGAATTTTACAGTCCTCGGTTTATATCGTTACTTCCAAGGACTTGGAGGTAAGAAATTTTTGAAGAAAGAAAGAATTTTTAAACCACCCTAAACTATTCCGAACACTTTAGCAAAGAGGAAACAAGGTCGAAGCAAGGACGCCCGTGCAGGGGTATAAGGGCTGCAAATATTAGACTTTGAAATCATATTTTACCTTCAACTAATTTGTAAGCACGGTTGAGGGTGTGTGGAAACGAACATTTTACCATAAGTTTTGCATATATGTATATGTGCGTATATTACTCACATGTACAGTACATATATACCTACCGGTACGTTACGATATAAACTTGCAAACGCCGAAGCTGTAAGAGCAGCTATACGATATGGGTGAATAATGAAAACCTCATCGCCTACATGTACTTTCAATTGAAAATATGAAGTTCATTATTTCATTCGCTTGATCAATTATTCAAGTCGCTGTTGAAATGTAACTTTGCTGAAATTCATGTGTGCCAATGCCTGCGGGAGAACAAACGGTGGCTTCCTCCTGAGGGACAAGAGGATCACGAAGTAATTCAAATCACCCGAAGTTTCACAGTTAATCAAGACAATACGCTACTGCGGAGACCAGAAATTACCGAGTTGTCTGACATTGGGTCATTTTTTATTACAAAATTTTCATACTTCGTAATATTTAAAAAGGAAAGAAACGAAAGAAGGAAACATCCAACTGCAAGAAAAAAGGAAAAGTTAATGCCACGATTTCAATTTCAATTCAGTTTCCTATCACAACGAAACGTGGCACGATTATAAAAAAATATCGACAATTGGTGATCCACACTTGATCGAAGATCAGATGTTCACAACCGCGATAATATTTCAGGTGGAAGGAAATTTGATCTAATTATTTGATAGTATGAGAATGGTTCGACGAGTAGACAGGATCTTCAAAGGTAGTTAATCTCCACGTCCAAACTTCGGCCGAGCTTTGTCCTATGCTGGCTCAACACGCATCGGCAATTACCACCCTTTCAAACTAAGTAAGGGGAAGCCGATTTCTCTAGTAATGAAGGTATCCGGTGAATATATCGGGGTCAGCTGAGTTGCCCTCGTCGAAAATCTCTCATCCGGTTCATCGCCTCTTAATAAGCCTTCGAGACCCAGATTATAGTCAGACAACTTAGCACTTGATCGTGCCTAGTGTTTCTGTGAAAGTCTGGCAATTCAACTGTTACACAAAAAAGCAGGTAAGTTTGGCAGACCTTGATGGGCAAGCCCGAAGACTTCCCGTTCCGATTGAAAGAAGAAGAAATTTATTACGATAGAAAAATGTGTTTTTTTTTTTTTTGAAAACTCAACCTTTTATTTTCGGAATTAGTACAATGACTTCCTTTTTTCTGAAGCGAGAAGGTAATTCAAAATCGACTTGAACCCAGATACTATAAGTTCCAGGGTATTTCAGGCTCAAGATATACGCCGCGCGATACTGAAGCTGGGTTAAATCCATCATGATGAGAGCTTTAACCCGATAGTTAGGATGTGACTAGATGGAACATTTAAGGTCAAAGGTGACGAGTGACAGACGGGATAGTAAGGAGCTGGAGGACTCTCGTTAAATCTCACAGAGTACATAATTGAATATGACAATCCATTAGGCACACATCCGTTTATGGTTTTTGTTTCGCAATAAATTTATCAGGAAATGGGATAATTAGAATAGGAAAGACATACTCTTTGGCACGTAAGTGTCATACCAGATTTCCCGAAAGCAGGTTCGTACGATCATTAGCTGTAAGCTGGGATTATGCCCCGTATCCCACGGGACTTTCTGGCTCTCAGGTACTTTGCCAACTGTTCCGAACCGCAGATCCTGGACCCCGGATCTGGGTTCGGGATCCCTCCGACGCGGACCTCAATTGGGTACGCATCGGACTCCCCTTATGAGCATTTTGCAGTGTATAACTATTTTTCGACGGGAAAAATCCAGTGATCAGGTTTCATACTTCATCAATGTGATTTCAGAACAAGAGTGACGAGACAAAGTCTAGCATTTAAATACTGAAATTTTTTAGTTACTGATCCGTTTTTTATTTTTATGCATTGACTTCTTCTCATTCGAGAAATAGATGGCAAAATCCGAGAGCTGAGTTGTGAGTGAATAGTAGTGAGATTATAAACATTTGTATACAAATGGTAATGAGGTTGTGCCGTGTGTCACGAAATTTGAAACTTTTGGGATTGAATAAATGGACCCTTGAGCCAGACTGACGATTCAAAATATGGCGTTTCCGCATGACTAATAAAGTAGTGAACTTAGGAGAGAAGAACTGGTTTCATTCCGTTAATGGAAACGTTTTTCTGCTCGTCACAGTCATAGTATACGGTTTGCGATATAGATGGAAAAGATGTAAAATTTTTAAAAGGTTTAATATTCAAAATGGTCAGGCGAGTGTACCCAGTCAGTGAAAAGGTTTCAAAGCGGACACGAAACGCCTTTTACTCGGCTGCCAACAAAGCGAGGTATCGATTGCAGGCGGCAAACTTAAATTGACGTCGCCAAAGTCTCAGCAAAGCTCTAAAAAATAATGTTGGTCAAACAAAAATTGTAGAATTTTAATGAGGACTTATTGCAACTTCTTTTATCCTGTACATATGTATATACATATTTTTTTCATTATTTTTTATTTTTTTTTTTTGCTGGAGTTTTGATTGCTTTGTCATTCCTCAAGGTGTGGTGGTGATGTAATGTCGCCACAATTGTTCGCGAACTTGGAGACGGCAAGATAAATGACTGAGGAATTTTATTCACTTATACAGCGGGTCCAACTAAAAAATTTTATTTACTTTTTCACATTCGGTACAGAGAGACGGGGTTATAGGGACAAGTAGGCAATACCGAGCAGTCGATTTTTCAGTAAAACCAAGAAAATATTTTAATGTCTTTTAAAATACGAATTTAGGTATTGAAAACTTGATTTCCAATATATGCAGGTCATAATTTATTGCTTGTTATGAAATTTATACAACATGCATATCTTCCTTTGAGATAAATTCGTCAATAAATCAGGATTTTCATTCATTTTCTCCAAATCTATGCCAAATTAATAATAAGAAATCGATTTGAGGGTTGATTTAGCATTAATTAGGATAAAAGTCAATGTTCAATTTAACTCTGATAACAAATTTTATAATATTTTTTAGATGAATTGTTTTTTTGGGGCATTGCCGGTCAGAAATATGTATCAGCATTGAGTTGAGATTGGTTAAACGTGGCAGTGCTGCTGTAGCAGTGTAGAATTAGGTTAAAATTCTCATATTTAAAAACTTATTGTATTTTGTAGGATAAGCTCGTGACGGTTACCTGCTTTGAGCTAGCTGAAGTTGGCTGATCGAAACGAATTATTTTAGAAGACATTAATTTTTTTACTTCAAGTGGCTGGCATTTCCCCATCCTACCTTATGGCTCACATCAAAATGTCGTGACTCGAAGGAAGGAGCTAAATGTCAAACGTGTGTGGTGTAGATCAATTCAACTAGCAATAATCCAAATCGGTATGGCCTCAGAGATTATGTTGAATCGAGTGAAACAGCTTGTTTGAAGAAATTGATAATTGTGTAGGGCGAGAAGTTTATTGAGGAGAATAATAATTGATCATTGAGTGCAACTTATTGTAATTGCGTTCTTTCGCTCTCACGGATTTCTTTGGTTCACGATAAAGCGCAGATTGCAAACGATAAAAAAGAAATTGTTTTCACTTTATAAGTTTTATCGGTAATCTGTCCTCAATGGAAATTTCGTTTAAGAATTTCCATTTATATCCGAGGACCGACGAAGATGTCGACGATATACCTATAATTCACAATTGGAAATCAATTTTTCACATTATAAATTGAAATGTGGTAATGTTAAGGGCTTTTAAAAAATTCGAAATATTATTATCGGTTCAAGCGAAAAACCTGACGAAAATTCAATATGTTAAAGAATCACGGTGACCGTTTATATTAACCTTCTGACAATTGTACGACAATTAGCTGGGTTTACATGAGTTTGAAGAATATTAAGCAAGCTGGCAAAAAAACCGTTGTATAGAATCTAAATCGATTCAGAGAGCTGTCCAAATATTGAGAGTATCATACTTCCCTTGCAAAAAAAAAAATGAAGAAAAATTGGGTAAAAATAAATGGGAAATTTTCTCATATCTCAAAATCGAGACTAAAATTTTGATACGACATTGTATAGTTTCTATATATTTCTTTTGATCAGTCAATTGAGTTTCTGTTCTAATAAACAGCGTAGAAACGAATGAGCAGTGATTCTCGTGAACCTGAGCAATTAGTTTCAAGAAATTTAATTTCAAACCGTACGATACTTATATACAGCTATAATACCTACCGAAAGAAAGATCTTGTAAAGTGCATATAATATAACCAGAGCAAGAGTAAAAGTTGATTTTCAATTAAAAGTTTACAAAGAGTACCTTATATCCCAGGTAGGCGAGGAGGAGGGCTTCCGTCAGGGATACCATCGCCAAGATGACTTGCACCACCCATAATTCGAGAGGCCTTCGTACCCAGACGATCGCGTCCCAATTGATGGTTGGGTTTTCCTGAAATTCTTCCTCCGTAAGATTTTGTGAGATGAGAAATTCCGATTTGTTTCCTGGCGTGCAGCCGTAACTAAAAATCAACGATTTCCTCAATTTAATACAATCTCATCAATTTGGGTCAGACTCGGCAGAACCGAGTGATTCAATTTATCTCTCTACATTTGGGTCGTTCTAGGTCATTTCTATCCATCCATGATCATAACAATTTTTAATTTTTTTTGTTCACACAGTGAATTATTTGTAAAAAGTCGAAAATTTTGAGTCTAGAGAACTGATGGGCGTATGAATTTCAAAAGCAAAATAAAAAGTCAGTTTGGTTTGGTCAATGCGGTACAGGGGTGAATCAGTCACTTAATGCATGTGACATGGCTTCAATTTGTGGCCCCTTGACGTCGCAAATTTAATTTAAAGTCATCGAAACTCGGTCTGAGTATTCCTAACAGATGGCTTTATGGATGTACAACGCGGGATTTCAAAGTTCAAAATCAAAATTAGTTGGATCTTATTGAAAAAAAAAACCTATACTTCAAACTCGAAAGTAACATGTCTTTCAGATATCCACAAGGAAATATTTTGGAAATGCACAAACAAAATTTTTTAAAAACATGTCTCTCAGCCAAAAATTATATATCGTATTCACTTCGAGTTGTACGAAACCAAAAGGATTCCACGGTACAAAGAGTTGACCATTGGGTCACTACTTTCGGTCACACCATTGTTCGGAACTCTGTTAAAACTGGATCAATAGCCGAGTCTGTCTCCGTATGTATTTTCAATGATAAGCCTTTGTATAGGAGTAGAAATGACGTAAAACTTTACCAATCACAATCCCCCATTGGGTCAGAATAGTAACTTACTGCAGACTGCATTTACTTTTATCTAGTTCACTATAAAAGCGATGCAGGTGAACTAGTTCGAAACTTACCATGACGCGAATGTCGGATCGTTGTCGGTTACAACCCTGAATATGTACAGAAAGCAGGTGATCAGTTTGAAGAAGAGGTTCGCTAATCGTATCCTCAAGCCTGAAAAAAGAAAGGAAAAAACAAGATAACCGTGTCATTAATACTCCTCCGATATGGATCTATATCAGTTCAATATCGTCAAGCACGTGGAAGACCTGGAATCCAGGTAACCACATTCGCTTACAGAATTTCAAGTGCTATCGATTTGCCCCAGGGAACTTACAAGTAGATTCCCACATAATGATATGCGAGCTTGCGTATGCATTTATGTAACATTGCAACATATACAATGATCATTGGACTGAACGCGATTGCAAAGACGTGTGGCAATTGATAGTATGCAGGATGATCAAAGACTATGCATAGCTTTGCTTCCCAGTTCCATGCAACCGTCGAACCGCCCACACAAAAGACACCCACACAGCCTACTGTGGCTCGCCTTTGTATCGGTTCGGTAAACCAGTGCAGTACTGAGATATTTCACGAGCCATTCAAAGCACTAGCGCTTTTCACCGAAACGGTATTCCTGCAGTTATGCTATCAGGAAAGTGGTGAATTTTCATCACGGAAGCACACAATGCTTTCAACGACTAATTTCACATCAAACTGCATGCTTTGTGTGCAGAAATCTTCACGGCGTCTGAAGTTTAGATTGATAATTGAGGATTTATTTTATGAGTTTTGTGGCGTAATTCATTCAACCGGATCAGGAATACGTGCGGATGTTCGTATTATAGAAGCGGCCCACTTTTGCGATCTGAAATTTTACATTCAAATGACGGGCTTTAAAAATTGCCATAGCTCGTTTAGTTCGAACGGTTGCTTCTCCAAGAAAAAAAAAACGACTTTCAATTTAAGAATGAAAACCTATAATTTGATAATACTTGATATACGGATTCCGGTACCGTGAAAGACCCGTCTTTTCGGCCTGGACGTGAATTCGGATGCTAGGATCGATAAAGTGAGCTCTTTCCATATGGACGTCCACATTATTAGGTCATATAGCTATTTGCGTAGCGTACGTTTAGTCGGATAAAGGATAAATTTCCGTACACTTTTTTTTGTACTTCTAATCGAAGCCTAATATTCCGAAACGTCGAAAGACTCGGCAAAGACAAATGTTAGCGGGGTGAATTCAAACGCATGGTACTCGGCCCTAGTCAAACAGCCCGGAGCTTCACACCCCAAAAACCAAGGTCCTGTCTCTCTTGACGTGAACAACGAACCGGTAAAGGGGCACGGCGGTTGCGCGACCCGAATATTTATCCATCAGTTCGGCTTGCCGACGATACTGCCTAAACTCCGTCGAAGCTATGACCAAAGGTCGAACGGGTCAAAGATCTAAAGGTCCAGGTCCAAACGACCAAAGTACACAGAGTGCACGGCAAAGGGTCACAGAGGTAGATTGATTTCGGCATTAGGTATCTGTCATTGTCAGGCATTGCATTTCGGTCTTATACACATATATACACCAGGGTATCTGGAAACAAATCGACATTTTATTTATTTTACTCCCACTACTCGGGACGTTTGTTTTGGACACGAAATTAGTCCGCCCACGAGATGAGTTCTATATCTCAAATCTAAGAAAAGACGCAAGCGATTTTTTATGTTGTTCAAGGGGTTAGTCACTTTTGAAGTCAGGTGTGCACTGGCGTGTGAAGTATCACAAAATCTGTCCATTTTTGTGAAATATATATTTTGAAGTTCGTGAAATCCTGTAAAGTCTTATTGAATCCCATGAAATTCGTGAAAACCTTTGAAATTTCGTGAAGTCCCTTGAAGTTTTACGAATTCTCAGATAATTCTTATGAAATCTTTTGAAACCTCGAAATCATGTTTTGTCTGTTAAGTCTTCTTGAAATTCGTGCAATCCTAAGAAATCCTATGAAGTTCCATGAAGTTCCATAAAGTCTTATGGATTCCGGGACTAATCTTATGAGAGCCCATAAAATTTTATAAAATTGCGTGAAATCTTCGAAATTCGGTGTACGAAATGGTTTGAATTGATCATTCCCTCGTTTTTTGCAGCCCGCACTTTTCCTCACATCCAACATTTCTGAAACTCACTCAGAAAGAGTTTTTTGGGTCGCTCATTCCGGATCTAAGGTCAAGATACAAAAGTTCAAAACCGCAGATGGAAATTGTAGAAAGTAGACTGAGTCGCGTGAAAATTTCTATTCAGAGTTCTTAGTGCCCATCAATGTGGATTTCATAATATTTTTAATTTAGATTTCAAATTCACAGCTCCACAAACCTTCGATTGCCAATTCTGATGCAAAGCTCTCTACTTTTTACAATTTCGGTAACCATATGGGGCGCGCAATTTTAAATTGATGCATTTCGACTTTAGTTCTAGAATCAGCGATCCAAAAAACACCTTCTGAATGTGTTTCAAACAGATTAGACGTCAGAAAAAGTATAGGCCTCAAAACGTTAAATAAACATAGAAAAATGGCTTGCGCTATATCTTCGAGTTGCAGACATTGAGCTCATTATGTGGCAGGATTTGATTTGTGTAAAAAAACTAACCCTAAGAGTGCTGAGAGTGGTGGGAGTTGACAAAATGAGATGTCTGTTTTTTCTAGATACCCTAATGTACACTTGCAAGAGACACTAACAGCATGGAGTCTAACAGCATGGAGTAACACATGATCTGCACAATTGAGGACCCGTTATTTTTCATCGAGATCAAGGCCTCATGCAGCCACTTTGGAACCACTTTGTCAGTTGATTAGTGACGATGAGTGTCTATGATATGGAAGTTGCAATTGATATTCGCTTGTTCAACGCGACCCACAATATCAATTGGCAAATGTCAATACTAAAACCTATAACTATTGCAGGACCAACCGAACTGGCACGCTTGATCAAGCAGAGAAGACTCGTGATAGCCAATGTGCAGAATTAGCCCCGGATCGATGCTTTATTGAAACTCACAATGTACTTTACTTGCGTGAAATCTATTTTCGGCAACGATTGAACCGCCGTGAGCTAGTTGCTCGGACGTACTCAAGCCAGGGTCGGACTTTGCGGTAAACTAAAAGCACATTTATGTCTGAAAATTAACGTCAAATTTATCAATTAACACTTCATTAGCTGTAGCCTATACACCGTGTCTCATCGAGCATTAGACCGGCAAAAGAACCATACAAATAAAAAATGTGCATATACAATGAACCATAATAATTCTCGTGGCCACTTCAGTTCTGATCAGGTGAGTATATCTGAACCGTAAAAGCATCAGAGTTGACATTTTTTCAAGATCTATTTTGTCTACTGACGAGTGAATATGGAATTCTGCACTGGATACCAGTCGAGCTAATTATAACGCATCAGCTCATGGTGTGATTATTCTGCATGATAAATTCAGCGATGAACAGAGGTGACAGAAATTGAACAGCGAAGTTTTTCACATAAAATATATATTATTGGATCGAAACTACGTCAGTGTCGAATATTCCCTCGACATTTGACGGAGTGTTTTTTTTATTTTTTTTATTGACGATCCGACCTGCGCCCTGCGAAAACCACTTTTTTTTTTCTTCGGTAGATGTATGTGGACATCGGACAACCATGATGAGGTAGGATGCAATAATCTAGTAGCCGCGATTACTCCATGAAGGGTCTGATGAAGTATTCGAAAAAATTTCACCGTGGGTGTAGTAATCTGTGAAAAATTTCTACGCGTTAGCTAAAAAAGTAGTCTGTGGTCCGGATTGAGGGTCGTTGAAGGAAGTAAGCCTCTGCCATGACTTTACGAGCGCGAAAAGTTATTATACGAGTCTTATCCGAGATACTGGGATTTCTGGTGCAGGGTATCCGTCGTTTAGGTAACGGAAGTGGGTATTATCAGAGACCTTTTACGACGCCCTCGTAAAAAGACGATCGCTGTCTATTCCATTTCATTTCGTTCCATTTCATTCTCCTTTTCATTTTCACCCTCTTCGACTCACCCCGGACCTAACGTCGCTGTTCAGCTCAAGTTGGAAAGACACTCGTAAGTCACATGTGGTATTTCGAATTACGAACACTCCGAACTGATTGCCTAATCACAGCAAAGCAATTCTTCTTACGGTAAGTATGTACCTATAGCAACGCCGTTCGACCTGATTGGTGATAAAATCCGAAAACCAACTCTGTTCACCGAAAAAACGAATTATTAATTAGGATTTATTATCCCAACGTATAGCGGAGGCAAGATTTAGTCAACATTAGTATCCAGTTTGAAAATGTCTGACAATGAATCAGAAGACCTTTATGGTTGTTAGTTGGAAAGCTGGAACTGCGGAAGGAAAGAAACTCGAAGTAGCGAACGCTTGTCGGTCTCAGTAAAAAAAAAAAAAAAAATTTCACTTGGTTATATGGTTTGCTTGAATTACTTACTCGAGCGTTGGTTCTTTATAAAGTAAAGCTGAAGACGTTCCTTGAATGTATTCTCGTTCACGTAATACTCCACCCGAACTCTGTAACAGAATATGAAAAATGCTTTTATAGAAAAGAAACAGAGACGTAGACATTGAAGACTATCTATGAACTCGTAGCATCATCCGTCTATCTCAAACCCCACTTCTACCTTAATAAGCAGAAACCCTTGGAGTATAATGTCGATCGAAAGATCTAGCAATTGTTTCTTCAAGATATGTATATCGGATTGTCGATCGAGTGCATTACAACATCATCATTACTGCACCTTTCGACCCAAACCCGTGAAGATTAATGAATTCAAATTGAACTCATTGTACAGGTTGGAATTCCATCAATTATCTTTACTGAGGATTTAAGCGCGTGCTAATAAATCCACCGTAGACCCGTCTGCAAGAATTTTTTGCCGTTCTTTTCCAGTTTGAGCTACAGAACCAGGTTATTTTTGCTAGCAAAAAAATACTCGTTGCTAAAAAACCATGAAAGGCATTCATCGTACATCCCAACGAGGTTATAGTTCTGACCTTCTGAATATCATCTCCCGTTTTAGTCAAGTAGGCAATGGAAGCCACTAGAATAGCCACGCGTTTATCTGTAAAGTGGGCATCTGTGGCTTTCATCGAATTTCGAGCTTAGTTTATATTTTAACGTAATTCTCATGCAGACTGGGGTGTGCCGGAGAAAAGTGAATTTTTTTGTTTTCTCATTTTTATGTTTTTATTTTTCAAGCTTCAACCGCAAAAAGCTCTAGAATGACGTGAAATAATGAACCTCCCAACGGGGCAGCGGTCTCATTATAGTCTAATTGGTGCTGCAATCGACAATGAGGTTTCCCCATTTGATTAACACGCAAAATCTTACGTCGTGTACTACTAACGTTCACGTAACAATTGACTAGAACAAGTAGTACGAAATTCTGTCTTAGTACTCGGGTCTTTTTTGAGTCTCTGATTCTGAATATTTGGAATTTGGGATTTTGGATCTCAAATTCGAAATTGGTAACAGAAAAAAAAAAAAAAAAAAATTGGATTTATTGACAACGCTGCTCTTCCGGCAGGTCCGTTATACTTCACGTAATTTTAGAAAATTTTGGAGTTAGAAGGTCGGAAAATTTTTTTTTTTTTGATTTGTTTAAGCACATTTTAATAGAGACCATAATTGTCTATAAATATTCAATCGGTTTCTTGATAAAACCGTATAATGAGGACCTCGCGAAATCCAGTTATTCAGATATCAATTAACGACTGCATTTTAACGACGATATACGTATGTAATACATACCTATATAACGTCTAATGTATATACCCATATATATGTATGTACCTATAATATGCGTATACATATTATTCGAGATATTTATAGACGGGGGAATCGAATCGCGTTGGCGTATCCGAGAATAGCACGACCTCGTGACGTCATAGCTTGAACGAGCCCCAACTTTGACGCCGACGCCGACGTAGACGCCGACGTGGTCGCAGACAAGGGACCGACTATACATATATTTATATATACGTATATATACAGGTAATGACCGAGGGGAACCCTCCTAACAAAATATACACACATATATAGGTACACGCATATATAGGTATATGTATATAAGAGATTTTCTGCAGACTGAATAAAGCAATAAAAAAAAACTGTGGAAAAATTCTTCGTCTGATATCTGAAAGAAGTGCAAGTTTTATCGGCAAACGTTTTCCATAGGTACATACACTTTACACGCAGATATCATAGATTGTATGAGGCATACGGCAAACGCTGTAAAGTATAAGTATGAATAGAATGAGTGAGACAGGTGTTCGGACCAGGTATGGCATAGGTATAATGAACAATTCAAATCCATATTAGAGTTAAATTGCAGAGTGAAGAAAAACTGCTTGTAACTGATTTTAATAATTCGTTAACTCGTCAGGGCGTTAGGCTCTGAAGTTAAGTGTATCGTTATCGCCATGGGAAATTCGAAGAATACCAATTTTCGTGAACGTGCGGTGGTAAACGATATTGCTCTCTTCAAATTTGAGATGTTTATTTCGCGATGAATTAGAGCCTTGCATCGATTCAGATATATTTTTAGTTTGAACAAATGTAAAGATTCTTGCCATACGCGCGGTCAACAAAATCGTTCGATTCAAACAACAAACTTCACAAATTTGATATTCGGATATTCAATAATTTGGAGATAACTATAATATCTTATCGCCGATGTTGGAACAAAAGAGAAGGTGAAAGTCAACACGGTATTGCGTTCATATATTCTTTGAAATTTTACGTTCGGTATCACTATCTGCAGTTACAGGCCAACGCTTCTCGCTAATTACTGTAAAACATCATGATAACAACTATTCTGTCCGCTCGAAGGTGTGTTAAGTGTGATTAGAAGCGCGTGGTCAGACCTAGTTGAATATACGCACGGCAGCACGCAATGGATGAATGTAGCGAGGTATAGTACCAGCATCGACAAAGGCGTGGCGAAACACCGCCAATTTCAATTAAAACAACAAAAAAAAAAAATTTTATCATGTTCAGTAAGAACAGAAAAAAGTATATGAATTACATGTGAACAATGTCAGTCAGCTGGTCAATTATTTATTAAAATATGAAAAATTTACTTCAGCAGGTACCGCCTGCCGCACCGGTAATACGGCCCAGTACTGGTACAGCGTGAACAGTCGATTGTCGACGTCGAGCGCTGGGCCAGCATCGAACGATGTAAAACCTTCGAGCTCTCTTAATACGGCGCACTACTGGGCCAACATCGGCAGCCCAGTGTTGTCACAAATCTCTGAGACAGTATTAAGCTTTCGATATATATTTTTGAGGGCGCTTGAGATACTGACTCATTGTCAGTACCGAACCACGCTGCTGGATTACCATTAATTTGCAACATCGGCCCAGTCCTGGTTACCAGCGTCGGCACGGTCTAGTCACGCCAACTATTTACCGGTACTGATCCAGTACTGGGCCTCTCGTTAAACTCTTCCTGGGTATAGATACGATTGTTTGGAGGTAGACTCTCCCACGTGATGTAACTATACGAGTAGTTTGTTGTCGAAGTTGTCGAGGAAATTAATACTGTCGCAAGGGCCGCTTTTATCAAGGATTCTCGGAGGACGCTACCAATTAGTTTCACCTAATTAGACGTACTAGCGAGAATCCTAGAGATTGTAACACATTTAAGATAAACTTATTTCTAGGATACTAATTGCCAGGATAAAACCAAGCTCCGTTCGACGTGTATATGTTTATTATTAAATTAGTTATAGTAGAACGATATAATAAGTGGAATAGACGGATCAGTGATTTCAGTGCAAGTGAGTGAGAAGATAGCGGGTCACAGTGCCTACAGGTGAAAGTCTTTCTACGAAGATGGATCGCTTTAATTTTAATACATAAATTTCGGTTTGGTCTTTGCAAACGGAGAAGAATTCAATTTACACCGTGCTTACACTTTAAAATGCATCGAATCTCGTTTACATTGTGGGACGAATAAAATTTTCCAACATCTATCTGCGAGACAGAATCACGATGTGGAATTAAGTCAGCTTTAGAATTAAGTAAATGAATAACCGAACGAACGGAAGAGTGATTTTTGAGGTCAGATTGAGCAACTCACGATAACTTCAACTGTACATTTATATATGTTGTATAAACCGAATCTGACGTTAGATTTTTCTTCAGGTAAAGCCTTTATTAGATTTCAAGAACCCGAACAAAAAACTTTCTACTTATCAATTTGGTAAAAAGGATCTGCGAGCGCGGCGAGAATGCGCTCGGAACTTTCGCCTGCTATATACTACGACCCTGGAGAGCACAGGGAGACAAAGTACTTACCTACTTGTCGCGGACCCCCACTGACCGGCATTCATCATCCCCTGACAAATACCAATTAAACAGATACTTCGATCTCGCTGTCTGCAGCTGCTGGGTCCAAGTTATTCGCGAGCTCTCAGTTCCACTTGGTAGCAGATCTTAATTCTAATCTCTATGCTAATTAGCTTTGATCATCTTCACTAAGCCCGCTCACATACCACCGACAATTAACGGTTGGGTGGATAGTTCTGCTTTGTCAAATCTTAGCAGTGAAACCTACCATTCATTTATTTACTTACATATCTTGGCTAATTTCCCGCCAGTAAACTGTGAAATATCCAGTTTACGATTAGACACGGATGGAAAGACGAGTTCGTTTTAATCATTGCTCGCGTAGCAGGATTTTTTTATTTTTTGTCCTACAAGGAAGATATTGGCTCTAGGAGGTGACAGATTTACGAACGGCAAAGGCCGTTCATCCAACCTTGCAGTTTCGAAATCCGCGGACACTGGTCTTCGTTAGTGGCTCACCGTTGACTAAGAGTCGCTTTCCTACCAGCTGCCAACCTTTCGACGAGGGTTCAGCCTGGCCGAGATGAGTTTATCGACCTTGAATTGCTGGTCTTTTAGGCAGATGGAGGTTTGGACCACCATTTTTTTCTGTTACAAAGAGATAGTTCTTTGTCTGACGAAAAAAGTAAACGGTTCTTCATCAAAATCGTATTCTCGTTTCCCCTAAAAATTCACCAAAAATAGTTGCCTCGTATCTTTTTGATGACGTTTTCACTTCGACTGAGTGATCATTCTTTCCAGACAAAGATATCCCTTTCAGTCTTTCCAGATGCCTGATGCCATGTTTACAAATCTTAGAGCCCCTCAGGGACCGAAACACAAGCTCGTATGTACGTGGGGGAATTGGCAAAATTAATTAAGCCTTGATAGAAGGGCCAATTAAGTTATAGATTAAATTTCCTCATGGTAAAAGCGGGTTGAAATCTCCTTTGACTCCGTAGTTTTGCCTGGCGCGTAGGTGCATACTTTTATAGGAGAGGAAATTTCTCTTACGATACTTTTCAGGGACGGTAGCAAAGCGATCAAAAGCTTTGATCTGAAGATTTCCTAATTTTCCTACGATATTTCCTGCAACCATCCTGCAGAGAAGCTCACGTCAGATCAAGATTGGCTTATACTTCTGAGAAATACCACCCTTGTGACTTTGAGCACATACACAGGTTCATATATACATACCTATATCTACCAAGCTATCAATACATGAGCGAAACAAACGGTATATATGTAGGTGTATAGATTGATTCGAGCATCGATATCGGGGATCGAATAAACAGGTATAGCGATGGCTGGGAGAACAAAGAAAATTAAATTTATTTCTTCTCTTTCCTCGATCGTTTACGCGTATCACTGGATCTCTCAACCCTTAGAAGAAATTATTTTTTTGCTCTGTATCACGTTTACGTGAAAAAGAATACCTTTTCACCCGACGTAACACACGAAAAACTGTTATCGCTCGTATATACGAAACGCGACGAACTAAAATATGCTCTACCTAGTCGATTTCAAAGCGGCACTATCGACATGCAATATCTGTGTACTTTCAACGATAAACGTGGATACCGAAAATATCGTGTGCCAAATCGTTTCCATTATTTCTCTTTCAGGTTTGACACACATACTGATAGTTTTATGATACAAAAAAAGTAGAAAAGCAGAGTTGAAAAAATTCATAAAGTTTGGAGGGAATTCATTGATCCAATAATTTATCACTGCACAGTTTCACGAGAAAAGAGATTTTTCAATACAACAATATGATTCTCACAATGTCCAAAAATAAGTAAGAAGACATAAGAATTTCAAAAAAAAAAAATACGAATTCGTCTTTCAAAAAAAATCAATTCTGATGAATTTCCGATCGTCATCGTGCAAAGAAAATCGGAAAAGTGATAAGAATAGTCTCCAGCTTAATTTTCTCGAAGGCCTCAAGCTTAGTTGGGACTAGTTTACCCTCGATAGTTGTTGAATGGGTACACAGTGCAGGTTGTTGGCATACACCTTGAGTAAGGTCACTACAGGTAGAAATTTAGTTTCACCCTTACTTCATCGTCAGCTGTAGGGAAAAGTTTTCAAAAATTTAAGCAAAACTTGAAGATTCAATGTTCGGAGACTTTGAATTGAAACTCCTCTGTGAAAGTGTCGGGAATTCGTGCACAAACGAATATCTCACGATGTCAAAATAAGAGATTCAAAATTTTCATCCCGTTTTTACCAGAACACAAATACGAATACGAATCTCATTAGTTTTTGCATTTTCAGGGTTGGATATGGACGCCAAAATATTTTTAAATGGATATTCATTCGCAAAATAAATAACTTTTTCGTATTCCTAACTTGAGATTCTAGTGGCATTTAAATACCAATAACGGGTTCAGCCATCAACCTCTTAGTCCAAGTGCACCGAAGACTGCAGAAGCTACTAATTAACGAACAAACTAGGTAGACACATACGTACGTAATACCAACTCATCTTCTGACCTGAACTTTAATTAATGCAATCTTTCTCTTATACAAGGGTCGCTCTACTTTGGCTGCTATGTATAACCCGCGGAAGCACCACAGCAGAGTAATTAAAAAAATGATACTTGAGCGAGTACTTGCCTACTCGGATGTTATGGACCACGGAAATGAGTCATTCATGCATCATGAATTGTGAGAGAATTTATCCACCTTCATTTCCAACCGGCAATCTTGCCTATTATATCATTTTTTTATACTCTAAATGCAGTCGTACCAGTTACTACGAAAGAAGAAATCTAAGTAAAAATCCTACGCCAAAGGTCAGCACATTAACATATCCCACACATCGATTGTTCCTTTGATTGTTTCCACTTCTATTCAGCTTTGAATTCAGTTTAAACATCTCGTAATTCTGCCCTCAATCAAAAACCACGATCACAAAAGCACAATAGTTATATGGCTACCATGTATACGGTTATAATTGGAACGAAGTTCTATTCATTGGAAAATCATAATAAAAGCTGCAATAACATGGCTAATTTAATCCTGTATACGGAAAATTATTTTATCATCATATATATCCCGCCCGCGGTCGGAAAAATGAACAGGTTTTACAGCTATTTTGTGGATATGTACATACATATAAATTATAACGATATACCATACTATCAGGGTTTTTGAAAAGCGTCACTGTACATAATTATTCCGCGAAAAGCCCCATTTACATCGCGATAAAATATATAACCCTTATCTATAATATTTTAGAGCTTCTATTGTTAGTTATATATTTATTTTAACGACCGATGTATGTATGTACGCCAATAAGCCGGGATGATGTTATTATCAGCATAAAATTCGCCACGACGACGCGTAATGGCTAATACATTACTTTCATTAATCACATAATTATTATATCGTGTTGTAGAGATGGAGCAGACCTGCAGCACCATACCCACATTCATCAATAATTTACAAGGCATGACCTGGTACTCAGAAATGTATTCATGAAATTCTGTAATAATTATGAAATCAAACTATAATCAGGCTTGCATCGATTTGTTTAAATATCCATGTTTATTGTTCAGCCTTGTACCGATCCTTCATGATTTCCTTCCAAGTTTCGAAATCTTGGGTAAAGCTAGTTAAGTATTATAATTTATAGAAGAATAATATACTTTTAAATGAGATTTATTACTTCCTACAGTTTTGCAACGAGGAATCATTTATCAAACGGCAAAGTCGGAAGTATACCGCGCATATTAGTAGTATAAGTACTTGAAATGTAATACGATTTTAGTAGTATACGTGTACTATAAAAGTCTATGTACATTATACGTGCTGGTTTTGCAGTGTATAGTTAAAAATTTAAATTATAAAACAGGATAACTAATGCGTTCGGGTCTCGTACTTTTTATCATTAGATATATAAGGTATATAGAGCTAAGTAATGCATATTTTATTTGCAAACATTTGGAGTTTACTTATTCATACACTCCCAGAAACGTTGAGTTCGAATAAAAAATTTATAACAATGTCCAACTGTTTAAAGAGAATTTTATTGCCCACAGACTGCAGGGCATAAATGAGGCACGGATTAATATCGCGTGTTTTAACATCGCATTATTATACCGTTGGTACATAGTAAATGCACATTAATAATTGAATACCAGTCTTAATGTTTTACGGCATATATATATACCTAACCGCGGATAACGCTTCGATCCAATGTGAATTCTCTCGGATAATTTATATACAACAATAGTTACACCGATAGAATATATTACATACAACATTTTTTTGCAAAAACTACCCTTCTCCTACGCGGGGGGAAAAAAATCACTCCAGGGGACCAGTACAGCTAATTGGTTTGGGAAATTTGGAGTACTCCAAAATTCATTTATTTGTCAACCAACGTTTATTTCACATGGAAAAATTTTTTCTTTGAAAATGAATGCATTTTGGAGTACTCCGAATTTCCAAAACCAAACTGTACTGGTCCCCTTCAATCAAATTGACGACATCGCACAGAACGTCCATCTAAAAATCATCGGAGGTGATTCTCTGGACCTCACAACGTGGAAGTCTAGTAAAAACTCAATTTTTCATTTTCGAGTGGTTATATATATACTCGCAAATAAATTTTATAGATTAAAGCTTCCTATGAAAAGTAGCAAGGAGAACACTCTTCAATGAGCATGGATTACAGAGGTACGAGACTGACTAGGGGATGGGGTTGAGCAAGTCATCATTGAATGTAAAATTTGTGGAGTTTACAGGGTAACAAGGGCCGAAGGATAGGACCCTCGTCACTGAATCGGCCTACATCGAGGTATGCAACTAGCTTGTGGGATACGGTTTGAAGAGGTACCATGGCCATGGCACAGCAATAATTGTCGACCGAATCGTTCGAGCATTTGGGCAATCGTCCACTCCGGTAGACCGTATCTAATTCTTGGCATTATTCATGAGATTTAGTTGTCGTCGATTTGAGTAGGTGATAACTATAGCTACGTTGAGCCAGCTCAGTTCGAGGGATTTCAAACAATTATGTATTGGAGTAGAACGAAGCCTGTCCTTCCGAAAGAGGATGGGTAATCCTCTCTTTGTCATTTTTCAGTGCGTTTGCTATCTGAATTGAAAATAATAAAAAGAATTACCTAGGCGGGAATTGGAAATTATTCTGCCTCCGAAAGTTCTTTGTTTTAGGTGAAAATCCCGGGGAAATGAAAACGGCGTTGATATTTAAATCAAGCCTCAAGTTCTTCGGATGAATCTGTGTATTATACAATCAAGACTTCTCTTGTTTCGGGAAAATCCTCTCTCAAATCTCTAATGCCGAAATACGATATCCACGATTAAAAAAAAAAAAAAAAAAAGAGAGATAAAAGAAAATGAAAAGAAACGTTTCGACGGGAGAAAACTCAAACTCAAGTTCCCTCAGCGAGTAGTAAGAGTCAAGGATTACTCGGACGCTCCTCCACTCCAACGGGATCCTCTCTTTATTCGGTGGTCTGCGCAGTTCAAGAGTATCCTGCAGTGGGTATATCTGAATATGTCCACCTTTGTCCAGCGAGAAAATCATACAGTGGCATCGAGGAGGAGGACGTGATCCGGCAGATCTTATTTCCCAGGAGTCTCATGATCCGATCAGCCACGTGTTCGCTTTTGAAATTTTCTTTTTAACATCAACGTTGAGAAAAGTCCAATAACCCCCTGAGGACCGTTCGCCTTATTTGTGGCTCATATAGGTATAGTCGACGAAAAATTTAAGGAGTTAAAAACAAAAAAACTGACCGGATAGAATAAATAGAAGAAATAAAGATAGAAATTGGAAAAAGCACGATGTGCAGCCGTAAGGAATCGATTATGTTCCTCTGAGAATCAATTTTCATTACTGAGCAGAATAATCATGCTTATATTGATCAAGGGGAGAGCTCGTTAAAATTTGGACAAAAACCATTTTTTCGTTTTATAAATGACAAATGAAAAAAATCTATTCAAAAATTATCTGCGATAATTGTTCCTTGTGTTAACATCTTTTATCGCAGGACATACTTGTTATGCATTTTTAATACACATGCAAACATAATTTAACTTTTGTAGCAAGAAATTTTTGATTAAATTTTCGTTTATTAGCAATTTTGAAAAAGGAAAAACGGCGACAATTTTTGTTCCAACTTCAGAAGTGTCAAAGAAAAACTAATTGTGATTTTACGTTCAAAACAGAAAATTACTTGTCAAAAATAGGTTGAAGAATTTTTATAAATTTTTGTTGAATTCTCACTTTTAATGCTTTTCGATTAATATACAGTCAGAGTATCGTCAGTAATCGAATAAATTTGCAAATTGGAGACTTGCGAAATTAGTCAATTGTATTAAAAATCACCAGCCTTGCTTTTATTTAGCTTTTTTTTTTTTTTGTTAGTGCTCTTTTTTGGGTGATAATCGCATTCCAAGCCACCCCCTCAAATCCACTTCTCTCGTTATTTCACAGGTGTAGGGTTCGAAAAGGTCGCATCAAAACCTTCGGACTTAATTTTTCGTTGATTAAAATATATACGAGTTGTTCCACCCGGTTTCGAACGGTAGAAAAGTTGACCGATCCCAAAACAATCATAATTTTGTCTTATTACACAAATATATCGAAAGAATTTATGTGAATTTTTTCAGAATTTTTGGATCGCATTTTTTGAGTTTTTCAAAATTCCAACTTTTTTCTACGAATCTCCGTATCTCAAAAGTATAAGATCATACAAGAAAATTTATAAGACAAAAAAGTTGTAGTTTCGAATCAACTTTCTGAAAAAAAATTTTTGGGAATTTCTCGAATCCCAAAAATACCAATTCTTATCAAAAATATACAAATATTTTTTTTTCAACCAATATGTCAGTTTTGATTTGCCTGAAAAATTTACAGAAAATACTTTCAAGTGCTTACAGCAACCATATATTTTTTTTAAAATGGTATGGTTGGCTCAGCCGTTCGGAAAAAAAAGAAATAACAAATGCTTGATTAATTCTATTATTTTTTTTTTTTAGTACAGTTTCCAAACGATTGAGCCAACCATACCATCTCGAAAAAAATATATGGTTGCTGTAAACACTTGAGAGTATTTTCTGTAAATTTTGGAGGCAAATTAAGAGTGACGTATTGGTTGAAAAAAAGTATTTTTGTATATTTGTGATAAAAATTGGTATTTTTGGGATTCGAGAAATTCCCAAAAAAATTTTTCAGAAAGTTCATTTAAAAGTGCAACTTTTTTGTCTTATAAATTTTCTTGTATGATCTTATACTTTTGAGATACGGAGATTGGTAGAAAAAAGTTGGAATCTTGAAAAACTCAAATATATGATTCAAAAATTCTGAAAAAATTCACATTAATTCTTACGATATATTTTTGTGGAACACCTCATATGTTCAGAATTGGTGAATTTATAGTCGAAAGAATGCAATGCAATGTAAAAGTATTTTAACTTATATACTCTTTTGATAAAATGTTTCTTTTCGAGGTACCTACATATGTCAAGGTGTGAAAATGATGGATGAAACTTCTGCAATTTGAATTCGATTACTTTCGCCTTTTTTTTATCACACATTTTACAACTTATCGAAGAACTTTTTATCTCGTATGGTAAAAACTGGAATACCTATTTGAAATCAACGGGATACAGATATTGAAATTTATGAATTATTTGAGATGATTTGAACGAATTTTACTTGTTTTGATAAATGTGGGGGACAGACCCCGGCTCTCCGCAGCCTTTACTACGAGAAAGGAAAAAAAAAGAAGAAAAAAAGACCGACTACAAACGTATACTTTTTCCGATTATATCTTTTTCAAAGGCTTTCTTTTGACCAGCTGTGTCGTTTGCAATTTCAATCAAGTATATCTCTTCTTGGCGATGACATTTGCTTTCGTACCAAGCCGAGAGCGACTGCTTTCACTAAGCTTTTGGTCAAAGTTTTCAAGTCGCTTGTCGTAGCCGTGGATCAAAAGGAAGAAGATTTGCGAGGAATCAAATTCTTTTCACATTTGCATCCTGTCTCCTTACACGTTGAATCGATTAAGGAGAGACGGCGGTAGCCGGTAAGACAAGTGGAATCGTATAAAATTGGTACCTAAAGAAATTAAATTCTATAGCACTTCGAGAATCCTAAATGAAAATTTGATATTCAAGTGGGATCGTTATACTAGTTAAGGTTAGTTTCATCAGCTTTCAAGCCTCTGCGATGAAAGTGATGCTTTTTATAAGACACGATTTTCAATGAGTTTAATTTCTGAGTGAAAACCTCTTCGGTTAACTTTCGGATCGCAGGGAATCTCGCGAAGCCAAAATCATGAGCTTTGGCACATTATTTCATTGTGTATAGCTTCCAGCTTCATAGAAAACTCGAAAGCTCATCAAACTAACTCGAATTAGTGTAATGGAAAGAATTAAATAGCAAATTTTGCCAATTTAACTCGTCGTTTTGAAGAAAGGAAAGTTGTTATAATCACCCGGAAAATGAAATTTCGAATTTTCACCAGGACCTGTACACTGAGAGAAAAATTTGGTTGGATTTACTAAATATTTTCAAACAAGAAAATTTGTTGTAGTAATCGATTGTGCATTTCGCCTAAGTGAGAGATAGTTGATGGAAACGTAGTTCCATCGTTTTGAGAGAGTATTTGGTTGTCCCAAGCAAAAATTCATTTGCCCGCCCGTGACCGCCCATGTTTTCGACTTGAACGATATTTTTTTGATTCAACGACTTTTTTTTCTCAGTGTACGTTCGGAGGTCCAGAAAATCTTCAACTGACGATATCTCGAGAATTGATCAACAGATTTTGACGATTCGGATCTCAATCGATAGGATTTGCTCCATTTCAAAGCTGTTCAAATTTCGAAATTATTCGATACGGTAGTTTTTGTGTTGATGAAAATAAAAAAAATACAAAAATTACCTCTTCGCTCGTAATACATTCCTCTTTCTTTCAATCAAACCTTTTACCAATAAAAAACTGTTTTTTGAGCTTGAAAAATCCGAATGGGAAAGTTCTAGGATTCACCTGTTCGTTTATGTATCATTTTTGTACAGTTTCAGCCGCTTCACTGCCGTCTCCCCTTAATCAATACTAGTACATGTAATTACCGGTGCTCGTACATATATTTCATTAATTACGCACGCGTCGTTATTCTAATTAGTAACACGGCAAATATACAGGCAACGAGTATAAATCCATGAGATATCCGTGGATCCCCATACGTAGAGATACGTAACTGCCGCAGCGACTGATGGCATACGATTTTCACAGCAAAATATCGATGGCGATATCTTTCGGTCTTCGTATTAAATCATTTTTTTTTTTTTGGCTGATTGGACGCCAACGGCATTACGCTTTGAGGATTTGTTCACGCCAGGATAGCAGCTCTTCGACTTGTCTAACGGAGATTCCACCTTCAAGGATTTGCGAAAAGTAATCGGACGAGTTTAATCATAAACGGGGTGCTATGGAGCCTTCAACCCTTATTTATTGCCAAAAAAGAAAGAGAAAAAAAAAAACGAAAAAAAAAAGAATCTGCTCCATGGACTAAATCCGAGCCATGAGTCTCTCTTAAAACATTTCTACACTGCGCAAAAAAATATCCACGAAAACCGACGCGTTCATTATATACCGGGGTAAAATGAAGCACTAAAAATTTATCCCAAAAAAAGAGGCACACAGCCATATTTACATCGTACAAACAGTGTACGCGGGGGTATTAATTCACCGTCTATTTATTCACTTGCAACCCTATATGAGTACAATACTTCGAGCCACGTATTTGCGCACATTCGGCAGGAGTGTGGTTATGTATATTCGTGGCATGTTACAGTGATACAAAAACATGTAATTTCGACCTTTCGGGTGGCCAGAAATGAATGAAAAGTTGAGCCAGATGAATCCTAATTAATTGATGTTATTTATAAGCTATTGGTGTGTATAAATTTCGTCGAATCTCGTCGACAGAATCCTTGAAATTGTTCAAATATGTAAAATCGTTTCTGTGAAGTCGAAGAAAAATAAATGTGTTATACGAGCGAAAAGTTATTTTTATTCCAACACAAGAAATTACCAGATCGATTATTCCAGAATTTAAACAAATTTAAGTTGGCCAAAATCATCAAAATTTGATGATTGGTTGTCAATATCGTCGGACAAAAAATTTATGTGCATCTAAAAATGGTCGGAGGTGATTCTCCGGACCTAAAAACGTGGAGAACTGTTGAAAATTCAACTTTTCATTTTCGAGATGATTATAATAGCGACCCTTTTTTTGAAAACGGGAAATGAAACAAAAAATAAAAAATTTGTTTTCCAGATTCATGTCCGTTTATAAACTCATGGGAAATTCGTTATCATGCTCACGTTCAAAAAACTTGGTAGATTTTATGTGAAATCATAAGAAAAAACATTGAATGCTCATTAACAGCCTCTGAACATTTTCAACTTCCCGCTATGGAAATTGAAAATTTAAAAAAAAAAGGAAGTTACTGGGTCGAGTAGTTTCAAAGTTATTCGAAGAATAAAAATTAAAAAAAGCAAAAAGCACTCCTAAACGTGTGATTAGTCTCAATACTTAATCAGATTTAAGTCTTGGATAGCCCTTTCGATTGCCGCAAGATTCATCAAAATCAACCGATTAGTTTAAAAGATATTGTACGACAAGAATTTCTTTTTTTTTTTTTTGATAGACGTGAGTTGATTTCGAATCACTCGATGTCGAATCTGTCAAATTGTTTAAAAATTATTCAAAATTTTGCACATAAACATACAGACTGAACGATATCTTTTGACAATAAATATAACTCCCTAAAACCAAGAAATGTCGACATTTGCCAGAACTCGATTTTCGAAAATCAGACGGAAAAAAATTTCTATACGGAAAACTAACTATACTTATAACTTTCTTTAATGTATCATAAACGTAATAGTATCAATTTACTGTAACGTATAGGTCAACCGGTTTTCTGATTTTTATCATAAGTGGCAGCCTTTGAAAAATCAATCATTTAGAATTACAAGACATTTGTACATAGGTTGTTTACCTGCATACACACGAGGAGTAAACAAATGTTGGTAATTGTGCAGTTACCAAAATTTTTATTGCGCTCCGTACGTGAGGATTGAGCTAAACAACCATTACAAATGATCTCCGTGATTAGGTTGCGGTACAAGGGTTGATGTAAAATTCCAATTAGTCCAGCCCCGTACTAGGCTGCAATTAAGAAAGTGATCAGATTACCGTGTACACCGAAAAGGTTGTAACCTTAAATAACAACGAAGCATGCAAACAGCTGACGGTTATATCGACTCTGATATATAGCTGCTGAATCGACGAATATCCCCCTACCGTGTAACACAATGATTTTATCCTGTTGTTTATATATCAGTTGAAAAACTGCTCATCTCTCCGCTTGGAACAAGGGGTCAGTCTCTAAATTAAAAATAATTGATCTCCCGCTCGTCCACTTCCGACATTTTGATTTTCATTAATCTCAAGTTCCTGATTCTAAACGAAATGAACTTTCGACCCCCTGACGATACCATTTATGACTCGTGATCACAGTCAGATCCGATCAACAGAGCTGGACAGCAGTCGAAGGTAACTTTGAACAGCTGATTGTAATCGTCTTATGGCAAGTGCCTAGTAAGGTACAGATTTTCGCACAACGCGTTTGCAATCTCAACTGCACGGGGTATCTTGACTGTGATTCAGCCAGCCAATCTCAGCGCTGGACAGCAGCAATCGATCACTCTAATTGGTGGCTTACTTCGAGCCCGAGACCCTGAAGTCGGTATAGAGGCATGAATGGGGCTACGCGGCTAATTGGTAGGTAACGGTGCCGTTACGCAGGGGCTACCGTGGAATACTAAATCGCCAGGGTGAATCATGGCCTACGATATGGGGTATCTTAACTTCCTTGGGTTTGTACAGCATTGTTTTATGTGATACAGAATCAGTTCTAACCGCGGAGTTCCGGCCACTGGACCCATTCCAGGCTCCATCGTATGCGGAAAAATTCATTATTAAATTATTCTTCAGATTCCAATTCAAACTAAAGCCAAAAAACACGAAAAGTTTCACACAGTATCTGGTACGTAGCCTAGGGTGGTTATTATTTTGGGTATTTTTGATATTTAATACAGACGCCTCTAAGAATCTTTTCAAATATATTTGAAAAAATGCCTGTAAAGTTTGAGCCCATAATATTAATATTAACACGTGCCTCCAAGCGCTCAAAGTTATACATGCACAATACATGTATTTTTGTGCATCGATTGTATGAAAATTGTTATCTCACAAGATAATTGCTCGAAAATTGTGAAACTTGGCTTAATTGTTGCCAATAACACGAGGTACAAAAAGGTATTTTTATTATATTTTTTTCGCAATAAATTTCCGAATTATGAACATGAATTTTTTTTTCTCTTTCTCGCGACAAGTCGGAAATTTAATTTCGAAAAAAAATATAATAAAAATACATTTTTGTACCTCTTGTTGTTGGCAACAATTGAGCCAAGTTTCACAATTTTTGACCAATTATCTCGTGAGATAACAATTTGCATACAATCGACGCACAAAAATACATGCATTTTGCATTTGAAACTTTGGGCGCTTTGAGGCACATGTTAATATTAATATTAAGGGCTGAAACTTTACAGGCATTTTTTTTCAACACATTCGGAAGGATTCTTTCAAGTCTGGTAAAGTTTTGATAAAATTTCGGAATATTGTTCAAAACAGCATGTTCAAAGCTCCCAATTTTATCGCAGTAGAATATGTAGGAGCTGTTTCGATCCGTGTGTAGGTGAGCCGGTTCCAAGAGGGTGGCTGTCAGTTCAACTGTTAATTTGACAGGGTGCCACCCCACATCCTCACAGTGAATGGACAAGCGGACATACGGAGTTAATTCACTGACCGTACTGAGGCGCTATTCGACCGTCTGATCCTCGTTCATGATCTCGCAATACGACCGCGTTAGGTTCATCTATGACTGCAGGATCCACACAATAAACAACGGTTCATGAGGCTTGAATGAACCCAAAGAGGAAGCCAAGTGCCATACTGCGCCAAGGGGAATAGAGAGTTTTGCTCAATTCTCTGCTTCGATTCGCAAGCTTAATTCTGTTACATGCAAAACATTAATTAACCATTTAGATGTAACTTATGGTGTCCGTTATATAGCGAAGGAAAGTTTGAGTTTAGGATTTGTTTTGCATATACTATTACACGAATTTCGTTAAAATTCGTGAGTATACAGGCTCAATGAAATTACTTAGGCAGTAGAGCTGTTACATATTTACGTGACGGCGGTCGAGGGTGTAACCCCAATGACAATGGTGGTAATTTATAAAAGGGATCGTGAGTAGTAGGCGGGTGTATAAACTATGGCTGGATTCTGCAGAGATTCGTGCAAATAAATGTTTAACCGTAAATAGGATGGCCTATGGAGATGATAATTCACCAACTTTGGGGAAGGGATCCAGTGCACGATATCAACAAGTACGAGTACGTTATTATCCATCCCCTCTCAACCTTCAGCAACATGTTTCGGAGCTTCTGGGCTTTCATTATGATTATCCCCTTTCCAGCTCGACTAACATAACGTTACGTCAATATCCGATCATGTGATTACTTCGGAAATTATCCAACTTATATTACCGGGGTATTTATATCAGCTACTGCTAGTCTTGTTGATTTTTACTGAATTGAAATTATCCAAAATTTTCACACAAGCATTGAATAGTTTTCTTCATTTTCTCTTTAAATTTTTACTTCAACTTTCGACTGTTAATCGAGAAAATTCTGAACACACTTGATAACATTTACAATAAATCCATGAGCTTTTATAAGGAACCGAAAAGTACCGTCAAAAATGCTGACTTCATGCCTCGTTTTCCTCGAAATCGTTTCACTCATGGTTATTTAAGATTTTCAAGCTAGGATTTTTGTGTTCTTCTCCCGATTGTGGGCTTTTCAATGCTTTGTTGTAATTGTAAAAAATCTTTCAGACAATTGTAGGTATAACTTTGTATAGAAATAATTACTACACTCGGATTCCTCGGTGGCTGTTGAAATGAAAATTCATCCGTAGAATGTAGACCATGTAAGAGGAATAGGGTATACGTATTGTTCGGTCTGAGCCGTCAACTCCCCTGATCCCACTGAAAAGTCCCAGGGATTTGTTGCGCTCAGTCAAGGATGGAGTGAGACCAAAACTGGCGAACAAACTCCCGGTACAACGTCGACGTTTTCCGTTTTGAAGAATATCTAGGTCGTCGAGTCGCAATCGCAAGTATAACTCGCAGTCAGGTTGCTGTGATTTTCTCTTTGACGCCCGCGAGACTGGAGCTGTCTGAAGACTTGCGAGCCCTAATTTTCAAGGTAAACAGAAAGCTTTAGCGACTCGTCTGCAAACCTATCTACAAGCCAAAAGTTTTACCCTTCAAAAATTCGTCGTATACCTATACATATAAGAAGCAATAAGTAATATACTTAATTGAACATTTCCACGATATGGAATGATCGGATTATATGAATAAGAGATTTCTCGAGTTAAAAGATGAAAAAAGCTCAAGCAATCAAAATCTATGCATAAATCACGATCCATGTATACGAATACGTTGCGTTGGTTACTTTGATACCAGAATTTCACTCCACGGTTATCCTTTATTTATCGTGTCTGTTTCATAGCTGAAAATTCCGCAATTCTGTCTTTCTTTTTCTTGTTTCTTTTTCGTCTCTCATATTTTCGAACGAAGTTCGGAATGGAAGTATAGAAAAGGAGAAGAAATCTACGATATTCAAGAACCTCCCCGGAGCGATACAAACTCGTAAACCGGAAGATTGCCGGAGGCAAACATCATGCAGTGACGAATAAGGTTCAGAAATTTTTGTCTTGTGTCTAAAGTATCTTGCTGTAGATGAAATAAAAATAAAAACCGAAACTGGATGGTGCAGTAAGCTTGTCGATTATTCAAGAGGGTTTCCAACCCCAAAAATACAAAAAAAAATCTTATCTCTCGCGGTTTCCTCTCTGCTGAACGAGAAACTATTAAAACCTGAAATCGCCACTGTGGACAAAATTGACCGGAGAACCTTGACCAAATAATATCTCGGAGACGGTTAGTGGGATCAGTCTGGAATTTACAGAAGTTGTTCAGGACGCTAGTAGTCATCCATCAATCACGTAAAAAAACTTTACTTACAAATTGGCGCCTGTACAAGTTCACAAGAATTAAATGTACCTCAGTAAACTGACCGCCATTTAAGAACTAAAATTTTTTACGTGATAATTTTAGTTCAGTGAATTGCTACTAGCATATTTAACAACCCCTGTAAATTTCGGACTGATCAGATAAGCCACCTCAAGGATATCATTTGGACAAGGTTTCCTGGTCAATTTTGTCGATATTTTTTCATGCTACTCTATGACGTTTCCTTACATTTAAAAAAAAATCGTCAAAAGTTCAGAATATGTGTGCAAAGAATTGATAAATGACTCGTGTTGGTCGCAAGTTTTTAATAGTTTTTTGATTAGCTGAGAAAAAATTGTGAAGGACACCTTTTCTTTTGCACTTTCAGGATTGACCCCCCCCCCCCCCCCCCCCTCATCCTTAATTCAAAATCAGACTATTACCAGACGATTTAGTAGTTTATAAAAATAGTAGAAGAAAAAAAAAAAAAAAATGTGCAGAAAGTAAATTTTGAACGAGATTGCGACTCAGCTATGTCCATCGCTACTTTAACCGAGGCTTCAACTTCGCCTCGTAGTTAGAATCACGGGAGACTGGGACACAGGATCAAATATTTACCCATCACTTGACTCGACGGTCGTCGGCTGTCTTTAAAGGAGGTAAAAAGTGAGGGGGGTTGAAACAAAAAAAAAAAAAAAAACAAAAAAAAAATGAGAATAAGAATAAAAAATAAAATGAGAAAAACCTAAGAGAAAGAAAAACTTGAGAATTAAGGAGTTTCTTAGTTAGCGAAAACTTGACGATCTTTTAATTATTATACGGCTTTGTTGGAGCTTCGACGAAATCCAATGGGCAGGCCACGGATAAAGTTTGGATATTATATAATCATCGCGTCGATGGCGAAAGCTATGATTATTTTTGATTTATCCACTTTTCTCTATTCAATTATATTCACAAAATTTCATACCAACGAGTCTCAATCTAGCTGACCTTTGACCCGGACTTTCAATCTTCGTCTACATCCTGCTGAAGAAATTTTTTATTTATATTTTATTCTTGTATTTTTTTTTTTCTGTTTATATTGTTTCATTTTCACGCTGATTCCGGCTCGAGTAAATAATTACCCGAAATTATAAAATGTTCAACAAAAGTTTCCTCGGCTAAACGTTATACCTGTTAAATATTCAGCTCAAACTCTACAACTCCGTTTTTTTTTTTTCTTTTTTTTTTGTCCGAATATTAAAATTTAACTTTTCTAGATACTCCAGATCAATATATAATCTAGATATCTACAGCACAGCTCGTCTGAACTCAAGAATTGACAGCTCTGAATTCTATACTCGTTTATTAATGGCTCTGAAAAATCGAACAAAAAAAAATTCACAAGACAAAAATTGCCGATTAATTTCAGGCGGTTTCCTTCGAAAAAAATCGGAGGTAACCTTACAAATATATCTTTCAAATAGCAATACTAATTTTTATTTTATTCTATTCTGTTAACTTTTCTCTTATTTTTACGGATATCGATATCCATTCATAGGTCTATAGGCTTTCTGACACAATTCGACTTTTGTCTCAAACAATTTTTTTAATTTTTCTTCTTTATTTCTAACACCTGTCATTGGGTGTGAAAATCAGCTTCTTGGACTTGGGTTGTTAAGCTTGCACCTCGAAACGTTTGAAAAAGCCTGAGAATTGCAGATGTTTTTTTTCGGGGCAATTATATGAATGGAAAAAGTTTCCTCGTTTATAATCTATGGGGGAAGTTATCGAGAAAAATTATCTGAAAATATTAGCTACATATGTGTAAAAATATATTGGAAAATTAGAGGGCTTAAAATATAGGCTGTGGCCCCTGAAACTCCGCGGTCATTTTCGACAGTATAATTAGGAATAATATTGAATAAAAAATTGAACAATTTCCTTGTGGATTAATGAAATTGCTAAGATGTTGCATATTTTATTTTCAATTCTCTTCCATTACGATATTTAATTTTTAAATCCTTGTATGTCAGATTTTAACTATTTTATTCATACACCAAACAAAAAAATCGCTCAATTTTTAATTTCAGATGACTACTATACCGTCAGAAGTAATTCCAACGTCGTTAGCGCGAGAAACGACCGCGACGAGCTTCGCCGGAATAAGCGTTAAATTCGCACATTTATCAATATTTTTACATTCAATTTGCAGATCATTTTTATCAATGTGTAATCCGTACATCGTGAGTAAAAAGAAAATTTCCATCCATTATCTGAGTGAAAAACAAGAAAAAAAAAATCGATAAAAGAAAATATAAATTCTTTAATATTCACATGCTTTTTATCACATAATATTCTGTGTGGAATAATTTTCCAAATTAATCGTGTACATCAAATTTTGAAAGATATGAAAATGATTGATGATCGAAAGTGTATCTTATGTTTCGTTTCTTTTTTTTTTTTGGTATCTACAAAACTCGATACAAAACGTGTATGAGCATATTTTTTGCAATCCTTATTCTGTCAATAATTCCAAAATTCGAAAATTTCAGCCTATCGAATATTGTCTTAAGAAAAAAAAAAAACCTGCAGCCCTCGAACAATGGAATCGGTCTATCGATACTAATAGAAAAAAAATTATGGCGACTCTGTCCCATTAGGTGTGCAACGCAAATGATAAAATTGGACTAAGACTTGACTATAATGTAGATACAATCCATGGAAAGAAAAAAACAAAACGATTGAATAAAGCGATCCTTTTCGACAAATTACCGGAAAATTGGCCCTGGCAAAATGTAGCTTCAAAGCTCAAAGTATGTATGTACTAATAATCAAGATAACTCGATTGAAATGCATTATATATGTATACTTTGAAATGGTACCTCGCCGAAATTCTTACCGACCGGATACGGTTCACGATTCCGCTTTCAGATAGTCTGATCAACCGAAAAATGGATACGTTTTTTATTTATTAATTTTTTTTTCTAATTTGAAGAACCTTTGGTTTATTCCCTTCGATTGATACGCACTTTAACACATACACAGATGAAATCAACCGACGAGTATCGACGTTGCGAACTGTCAAGCCTGCAGACATAATCGTAATTGTTTGCTTTGTACCCTGATGCGATTCTAGCACGACATATTTGCCAGACGTCGTTCTATACCTAAACCTGGTCTGGTGCTGAATCATATATGACATGACTCAGTCACTCCTATTTTCAACCGCAATTTAGCCAATTGATTTCGTTTACTCAGATTCGCGCCTGCTTGTCACTCGTCATAGATACTCAAGTGGTTTCGACGTCTGGGTGGATTGTCGATTTAGGTTAATATATATACGTACGTCTACATGTGCATATCATTTTCAAACCCCCCCTCCCCCCTGCAGCGGTGTGCCGAATTGCCCCGAATTTCGACCGCAAAATTATCGCAAATGGCGATATAACATTGATGAGCAGTCTCTTCAATGGGTTTTTATATATTATTATATAGGGTCCGCAGATGCAAAAGATTGACGCGTTACTGAAAATGACAAATCCATATACAGCTCGACCGATATAATATGGTGGGTATGGCGATAATTGTCGAATAAAAATATAATTAAAACAACTATAGAACAATTGGATTCGAAATAAACGTCACGTCATCGTCACGTTTAATTATCAACTGATATCCGGCTGTTCAAATAAAACAGAACCAAATACTCCGGCGTCAAATTTTCGATGCAAAATATAGCTATAACGATGTGGGAATCTAATGGCATATGACGTGTACCTAAAAAACGAGTGAAAATTGATTCTAAAAACGATTTTCAGGTATAGAACAAATACTAACACATTGAGCAGCTTGGACATTGGCCACTTCAAAGTCTCGTCACTACGTAAAATTTTACAATTTCGCCTCAATATTTTAACTGCAGGGTATATATATTCTTAAAATATGAGTTCTTAAAAATTGAAAACAATTCGTAATTGTGTGTGTAAAATTGCTGTAATTATGTGTGAAAGAACTGAGTCGATGAAATATACTTCTTCAAATCATACCATTGATTTGAAAAAGAAAAAAAAACAAAAAATGACTTCGGAGTTCTAGTCGATAAAGAGCAATTTACGAAGATACCAAGTTTATGGAAAAGTGTTCGATTTTTTTTATAGTTATTTTTTGTTTTCTTTTTCTTTCATCGAGAGAATCTTCCGTGAAAATTTTCCAATAATTAGAAATTCGAATTACGTGAATTTAAACATAGAATTAAAATTTTCCGATCCGAAAATTCTGCTGGCCAAATAATAATAAAATAAAATAAAATATAGCCAGATACATCGCAAAATATAAAATAATTAAGCTTACGCATAATCAGGATAGAAAAATCCTTAGGATCTTCTGATCACTATACATACATATCAGTTCGTAATTACCCCCTAGTTGTCCTTTAGCAAATGAAAATTATTAACGCTAATTTTCATCCAATTTTATCGCGTTTACGTTATAGCAACGTTTTCATTTTTTGTGTCTTTTCCTGTCTCTTACTTTATGTCCTTTCTTTTTTTATTGCCTTTTTTCGTATTTACCCCAATTTCATTATTCGTAATGGAAAAACTCCTTTGGTTGTATATTGGGAATTCCACCTCAACTCGACGAGGCTCGAGACCTCATAGGTTCCGATTTTTTTTATTCTGTTTTTTATCTATATGTAATGCTACTTGAACTAGCACGCTATAATTGTTTTCAAATTTCATTGGATAAAGCTGACGTGATTACGAATTTTATGAATTCTGCTGTTATTTAATTTTAAGTTTTTCTCTGAAGATTGTAACTCCGGAACCCATTTTCGTATCGAAAACTATCATATGACAAAATTCACGTGTTTTGAGGTGAACTTTTGATGAAAATTTTTTAAGAAATTTTTAACCCCCTGTAACGGCATAAAAGCCCACCTGGAAAGTGGAAAATCTGCGTAACAAACTTTTGGACCCAATTGATTTTCCTGAAAAAAAATACTGAAAATCCTTCAGCAAAATACGAAAATTTTGAGACCGTGGGGGGTTTGGGCCAGCTTTTCGTTTAGAAGTTATGGATCATACAATCTCGCTGAAGAGTTCCAATTCCTCCGAATTTCGTTTTCTAATTTCTTTTTTATCAAAGAGTATTCTTTTCCAATTTTGGCCTATGGATTCAAATTAGAATTTTCGTATAAGTCGAGATGTTACGAAAATTTGAATTTGAATCGATATGAACAGAAATTGGAAAAAAAATACTTTATTAAGAGGTTATTTTATTTTCTTTCGAAAAAAGGTAAAAGGTAAAATGTAAAAAGCAGAATTCATGAATTTCGTATTCGCTATAGCTTTATCCAGAAAAATCTAGAGAAAATCGTGGAGTAAAAATAGATAAAAAACAAAAAAATTGCCCATTTAATTAATTTTTTTTTTGTTCTCCTAACGAGTAATTATAATTAGGATGCGTATAATTTTCATAGTGTATTTTAATCAATGCTTATACTGTATAAATACCTTGGAATTCTATCGTAGCTATCCCAGCTAGTGAGACAATTGTAGCTACTGTATCTGCTTGACGAAGCCATGCCTATTAATGACGATGAAGAGCGATCTACTCACAAGATCCTTTTATAATTTGTATAGTAGGGACCGTGAGTATATATCTATATTAATATACTCAGTATAGAAACTGATGTCACGAAATTTAAATCAAAATTCGCTATTCCGAATGAAATTACGTAACTTTCTATGTCATAGGTTATATGTATATGGTATGTAACACACTTGACGTTTACTACCTCATAGAAATTTCTGTCCACGATTGCTCCCCGTTGGTTATACAATATTATAATATGACATTGAACGAACGGTATCAAATTTTTAATTTTTTTTTTTGTTTAAATACTTCATTCAAAGTATAAATATAATATTAATTATAAATATTAGAATATTAAAAATGATGTTTTATATGAATTTTTATATGCAGTATTATTGTATATATTTATAGATCGATCTATGTATATATATAATCGTATAATTTTACGTAATTCGAAAATATTTAAATAAATATTTTTTTTTTTTTTTTTCTATTAAAAAAATATAAATTATGCTAACATGATAATTATGTATCTAGGTAAATATATTATATACGTATATTTAAATTGGTTTCAAATTCTAAGCCACTATATCTTGGACCACGTACACTATTATTTTATTTTTTACTTTTTTGTTTTTTTTTTATTTTATTTCTTCTTTTGGACCACTTTAATTATAAATCTAATCTAAATATTTTTCTTCAATGCTAAATTACAGTTTTTGTTCTTCTTTTCTTCTTTCTTAATTTAATTTTATTTTATTTAATTTATTTCTTATTCTCTGTGCGAACGTATGTCTATGCGTGTATGTGTGTATATGTCTGTACGTTTGATCTATAGAGTATCAGTGTGCGCGCGCGCTTTTTATGCTATTTTTTTTTTTTTTTGATATATTTATTATTTATGTTAAAAATAAGCTACGATTTTTGGACCCGCCAACCAGCACTCAATTATATATTAGGCGGATATTGCAATTCAATATCCTCTTATACGTTAGATAAAACTTATTTATATATACCTATATATATATATTTGTATGTTATTATTATGTATGTAAGAATGTTATATAATATTTCATTGCAATCGTTGAGGATTGAAGGGAAAAAAAAATATTGCTTTTTTTATGTATCACCGCAATGTTCCGATATTTTCATTCGTTTCCTGCAGCTGATCCTTATTATAATAAAGTTTAACGAGCTTTAAGTATAACTTTCGTGTTTCATATTATTTTCTAATAATTTTATCGGATTTTATATATTCGTCTGTCGCTATACATTCTCGTGATATTATATATAACATATTATTCATATTTTATTTATTTTTGTTATTTTTTTGTTCTCATTTTTTTTTTACCTTATTATCGTTTATTTTAACAATTGATACGGAATTGTTGAAAAAAAAACAAACAAACAATAAAAAAAAAAAAAAACAAACGAACCAATAATTATCAATCTACATAACTCATATAACTATAATATATTTGTGTACAAAGTATATAGGCAAATCGTCAAGATTTTTTTGGTCAAGATTGAAAATATCCGGTAAAAATGATTCCTCAAACTCCATAAAAATCTTTACATCCCTCGATTAATCGTATACTATTATTATTATTATTATTATTATTATTATTATTATTATTATTATTACAAGAAATTTAGGTTATACTTAAATAAGGTAAAATAAAGAATAACAGAAATTCAATCGAATTAATTAACGATAGTATAACTATTCAATCGATACATCACAGTCGTATTCCGAGGAAGAAGGAATGCAAAATATATATACCTATATAAAGAGTAAATATATATAAAAAGAAAAGAAAAAATACCAAGAACAATTTTCTACAGAGTCATCTACTTATATTTACTCTATTTTATTTTTATCTTTATTTTTAATTGTTTTTAATTCTATCTAAAAATTTGTGAGATTGATCCCCCTTTTTTTTCGAAATTACGATCCAGGTACGCGAATATCATACAGTCACGGATATAGTATATTATATATATAGGATATTTATTTTTATTAAATTACGTTGCAATTTTATGAATGAAAAAAAAAAAATAGTTTATATATTTTCACGATAGAGTAATGATAATAATGATGATAATAATAATCACTCGTTCCGCAGCTTAGAATTTTTTGTATCAAACGTTATAGTTTGATTTTTATTGTTATTTTATTTTATTTTATTTCAGTTTAGTTTTGTTCATATATATTTTTTTTTTCTTCTTTTTTTTTCGAATAGTTACTCAGGTTCACATATCTGTCAATATACCTATGTATTTAATATAATATGTATATATAATTTCACAAAAACGGTATACATATGATTTTTCCTCTTTTTTTTATTTATTTCATATATTGTAGAAAAATTATCAGCTTCATTTTAAACGCCCCTCGGCTATGATTCGGATCGTTTGAATTAACCACAAATTGATATTATATATTGCAATTTATAGAAATTGTCTTTACCGCTTGGGCACCGTCGGACACTCGTGTTCGAGGCAGCGACACTTCCTCTTTAAGAATGGCATTTTCATTTTTTAATTATTTTCTAATTACCCCTTTTACGGACCGATTTTATATACAAAAAGATTATTCCTACGTTTATTTTTACTATTAATATTATTATTATTATTATTATTATTTCGTACTATTAATTAATTCCTCAATTTTAATTTCGTTTATCTCGTTATTTCTTTTTTTTTTGCTTGTTTTTTTTTTATATTAATTTATATTTGCTCCGTTAGAATTTTGACTATTTTTTTTTTTTAATCCTATTCATTCGTTGTTACATATTTTTCACAAAAACCGTTCGATTTATATTATTTCTTATTTACGCGCCCACCCGTTGGAAAGAGACGCACGAGAGAGACGGGAAAAAAGCACCGACGCTCGCTCGTCTAGGTGCAGATTCGAAGCACGAGGTGCTTGGCGCGAGTCTCAGCGCCGACTAGCGGATGAAGCCTAAACTTCCGGCGTAACAGACTTGCGGAGTACGCGCATCCTGCGCAAGCTCCAAAAAGGAGGGTTCCTTGATTATGAGATGAATAAACAATACGCTTGATTAAAACGAATAAATAGACCTTTACTATATACACTTATATATATACATACATATAAGAGTATATGCCTGTATTAGGGACGCGTGCAGCTTGCAAGGATCAAGCCCCACCCCCATCCCCTATATGCTTTAACCATTTCCCAGTTTTCATTACCTCGTTATTCCTGTGGTTCAAATATTTCGCATTAAGTTATACAGAGAGCTTTTTTCGAATAATTTAAGCTTTTGGAATTCCCCCTTTCCCCCGTTAATCAGGGGAATTTATTTAGTAATTTATCTTGAAGAATATTGATCAATTTTTGAATTAGGAAAAGAAAGATGTTTTGCTCGAGGTGAAACGAGTATTTTATCGCTGAAGCTTGCAGAGATTTATTTTTGGAAATTCTAACGATATATATGCGAATGTTAATTTTAGGGTAATTCTGAAATATATAGTGTTTCGTTATCGTTTACCGCAACGACACCATCCGCGGATATACCGTGCGAAAATAATTAGACTTGAATTTATTCGGTTAATGAATCTTGTTCCGTTTCCGTGGCGTGTCATGAAGCTCTGTTAACGTTCTAACGTCTTTATATTATACCTATACATACTCCGAAGTCACGGATATGGTGAGCAGATACTATACACCCAGAGGTAGAAACCTAAGAACCGAAAAATTTGGGTCTTGGACTAGTGAAAGGTAATTTTTATCGTTCTCTTTCTGCAAGCTCACCATTCGGTATTATCATCAGGCCAGTCGCGGATCACGAAGCTATAGTCAAACTATCGATCGCAAAAGCTCGACCTACGTGTGTATGTGTACCTACTACAAGATACCTAACTTGTTGCATGGTGTATTATTATTGCTGATAAAATACGTGGCATTAGATCGAAGCGGGTCACCGCACAAAAAAAAATACACGGAATTTTCAAGCCCAAAAAACAGCCAGCTACTATGAACAAAAAGCTTAACTAAAAGCGTCGAAAATGTATTATTAGTGACAAGCTCATTTTTTTGTTCCAACGTGAAAACTACTAGATTCCAAAATTTAACCAGATTTAAGTTGGAGCAAGCTCTGTCGATTGAGACTATAAAATCGTTGAGATTCGTCGATCAACTCTCGAAATATCGTCAATTGATATTTTTTTGTATTAATATTTTGTCTTCGAATAACTTGAAAGCTACTCAAACGATGAAAACCAAAATCCAATCAATTTTAAGGTGTAAAAAACGTCGAAATCCGTTGATTCGATCTCGAGATATCAACGGACAAAAACTTGATGTCTATCTGAAAATAATTGGAGACGATTCTCTGTACTTCAAATCGTGAAGATATCTGGTGAAAAAGTCAATTTGCATTATTTCGATAGAGACAGAGAGAAAGAGAAAATAATGGACGGTATATACAACCACATCGAATGCACTTTGTCCATTCAAGACTCGCCACTGCTGCCAGCGTTTGTGTATGTAAATATATTTCATGGTAAAATTCCATTGATCATAAAAACAGGATGTCATTTGTAGGGGGCTTTCATCGATTGTGGAATTGGCCGTGTGACTGAGTGTCTGACCTATATTCCCCTCCTTGCGGAGCTTTTTTTCATTTTTTATAATCAATTCACTCAAAGTTTATATAATTCAACGCGAATAAAAACTGGCAAACATTAATTCACCCGCCATCAAGCCTTTTATATATAAATTCAATTAATCTTCAAGCTTAAGTCTGCTGCAGGGTGCTCACGTTATACGTCTACACGTATGTGAAGTTATCTATCCATCTGCAATTCCTGGCCGAAGAGTCTACCTCATTAAATCTCTCGCCAATTACAGCGGTACGTAGTCGTCTATTCGTTACATCATTTACTTTTCTACAAAAATGTTCATATTACGGAAATGTATGTACAACTTCCAATACAGCAAAGAATCAAACCTCCATACCATGTTCACCGCAGATCTTACGTTATTCAACTTCGTCCAATTAGTGGTTTATGAATTCTAAAACAGTGGATCTAGACCGCAATGCAGCTATGAATGCGTATTGATAATGATTCGAAACAAAAGTGGCAGTATATGGCGCACAGTAATACGTCATATTATACGATATAATGTCTGGCCCCCTTTAGTTTACTTATACACTAGTAAATCGTCGGATGTACGCGTGGTTGTACCTATAAGGTATGACGTGTGCACCAATACCAATCTGCACACTGATTTATACTGCATATATTCTCTATGCCGATATATGGAGTGATCGACGTATAGGTATATGAGGTATAGAGGACGCAGGTACACATACATACATACATACATGTATACAGGTATATGATATGACCGGACAATAAACTTAGGACGGTCGATAAAATTTAATCACTACACAAGTCTGATAGCCCTATCCTTCGCCCCCTGCAACCCCCACCGCGGCACCCTTATCCACGAGCCACAGTACGGGGTCGCTTATAAGCGGAGTTCGTCTGTGAGATCACTTTGCCAGACACGTGCCAGGTGCTGGTGACGGTGACACCCTCCGACTTGAGCTACGTAGTTGAAAGCCTCGTTCGGTCCTGAAGGGACGAGTACCTTATACAGGATTTCCGGGATAACAAACTCCATTTCCAAGACGACGTTGGTACTTTGTCCTTACGGCGTAAGGAGGAGCTTTTGGTACGAGGCGCGAAATTTTCTGTCAATCATTAAATTCGTTCGAATTTTATTTCTTGTTAATTATTTTACCCGGTTTTTATGATGAACAATCTTGACCCAAGACGGTCACACCTTATGAGAATCCCGTGGTGGTCACATGGGACTTTGAAGCGTTGTAGAATTTCGTAGAATTATTCTGGGGGCCCATAAAAAATTGAGAACATATTTCAAACGTTTCTCTATTAACCTATCCAAGAATGTATCGAAAATTTTAGTTTTAAGTATACTTAAAAAATTCGTGAAAAAAAAATCCCAAAAATGCCCTCTTTTTACAAAAAATGCTGTACTTTTTTTGTTTTTTGACATATCGACAAAATTCAAGCAGGGTCTGATTCCTGAAAGGATTCTCTTTCTGGTGACTATATTAGTTTTTGTGGGTTTTCCAAATAGTATATTTATTTTGCACCATAAACATGCGCAGGTTTCAGTGTCAAAATGATGTACAAGATGTCGATGATTTTTTCATGTAAAATGATAATTTCTCTATTGAAAACTCTTCAAAAAGTAGCTCGAAAATGGCCTGGGGTGTGTCACACCCCATGTGACCATCTTGGGTTAAACACAGGGTAAATAATCCGTATAGGTGGTCAACTCGGTGAACTGGTTCTGTTATTGACACGTTTAATACCTACGGTCGCGTTCCGTTGCGATACGTTATATATACCTTGCGTTGCGTTGTTCGGTGGTATAAATGTAATATGGGTATCGGAACAAAATACTTTTCGATGTTATCTACGTCGCGTACTACTACGTGCGTGACAGACGTCGTTCCGAGTCCCTTGATCGCGTTCATATCGGTTCGAAATGCACGCGACGTACACCCCCGCAGTGGATCAACAATGAGATGAAAATCGAACCCTGTTACACGTACCTATATGTAAAGGTGTTAGAAAAAAAAGTCCAATTTTTTTGTTTCTACGCGTCTAAAGGCAAAAAACACTACATGGTTTTTCAATTTTTTTACCACCTGATCCCAAAGGAGTAAATTTGCATATAGGGAAAGACGGCCGGGTAACGCCGTCCAGTCAACTTGTCGGCAAAAAAAAAAAGTAATTGAATTATTTATAGTCTCCGAAAATGAATTTGGGTACTAAAAACTTGATTTCTGATACAAAAATTATAATTTATAATTCTTATATTTTTTTTTTTCTCTCTTCGGAATTTATACGGAATTGTAATTTTCATGAGTTTTTCTTGTGATTGAAAAATTCCTCGGTAAATAAGGATTTTCGTCGATTTTCTGTAAAACCCTGCCAAATTAATGATAAAAATTGCTATAAAGGTTAATTTAGCGTTGATTAGATTCGAAGTCAAAGTTTAATTCTACTCTGATAATGTTTTATAATATTTTTTAGATAATGTATTTTTGGGCGCAATGCACGATCAGTGTGCATCAGTTGACGATATAGTTGAACATGGCTGCAGGTAGGCTAAATTTGTGAAAATATTCTTCAAAAAGAAATATTACAATTATTTTCATAATCACTATAAAACCGGACCGATTTGAAATGTGAATAAAATCCGAACGCGTCGATCGATTTTTGGAAACCTCATTTTGCTCGAAACTAGAAGAATGAACCTTTCGTTTCGCGCTTGAGAATCCGAAAAATCTTTATTCCTTGCTGAGATACACGTTTTTGAAAAACGGGTGTTGAAAAAGTCACTGGGAGGGTGAAAAAAATTAATAATAAAGAATGTTCAACTTAATTTCTATCTCAAATTATGATTCGAAGTTTATAATGACATTTTAACAATTTTCCTAGATTCTGTTCACATAACGTGTAACGTTTCTTGTAATATTAGCGTCAGAACATGCGCGTTGAAATTAAAATTCTGTTTCCGGGCATCATCAAGAAAGTTCACTATCAAAAAAGTAGGCTATAAATGATGTCGAGAACTTAACCAAAATTGATATCCGTCAAGTAAACGATCTGAATACTTCAGCCAACAGTTAATCAGAATTCGATTAGGAACGACCGACCACCAGGCAGATAAAACGAGCATTTTCGAGATTTTTCGAAACGGCGTTACGGCTGACTATTTTGATATTGGCAAATTACCTAGAGCATCACATTTCCTCTTTCGTAGATCGCGTTGAATTATTGTGAATTATTAGAAAATTTTGAACTATATGAAAAATAAGAATAATAAGAGAAAAACACACATTGTTGTTAATTTTTTTGTCATTATTAAACCAAAATAGGTTAAATTAAGTTAAACATTCTTTATTATTAATTTTTTTCATCCTCCCTGCAGCGACTTTTTCGAAACCCGTTTTTTAAAAGCGTGTATCTCAGCAAGGAATAAAGATTTTTCAGATTTTGAAACGCTAAACGAAAGGCTTATTCTTCTAGTTTCGAGTGAAATAAAGTTTTTGAGAATCGGTCGACGCGTTCAGATATTATTCACGTTTTAATAATCGGTCCGGCAAAGCCTCATCGAGCCTCCCATGTTGGATGATCGAAACAAATTATTTCAGAAGATATTCACGTTCTTCCTCAAGTGGCCGAAATTCCTTCATCCTCCGCTAGATGATACAGTTCAACATTCATTTTTCTTCATGTTCAACTGACTCACGATATTTTTTTATGAGTTTTATGAAAGAGAAGAAAAAAAATAAAAATTTATATTTAGCGTACATTACAATATGTTGCCCATATATCCACCGTGTCTGGACGATATTCTCGAGGGATCTATTCCAGGGTATTAAATAAAGCAATCTATTCACGTATAGATGTATGAGTATAAAGTCCTTGTAAGAAAAAATTTTTTTTATCGAAACATCATTCCTTTTTTCGGTTCGTTTTTTTTTTTTTTTTTTTTCGTTTTCTTTTCGGTCGTACTAACTTTTAATATCTCAACCCACGATATTGCGAAAGTTATTACAAAATTATTACGGAACAAAGGGAGTAAATAAACCGTTTATACGTACGCATGCAGAGTCAAGGGAAAGATTAAAAAAAATAATCAGTGTTAACGTTGATGTTGCGGTTCTCCCTGCACCGTCTGAAGCTAATCAACACGGCGTATTAAAACGACGCTATATCTGACCGGATTATCGCAAGATTGCAATATCTCTGAACCGTTTGAATTAGCTGGAATAGCTGCGTTTGGACGAAAATCCAATTCCGTAAACGGTTTCGTTACAGGAACTGCTGAAACATTAATAAGACTTCGAATGCTCTAATCGGTTCGTTTGGTTGACAAGCCTTTTCAGGTAAACGGTACGCTTTTATAATAATCGGACCCACGTTCGATTTGGCAAAGATTTTAGGGAGAAAAAAATAAGTGTTCGATGGAATTGAAATTTTCCAACCGTAATCTGAGCACATTTCGATTTATTTCCAAGGCGAATATCGTTCTTTGAAGCAAGCACGTCATGTTTTCCTATAAAGCTTTCACGCAGTTTGTAAAAAGGATGAAATAAAAAAAAGATGAGGTGGAAGTGAGGGAAAAGGTGCATCAACGATCGAAACCTCTTCCCTTGCACTCTACAATTTTATTTATCGACTGAACCCACAAGGCTTCGATAAACTTCTAAGTCAGTAAAGTGTCAAATGGTTGTCGCTTCCATTTGACTCCTCTCTTCAAGTCTCTGACATTTCAAGGTGACAGTGAAGAGGTCGAAATCCGAAACCCTCTCAGATAACAAACGGCGAAATGCCATGGGTCACATTCAGAGAACGTAATTGTGATTGATTCCGTAACTCTCGGACAGAAAATGACAATTGATGACTTACGCGTGTGTCTCTTTTATTTATTGCGGCTCAAGATTAGTCTGAATGATTTTTATTTTCCACGGTGTTACCGCGGTGACTGAATACCTGCAAGAGTTAGCTTGACAAGATTAAAACTGTCTTCGCTGATAATTCTGGGGACATTTAAATAACATTATTCACATCGGACCACGAGATGCAAATTTTTGATCTTCGAGTTCTAGCTCCGGTCTGCATCTCCGGTAAAATAAATTGAAACTGTCGCAAGGAAATGGCAAACGTGACGTAGATTCAGCATGAGATAAACAGAACCGGCAGCTTCCTTCTTTCGACGCTATTTCTTATCAAATAATTGACTTGTCCTCACTTCACTAAAGTTTAAACAATTATTTATATACTGTTTAATAACAACGCATCTGGGGAAACTATTGCCCTGATATATTCATCCGGTATAATGATAAACGCTGGTCATCCCAAGCGGAGATTATATTTCGCTACGTTTCCCAACTTCCCGTTTTAAAGGAAGGAAATGCAGTTTTTTCTAACTCAGAATTAATCAGATTTTGAATTTTATCGGTCCAGTAGTTTCCGAATTATTCGAAGAACAAAAAAAAAATTGAATTGATAATAAATCGATAACTGATCAGCTGATTTTTATGATTTTGGTCTCTCTCAAAAGGATTTGCGCCAACTTTATTTTGGTTAAATTTCCGAATCAATCGATTCAATAGTTTTTCATTTGAAGCAACAAAAAAATCAATTCATTTCCTTTCAATTTCATAGGATAACACTTTTTAAGCTCGATATATAAGAACGGGGAGTTCCAGGGCAGACCCATCGAGGTCAGCGAACAAGTTTGATGTTTTTGTACAATTTTAGGGGTACAGATATAACGCGGCAAAGTTTCGGCTACCTGTTACCGTAGTTACAGTATACTGTCGGGAGTTGATTAACGCTATTAGTATCGCGACTGGTACGTCAGTACCGGAGTTCCTAGTTCCAGACATGAGCGCGGCATGTAGGTAGGTAAAAGCTTTAGTTATATGCGTTTGAAATTGGCGTAGAAATTTCGCCTGCAGTCGTAGTCGGTGCGGGAGCATCGCGAGTTCATTATTTGGTTAAAATAATTAGTATAAGTTGATACAGTGATTCAAAGTTCGTGATATCACGCTCGCTGCTGCAGAGATACTTCCGCTGCAGAGTACCAGAAATCGAGAAAGGAGCATACAGCCGGGATTATTTTTTCAAATCTTTAATATTTCAACTGGAATTATGGTTTTCCTGAAGTTTAACGCTGTTACGCTTAACAACATTTCGACTTCACTTCCACTGCATTAAGTTACCGAGGCACTGCAGGGAAAGGAGCTTTTTACTCTTTCCTTTCCTTTTTTAGCCTTCCAGCAAATTATAGGGTAAATTTAATAGGGGTGGAACGCTCTCGTAGTTGCCGGTAAAACCACTACGATGGTACGATGGCACCACCGTCCGCCCTGGCAAACTTACTTTGAGTTCACCGCCGAGAGGCGCCACATATATTCAAATATGCGTGACGCGGTAAAATTATTACCTGAAAATCGTAATTCTCCTCTGTATAATAATAATAACGAACCTCCAGATCCCTCTGACCCATGAAACCGGAAATAAATCGATTCGATTTACTCAGACGCTAAAAAATTTGAAACAAATCGATTTCAACAATTTTCAAAAACAAATAACAATTTTTTTTTCCGATAGAAACCTACGAAAACGAGAAAAAAATTGTACAAAATAAGGAGTAAGAATTTACTACGCTCATCCTGTCCTTTGAGCTCGCAGTCGTGCAGGGAGCTTGTGAAAAATTTTAAAACGCGGTTAATTTATGGGGTGTAATACTACGGCGGGTTGCCTGCAATGGTGTCGCCGGTGCAGCAGTACGTAGGTACGAAGCACGGGCGTAAAAGTTGAAAACGATTGTACGTGTGTATATACCCATCGTGACATTTTCCTGCAGGGTATATACATGTACAGCGAAACTCAACTATTTTACGAGACTGCTGCGTGTTTTGTAAAAGCTTCATGGATATAGGTTCACAAGATTCCACCATGCACGTAAATTGGACTGGAATTGGAAATAGTGTAGCTTTTTTTTACTATTTTCAACCTTTCACCTTTGGTCGTATACAGGTATATAGCTGTGTGTATACTTGACCCAAAACTCGTGTTGACAGTGCTTTCTCGCTCGGTTGAAAACTATAACAATTATTCGAAAGCTCCGATTGTGTAATTCGAATTCTGTTGTAGAATTTCACTGATAATAAATGTTCTCGATTGCGTGGGACAATTCAATTACGTTTTTGCTCCACGATTTCATATCCGGACTAAATAATTTACGGACGTTTTTGAAACGCTTAAGGGCGTACATACACCTTTGAAATAATTTTTTTTAAATCACTGGTACACTGTGATAGAACATTTTATTGACTCAATTTTTATACAGCAGATTACTAGTATTTTGAACTATAATTGAGCCATATAAAAGAATATCTGGATTTCGTCTTTATGTAGTTCTCATCCATCGATGAAAAAGCAGTTGTCGTAGCATACAGGTCGCATCGTTGATTGAATCTTCTTGAAATTTGGAGGGAATATTCTACATTGATGTAATTTCGGACCAAACTAATAATATTCTATAAATTTTAATTTTAAACCTGAAATTTTTTTATCTTAAGACATTTTTTCAAAAAAGATGAAAAAAAAGTGTGTTACCTAGTCACAATGATAGAAGACGATTCTTATCTCTAAATATTATTGCTTTGGTCCGAAATTACATCAATGTAGAATATTCCCTCCAAATTTCAGAAAGATTCGATCAACGATGCGACCTGTATGCTACGACAACTGCTTTTTCATCGGTGGATGTGAACTACATAAAGACGAAATCCAGATATTCCTTTATATGCCTTAATTATAGTTCAAAATACTAGTAATCTGCTGCATAAAAATTGAGTCAATAAAATGTTTGATAACAGTGTACCAGTGATTTAAAAAAAAATTATTTTAAAGGTGTATGTACCCCCTTAACTTGTAGCCGTATATATGTACTTTTCGGCTTCATTTAGAAAAATGATGATATTTTATTACTCGTCAAAATTTAGGTAAAAGCTTTCTTTGGTTGGTGGACGGGTATGAGTACTAATACCACCACAATCCTCTGACTCCTAACCCGTCCGGTTTTACTAATTGTATAAGGGGCATGCAAATTGGAGTAACGTAACCCGCCGATTAAACAATCATTGATCATGACCCGGAAGCTTGAATAACAGCTGAGTTCACGTGTTCCGATTTGTTTGACTTCGTACAATATTGACTTTTCGAAATTAGACCAATACTATAACGAAGGATAAAAACTAATTAGGTATTTCGTTTTTTGGAAAAAGTTTCGGATATACACAGACATTAGTTGATTAAAAATTCATACTCAGCCCGTGCTGAGAGATAGTTTTTTTTTTTTTTTTTTTTATTTCCTTCGGGATATCGAGATTGTTACATCTGCGTGATGAAAATCGTCTGAGTCTTGGGATGATCCTCAGAATGAGAAAAACTTAGCAAAGGTAAACCGAACGATTATTTGAAACTTGAATTTCTTAGTCTACAAACCTCGACGACCTTGATTACTCCTGAAGGACTGAAAGGGTGAGGAGAATACCTCTATAACTTAACCGCAGTGAGAATAGCCTCGCATCTTGGCTGAACCTAATCCTTAACCTGTAGTCTATTAATTACCTCCTTAGCTTGATTAATCTCATTCATTATACAAAACAGCGTGAGTTTCTCAAAGTCAGCTGTGAACAGCGCAGTAAAACAAGAGCCGGAAGCTACTCTATGAAGCCTCGGAAAAAGATAGTCAAATCTAATTGGACGTGATGTAAGAATATGTGGAAAAATTATATCAAGCGCAGTACGTCTATTTAGAGTGTCTTAAAAAAAAAAAATGGACATGGATGGGTTATTTTTTCTACTCTATTCATTCTAAACGATAGTCTTTTATATAAAATAAATCCTCCCACAAAGTGAACTCTATACATTAACTCGAAGAGGTTACGCAAGCCACTTTTCTATGGGTGATTTCGCAAATTATTGGTTCGTTTTTGTACCTTCAATTTTTAGATTTTGTTGTCCCTTCTCATATATCGTCTGCAGCCTTCAACAGGCCTAAGAAATTTTATTTTTAATTTTGGGTTTTAATATTATGAAGCGCTAGAGATCAGTTCTTGTGATTTTTGAATTTTTTGAGATATTTTGTGCTTCAGGAGAGGTGAAAAAAAAATTAATTGTCACCCATACGTATTTCTGATGGGAATTTTCCGTTCTTTCGATTACGTGTATTCTCAGAGAGCTTACATCAACGGAAATGCGTCGAAGTGGGAATGAGAGTGAAAAACATCGTATCTCACCTCCTTCTGCATAGCTTATCTCGGATTTTTTTTTCCCCTTTCTGAACATGACCTTTTCAGCGAAACATATTCACAGGGTAACTTGGGGATCCAATTCCTTCAATCCAAAAATAATATTCTTTTTTTTTTCTTATTTTTTCTATTATTTTTTTCCAAAACTAGTATTCAAAATTGAATTACATTATTTATGATCACATCATGAATATCAATTTTGAAATAACAATGAAAAAAATTAACAAATAGAAAAAAAAAATGAGAAAAAAAAGAAAAAAAATAATTAATAAAATCAAGGAATTGGTTCCCTGAGTTGCTCTGTGAATATGTTTCGTAAAAAGAGTCATGTTGAAAGGGGGGACAAAAAAAATCCTAGACAAACTGTGCGGAACGAGGTAAAATACGATTTTTTTCACTTCTTTTGCCATTTTCAGGCATTTTCGATGGCGTGAACTCACTGAGACTACGCGCAATCAAAAAAACGGAAAATTTCCGTCAGAGATAAATCCCGAGTACGATTAATTTTATTTATTTATTTTATTTTTTTTACTACTCCTGTAAGCACATACCTAATTTCGTCAAAAACTCCAAATTCACAAAAATTGATCTCCCGCGTTTAGTAATATGGAAAAGAATAAAAAAAAATTGTTTTTCAAGCCGTTTGAAGGCTACAGAAGACAAATGAGAAGAAACAAGAAAATCTAAAAATTGAAGGCACAAAACCAGGCCAATAATTGGCGAAAATTACCTCTATAACGTTTACCTAAAATTTTGTAGTCCACGTGATATTAGATCTTTTCGAAATTCTCCAAGAAGGGGTTTTTTGAGTCGCTTATTGCTGAATATGTCCGAAGTCGAGATACGGGAACTCAAAACAGCAGATACAATATGGCGTACCAAAATTTTGTAAAGTAGACAGTTTTGCATCAAAATTGTTGCTCGGAGGATTTTCGGGGCGCTAATTTCGAATCTGAATTAAAGAAATTACCGAAATTTACATTGATGAACACTGAGAACTCTGAGTAGCAATTTTCGTGCGACTGAGCCCGTTACTTTCTACAATTTCAATCCACCGTTTTAAATCTTCGTATCCTGACTACAGATAGGAAATAATAAGGACCCCAAAATGGTCGAGTACTAATTTTGATGTAAATCAGTCTACTTTTTTTAAGTTTATTCCACAGTAATGGACCCGCTACCTTGAATTTCTTTATTCTGATTTTAGACCGGAATAAGTAACCCAAATAACCTTTTCTGAAGAGTAAGTTTCGAAAAAGTTGCACGTAAGAATAAGTGCAGTCTGCAAAAAGTTAAATAAGTATAAAAAAAATCGGTCCTGCCACCTGTCAGGGTTTGAATGTTGAGCTTATTTTCTGGGAGGATTAGTTTTGTGTAAAAAATTAATATTTGGAGAGTTGGAAGTAAGGAACCGCGAAAAATTTCAATTTTCTTTTTAAATACTCTACAATTTCTTTTCTTTATACTACAAATGTGGCTTTCCACGTGAAGCGGGCCACTTTTTTTGGTGACCATCACCGATTTTGACTTCGACCAGGTATCTTGTACTACTTATGGACATAAGTCTTGAGGCCAGGTCAAAGGCCGTTGCAGGTCTCGGTTTGCTACCTAGCATAGGTAATAGAAATGCTATTTTCGCGCGCAAGCTCTTCTTTCGCGGCTCATATCTCAGTTGTTTTAGATGGAAAGTTCAAAGTTAAATAGTGATTCTTGTAGCTATTTTCACGCGCTATCGAGTCATCATACTCACATTTCTTCATGACTACAATGTGGTACTCAAAAACGCTGTCTAATTAATATTTTCGATTTTCACGAAGTTCGCCCATTTTGAAATTTTTTTTTTTTATTTCTAAAAAAAGGTTAAAATACCCCCTATGTATACCCCAAGTGGCAAAGTGGGATTATTTTTTGTTTGGTCAGAATAATATTTTTTAATATTTTTTTATTTTTGATTTTACTTATGTTTACCCCATATTTCATGAATGGTGGCTAATAGTGATTATTATTGTTTAATTTGACCGTATAAGGACTTTAGAAATCTTCAAAATGAAAAAGATTAATTTCATAACAAAACTCCATCTTCAATATTATATGAAACCTCCAGTTTCAATATTATAGTGAGTTCATGAGGAACATCAGGTGTCAGATTTGCCTTAAATTGTAATATCACTATTCAATAAATAAGTGAAATGAATAAAAAAATATTGAAAAATATTATTCTGACCAAACAAAAAATAATCCCACTTTGCCACTTGGGGTATACATAGGGGGTACTTTGAGCCTTTTTTAGAAATAGAAAAAAAAAATTTCAAAATGGGCGAACTTTGTGAAAATCGAAAATATTAATTAGACAGCGTTTTTGAGTACCACATTGTAGTCATGAAGAAATGTGAGTATAATGACTCGAAAGCGCGTGAAAATAGCTACAAGAAACACTATATAACTTTGAACTTTCCATCTAAAACAACTGAGATATGAGCTGTGAAAGAAGAGCTTGCGCGCGAAAATACCATTTCTATTACCTATGCTAGGTAGCAAACCGAGACCTGCCACGGCCTTTGACCTGGCCCAAAGACTTATGTCCATAAGTAGTACAAGATACCTGGTTAAAGTCAAAATCGGTGATGGTCACCAAAAAAAGTGGCCCGCTTCACGTGGAAAGCCACAAATGCAGATAACACGTCAAGTATCTACATAATTACGTAGAAACGTTCCGTAAAAAGTTATCCAATCAAAAAACAGAATCGAAAATCAAAAAAAAAAAAAAAAAAATACAGGTGGTAAAGAAAAAAAACTTATAAATTACCTTGGAATTTGAAACGCAATTTCATCAAGAGAATCACTCGGCTGAAGAGGTGTCCGTTCAAAAAGATTACTGGGCCCGCGATGCACTTTATTGCAACTCTGCATCGAGCCGGCAGTTGGTTGAGGTTGATCTGCACAGCTGGCCCCTCGCTGCCCGCTGCTCTGATTGCTGCCGCCACCTCCACCTCGTCGTTGTCGTTTTTTACGAGCTTCTTCTGCCTGTCGGCGAAGATTGTGAAGACGGAAGAAGAACACCGACATCTCTATTTCAGAGCGAAAGCGGTTCCGGTAAGTTGGGAAAAATTGCAGTTCCTTTCTTTTTGGTTTTCTCTTTTAATCATACGATGTATACGTATTCATGTAGTTTTTGATTTAGTTTTTTAATTGATTTTTTTTTTCTTCATATATTTATCGATCTCTTTTTTTATTCCAATTCAAACATTCAAACGAACAACTTCAATCAACTACAATTATTCCATTGAGTATACCTATACATACATGGAAATTCGGAGTACTTCATAAGGCATTTCATTCTCAGCCAAAGTTAATTTCAAATCAAAGAAAAATAAAAATTTCTTCGATAACCTTTATCGTTAGGTTTTAGGCACATCGTTGTTCCGATTAAGGTCGTTGAGGGCTCATTTTGTTCAGAAAAGAAATCCTCATCCTGTGAACGAGGGATTTTTTTTACAATTTCATGTTGGCCAAGTTATTTGCAAATTAGTGGCCTAAATATTGGAAATTTTAGATAATTGACCGTAACTTTTCACATGAATTTTTTTTTACCGATTCCCACGTTCATAAGATGTAGAATTGCTGTCCGAAGAAAGCAAGACCTTTGGAGGTTGAATTGGACCAACGCTGGATGTGCCTGAAACCTTACGACAAAGTTTTTCGAAGAAAATTTATTTTTTGATGTGAAATAAACTTTGGTTGACAAATAAATAAATTTTGGAGTACTCCAAATTTCCCAAACCAAGTTGTACTGGTCCCCTTAAATGCGTGCGGCGAGTGATAAAATTTTGTAGATAAAAGAAAAAAGGGTAAGAAATATTTCATTACACCTAATTATGCGTGGAAAACAACAAATGGCAGTGAAACAAACGAGGCACTTTTTTTCTATAGGCATGCAGGTAAGTACAGAAATTAATTAAGTTGAAAGGTTTTTTTTACAACTTGCAAGCTCTTTATCACATATAGAACTATCCTCCAAGCATTACGGGGCATATTGTTTCGTGCATTATTCAAAACCTGATACAAGATTCGTATGAAATGTCATATGATTCAGGTATCAGTGTTTGAAAAAAAAAAAAAAAAAAACGTCTTTCTCGTTGCACGACTTGCAATCAACCCCTCGGACAAATAAACGAATTTAGGGTTGACTATAATTCGCGGATAGGATCTTCGATCGTAAAATTCGTTTGATTAAATCAGAACTGACGTACATACAATCGCGTCGTTAACGACTGTTTTTATTATAGCTCAAATTCATATCATTCAACAATCTAATTGTTGACCGTCTCGAATTTATTGATGAAAATCATATTTCGAGTATTTCGTTTCAATGTGTAAACACCAATGCTTCAGAAAAGAGGAAACCCCTGGAATGCCAATCCTGTGAATAACATCAGTCTGAATGAAAATAGGATTGACCCTGATTTTGGTACGGAAGATATACGTAGGCACGTCTTATGGGCAGCGTGTTTCAAGAAAGGAAAGACGGAGAGGAAAGAAAGGAGAAACGATCAAGCCTCGTTACGGTAATTGCATAAAAAAAGAAAGAAACAAAACCAAAAAGAAAAAAAGAAGAAAAAACGAAGAAACGGAATAACACGGAAGAATAAACAATAAAGTGGATACGTCCGCGGGTAAAAGCTTCCCGTCCGATTGATAGATTTCCTCGTGTCGGTGGGTATATAGGATTGATCGAAGAAAAATGGACACTGCATTATCCCCCCCACGCCTGCAGGACGTACGTCATATCGAGGATAAACTTATCTGATTGAAGCGTTACATGTATACCTATATACAAGGTTTATACCTGTACCTACGCCAGGGCATAAGAATGTAATGAAGTTATTGTCTGCAAGCTCCGCAAACTTGCCTCTTATAAGGGCAAAGGCGAGCTGGCTAGTCCTTTCTTCGCTCTTCGACAAATGAGATCAAGCCGGATAAAATTTATTGTCGTAAAAAGTTTCTGCTCAACTTTGACTGTGACGTAAGTTAGCATCGTTGATCAAATTTTGATGACTAATTAATATTTTCTGTATGTAATGGTCGAGGAATTATAACACCACCGTTTTAGAATCGTTTTTTTTTTCACGTTAGCGGAGACATAGATCGGTAACGGTATAAACTATAATTCGTTTAAACCGACTCATTCAATTACCAAATCGAATCTGAAAATTGAAATGGATATTGTCAATTACGGTGTGGTTAACACCGACATCGAGCTCGTTGCTTTATTAATAATGTAGGTCCGTTCGTACCCAGGATTAGATACGGTCTGACCACATCGAACCAATCGCATTAGAGCTTTGGCTCGTATAATCGACGACCAAAAAGTTCCAGATTTTAGGTATCAATAGAGACAAACGTGATTATCGTTGATTGGTGTCTCGATGGAGTTTTGCAGTATGATCCTAATTAGTTGAAAAAAAAAGAAAACAGTCAATAATTTAAGCATCTTGAGGAGGAGGAAGGCGCTTCATAGAAACTCGTCTCTCGACAGGGTTCAGGGCTAATTTTTGAGCAGAACTTTCCATTTATTTCTATACTTTGTTATTTTTCAATCTAAGCCATAACAAGCCGTCTCTCGGGGGCTCCTCGCAATCAGTCACCAGCAGCTGTCCTCTTTAACTTCGTAGCCGTTGCGACACCTCCGAGATACGCCACGAGGCTATCAAGCTCGAGTCTAATTACTAACTGATTAAGGTACTATATTTTGCCCAGAAATCGATTCTCGATGTCTTCAAGAATGAAAATGAAATTCATTCATCGTTGATAGAAAATTTCGTAACTTATAGTTTTCAGGTATGTATATATTATGGAAAATAGGCATCAAGCAGTACGAAGAGAGGTCACGACCAGTTAGTAACTTCGGAACATCTCATAACTAGTATTTCCTTCAATGGTACCCCCTTGAAACTTTATTGAAAAATAATTGCAACTTCAATTTTCATAAGTTGTAGTTAGAGTTACGAGAGAGCAAGTGAAACTCTGCATTACGACGGTACAGGACTTTCAAAGCGAACCCAAAATGTTGTCCATGAATGTGCCTGTCGAGCCACTCATCGACAAATTCTAGCAACTCGAAGGGCCCAGAAGACATCGAGTTTTACAAAATTCAGAGAAAATTCAGACATAATTATTTCTATCCACCGATTGGTCGATGAAATTAACTTTTCTGTGGATGACTCGATACTCAAACATGATAAGAAAAAGCCCTGCAAATTTCAAGATTCGATATTCACAAGGTCGAAACATTGATCCCGGGAAAAACGGCTGACATGTTCGTTTCTTTCTAAGAGCCTGTTGCACTCTTTCGCATCTACGGTAATTTATCAGATTCGATTCTTGCACCGTACAATGCACTTTTTTAATCTCTCACTCACTTCTCAGCTCCGTTTCAATTCATCCGTTTTTCGATTTTTGGCTACGTGATAATTCACTTTCAGAAGTTTCATTGTGGCAAATTTTTTAGTTCAAAATATGGCTTAAACTAATCGCAAAAGGGAGAAAAATCGGAAAAAAACTAGATAAATCGATAAAGAACAATTTTTTCAGACTGACATACACCCTTAACACCATTATTACAGCTTGAAATGATTGTTACAATTTTATTCACCACTTGCTCGAGATAAGGGACAAGGAACCGGCTCCAAGGACATTTTCTTTTACCCCAATTGTGAAGATAACATCTTTGCGACTTATCCTCTCGTCTACACCACCTACTTCCGTTTGGTATCAGCGATTTAATGGTGAGATGTGTAAACGTCGTTTTACCGAGATTCTCATATAAAGAGAAAAGGGAAGTTTAGCCGGATCCCATTTCCCGAAAAACAGCCACTGTTCTGACCCCATCTACGCCCCAAGTTTCGTGATCTTCGATATCGCGAAGTACCTATCTACTCTGATCACTTTGATCTCGTGTTGAACTAAAGACCAGCCCTTATTCCTTTCGGAAACGAATTGGTCGACAGTTTATTGTGAATAAATACACGCCTTTTTAGGCACGAGCGCTCGTTAATGAGGTGCCTCGTGCGTTTGCCAAAAATATGGGGTGGAGAAAAAAAAATCTAAGATCACTTAGCAAGAAGGTTTTGTTGCCCAGTTGGAATACGACTTTCTGCCATTGAAATACATTTTTAGAAATAATTTCATAATCTTCAATAACATGGGTCTGTGTACGAGTCTTTTGTGAGCAGGATTCCAGACGAACCGCTGGTCCGATTTAACTGAGACTTTAACGGAGTACTGTTCTTATCGAATCGACGTCCCAATTAGCTTTTCGACCCACTCTCACTCTCAGTTTCGAAACGGCGGAAGCTAAGTCCAACATTTTTTTGTAATAATTGAAAAAAATTTCGAATACAACTTTCTCTGACTGCCTAATGTACTCCCCAGTTAATAGATAATGAAAAGTCGTTCGTCATGCATCGACATTGCAATTTCTATAATTTATTTTATCATCATTACCCAAAATATCAAGCGTGCAAGCAAAGAGCACAGGGATAATCGTGAGCGATCGTGCTTTGCGCCAAAAAACTTCAATTTTTTTGTTAAATCACTTGTTCGTTCGAAGTATACGTCGATCATCATGACATGCACATGATATCGATCTCATTGTACGTTGATTAGAAATATATCATCAAATATTCGTGGAACAGAATGGACCCTTGCGACAAAGAAATTGCGAAATTGGAAGTGGATGTAGAGGTTGCTGTTTCAGACCCCCGAGTCGTTGGCGAATCGAATTTGCGCCAGTGACCCGACCGTTCTGTATATTATTTAGATGAATACCATTCTATATAGCTGACAGAAGTATACGTACGTACATATGTATATACATACATACGTATGGGTGTACATGGGCACAGGAGCTGTACGGTGAGATCAAAGAGCCGAACCCTGTCACCCCTGTATACGTATAGCTGCGGTCAAAATTCTTTTGACAAAGTTATCCAAGTTCATTTTTGATATTCGGGTCAAGTGTGACGAAGTGACTGTGTATGTAGTACATGAATTTATGGATATACGTATGTGTCTGTGTGTGAAAATGTGTAGACCGAGAGGTTTCGGTGAATCCGCACGACCCCCTCCTAAGGCCAAACCAACACAGGCCAACACAGGTATACACGTCCCTACCGCCACTTTTGTCAATCCTTTTGACTTCTAACCAATTTTAGAGAACCCTGCAGCGCTCAAGATCCGACGATCGGACTACACTTCACACTTTAAAAAGACCCGAAGTCAAACGCAGGGAAAATTGAAAAATGAGGGGAAAAAAATCTATTTCCGCGGTGAAGAAATGAACTGATAAATAAAAAATCTGAATTAGAATTCGGTCTACCATTTTAACCGGTGAAAAGTTAATTACGATCACGCTGGTTGCGCGGAATCAAATCAACAGTTCTTCAGCTTCCGAACTTGTTTCGCGAAATCTCTACAATGAAGTCGAATAATTATCATCCGAAAAACAAAAAAAAAAAACTTGCATCGTGTTACTGATGTTCGTACAACTTGACCGGAACAATTAGTACCAAAGTCTTTGTGCTCGGGGTTTTTTCGAGTCACTGATTCCGAATCCAAGTTCTAAGGTTCCAAATTCAAAATGCCGGATCCAATCTGAATATTTGAATTATTCAAACATTCAGAATATTAGTTGCATAAATGTTTTGAATTTGGAATTCCAGACCTCAGACCCAGAATCAGCGACCCAAAAATTCTCCGAGCACAAAGAAAGACTTTCTTTCGTACTTCTTGTTTAAGTCAAGACGTGTGAACATCCTACTCATATACTTTAATGACAGAGCTTTCCTTTCGAGGGGTGAATTATCCGACGTAATTACAGAGATTTTTGCGGTGTTAATCCGAAAATGAAATGTCTATTCGGTTCGGCCTGATATGTTCAATGCTTTGACACCAAATGTCAAAAAAAAAATCTGGAAATCGGTTGACCTGCAGGTCAACCCTAAAACTTCCCGCTATGTGTCAAATACGTTACAATAAATTGATACCATCGTGTTTATAATACATTAAACAAGGTTATAAGTATAGTTAGTTTTCCGTATACAAATTGTTTTTCCGTCTGATTTTCAAAAATCGAATTTTTGTCAAATGTCAACATTTCTAGGTTTAAGGGAGTTATATTTATTGTCAGAAGATATCGTTCGGTCTGTATGTTTATGTGCGAAATTTTTAGAAGTTTTTAAACAATTTGACAGATTCTACATTGATTGATGCAAAATCAACTCACGTCTATCAAAAAAAGAAAATTCTGTCGTGCAATATCTTTTAAACTAATCGGTCGAACTTGATGAATCTTGCGGCAATCGAAAGGGCTATCCAAGACTTAAATGTGTTTAAGTTTTGAAATCAATCGCACGAACAGTTTAGGAGTTATGCGCTGAAACCTTGAATTTCTTGTTTTTCAATTCTTATTCTTCAAATAACTTTGAAACTACTCGACCGATCGACTCCAAAATCTAATCAGATCGAAGTCTTGATAAAGCCTTTCGATCACCGCAAGAATCATTCCAATCGGTCGATTCCATCTAAACATACCGTACGACAAAAATTTGTTTGGACACACACACATACGGACGTCCATGCAAAAATAGTGAATAGCTTCCTAGGAACCCAAAACGTCGAGATCTTATGAAAACTCGAGTTTCGGAAATCGGACCCAAACCAATAACTTCCTTTTTTTTTTTGAAAATTTTCAATTTTCATAGCGGGAAATTAAAAAAGTAGTCGTAAAAACAAAATAAGATGTCAACTAATTAGATTCAATCACGGTAATGTACCGATTATTTTATCTCCTAACTTATTCATTGGTAATTGAATACCAATAAGCTTTCCTCTCTGATGCATCAGCCGGTAGAATGTACGTAGTACATATATATAGCCACGGTGGGTAGGTACTTAGATTACCATGCGCATACTTGATGAACTACGTTTGTCTGCGTAGAACGCTACGCTTTACCGGATGATAACTAAATTACTGGTAGAGTGTCAGCTCTGAGGAGGAAGCAGAGCGTGTAGTAGAAAGAGGGTGAAAAATTTGAATTTTTCTTCTTTTTTTTCTTCCCTCCAATGTTGAGAGAGATGGGTGGGTATGTACATTCGGTTATGAGAAAAAATCAAATTGGTGGTCGGAATATTCGCTCTCAGTGCCGTCCAAGAATTAGCAAAGACTTCATCAATTGGTTTTGGTAATTCCTGTATAATTGAAAAGGAGTCCAATCAGTAGAAACGAATTTGATCATCGAGAGTCACCGCGCAGTCCCTCCGATGAAAAACTTTCCATAATTAAATATCAGACGCTATTGAATTAAGATTCTCAAGAATTTTCAATTCTTTGTTTGAAAAGTTGACTTTCTCAGTTGACACATTATTGAATCTCTGTTTTCACGGCTCCAGGCACAGCTGCCACTCGCCCAGCATGCGGTTCCCCGAATATAATCCAGAATCTAGAACCTAGAATCTGGATTTTCGATGTATTCTATTCATCTCTCGTATTGGTTTCCGCAGATATTCGTCCCGGCGAGAATCACGGCTCTACGCCTCCGTGTGCGAGCGTAGATAAACACCTGCCCCCACCTTGTATGGGTGATTTAATTAAGGTTGCATAATGCCGCAATAGAACAGCCCAGATTGTCACCAGCCGCCTTGTTCTATACCGTTCGTTAAATAATGCCTTGTTGGCACACGAACACGAACATAACCACACATCGACACACCGGTTCACACGTGACCGATATTCATTGGTATACATACGCCAAGTCAGCCCAGGGCCTGAAATTACCAGGGCTTTGAAACGGGAATTGTTACGAACTGCGATAATGGAAACATCCAATGGTCGTCGAAAAAATATACTGTCTAAATTTTCTTGGAGTGAAAATCGCGCCGGGCCAAACCAATCGAGTGAAATCTCGCTCCTAAAGAATGAAAATTCGCTCCAAGTGGAGTGAAAATTGTGCCACTTAAGGGGAGAATAAAGCGATTTCAGGCTCTTACATATTCCGACGGTATGATCCTTCAAGAATATTTTACCCTCAATTTTTTTTTTTTTTTTTTGTTTTTGGAAATTCGTAGAATTGAAAACAGGAGAGCGAAAATCGCAGACGTGGGGCACAGCCGGTCCATGCAGATCAGTCTGGGCATTGCCCTGATTCCTGTACGGCGTCCTTTTTACTTACGTAAACGTTAGGCACGATTTTTTGGAAACGATATTTTTTCCTGGTTTTACTGCGATATTTCGAGAACCGTTGAAGATATCGACTTGAAATTTTAACTGGAATTAAAAAACACCATAACGCATCAATTGAACTTAAAATTAGGTGAAAAGAATTTTCCGTTTCAATTTTATGATAAAAAATAAATCGAATTTGTTAAAGTTTTTCGTTTTTTTTTTTTACGACACTTTGTTAATTTTCATGCAATGTTGAATTTTCTAGATTCGCAATCGATAGGGCAGGGCTTAAGAGGCACAAATATCGCTGAAGATAAGCAAAATCTTTATTCGCTTTTCTGGAATCTTGGAAAACCCGAATTTTGCACTATTTGCATCATAACGTTGCAGAGCCATTATCACCGAACCTAGAATAATTTTCACTGCACTTTTCTATCTCATAATATTATAATAAATACCCCCAAACGGGATCACTGTGTACCTCTATCTTCAGCCTTGTTTCAAATAATCAAACATGCGCAAATTTGCTGCTGTCCGAACCTTTCTGATCCTCTTAAAGCCACCAGAGTGAAATGTCACTCCCAAGAAAATTCAGAGAGAGATATCCATTCGACGCGGGGATTATCCAATTTTATATTTTCTTATCCTCACGGAACCCTTTCACATTTTTATTATTTTTCTTTCCGAACCCTTTCACGGTTTTTCTTCATCGATCGGACGATGCTTCGGTACAACTATTCCACAAGGCTTCGAGGTTTATTGCGGTTGACCATAGACCAGATCTGGCCTCACGGCTAAGGGTGGCTCTCCGGAGAGCCCTGGCTAAGACAAATAGCAGGTAGAGCAAGGCTCGCTGTCCGTTGCTCTGACGGACGATCCAGCATGGTTGTACAGTACACATCTTTCCACCCTTCTATCCTTCTATCCTTTCATGGTTTTCTCAGTCTATCACTGTACTATCCTTTCTACCTCTCTTCTTCACCGCCCTTAACACGTTCCCGTGTTCCTACAACCTAGTACACAACCGCCCATCCTTCACCAGCTTGGTAAACGGCTTCCATGATTTATACAGAGCTAAGCAGTGGATTTATCAATTACTTTTGACTCATCATATCAGAATGGAAAAGTTTTCGAAATATATACTTATTAGGGGGTCGTTAAAAATGAAAATTTCCATGCTGCCCCCCAAATCAACTCTAAATATATAAAAACTAATCGTGTAATTTTTTCAGAATTTTATTTTAACATTTAACCCTTGCCCACAGAGGATGAACTTTTCCATTCAAAATGCACTGGGTTTCGCGGTCTTTCCAATTATTATTTCATTGTAGGACTAACTATGGGCCTAAAAATGTGAAATTCTCACAGATTAATCTACTAGAATGCTGCTGCGTGGAAAAAAATTGCCACCCTCCTATCCTCAAAATTTTGTATGGGTTATCCCATTCCAATATGAAGATTTTTTTTTTCAATTTTATCGAATGTTGCTCAAAAACATTAAAAATATATGTTTCCCGATGTTTTTGAGCAACATTCGATGAACATTCTAATACTTATATGCGAATTTAAGTCTCCTATTAAAAGGAATCAAATTTCTCCCAAAGTTTTGGGAAGAAGAATGAAATAGAACAAACAATGGGACAAATATGTATAGCTGTGATAAATGAACGACAACGTTCAATCGAGTCAACAAAATCGAGTACCTAAAGCAAATAGTCGTATGTGTTGATGTCCGCCTGAATTTTATAGTTGAAAAATTTTTACCGTAAAAATCGCGACGGGATTAGTACAGTATATCCAAATAATATGATAGGAACAAAACTATGGCGCATGTCGAGGTTTCGTAATTGATTAAATTACCGGGTCTAAGCGATGGTGACGACACATATAACGATGGATGTTTTATATAGGTCACGCTGTCTTCTATTTTTGAAAATGTCAAACGGTGAGAGTCGCTATGAAACGGAGTTTTAGCTTGGGGTCGATGTTAAATTTTGATATAGCACCTATATCACGTATAATGCAAATATTATCACCGTTACTATGTATATCGAACATATATACGCCTTCATCTTCCATCCAAACCACGATCTCCGATTTCTGATATATTCAGCTCATATTCAAAAAATTCGGATGGATCAAGCGTTTTATATGCATAACGCAACGTGTGACGTTAATCGACGACGTCTTGGGAATAGAAGATGAATTCCAATGACACAGTGGTCGCATGTACGAGGTTTTTTCAGAAAATATGAAACGTTTGATTATCTCGTTAATTATCTGTTTGATAAAATGAAATTAGCGAAGTCAAAAATGGCACCAATCGTATCGATACTCGCATATGAAAATTATCTTAGGTTTAGATGATCTTAGACCATCTTACGACTCTTTAAGCATGACCATTTTTGTTCAATAATAAGAATGTATATTATCTCGACTTACTGTGGTATCAGGAAGCTGACATATGACGTTAAAGCGGTTACACCGTATATCATAACTTTTGTACAATTCTACAAACGTTCGTACCCGTTTCAAACGAAATTTTATTTTCGCACGTCGAGTCTTCATTTCAGGCCATAAATATATTTTTTTTTTTTTTGCTTCTTTTTACCCGTTTCTCAATACTCCGACATTCGAACTGGCAGCGTACTATGTGTACGTATATAAATTCAGAGATCCTACAATTCTGATCCGAGAAAATAGAGAAATGCAAAATTATTACGCGTCTTCTCGTTTCTTTTTTTTTGTTTTCTATTGGTGAAAATTCCGTGGATCAAACTGTTGCTGATTTGAAGTAATATTTCGTGCCTCTCAAAGTCAGCATTTTCGAAACTATAACCAACAGATTTTCACTGTAACATATTTGAGAATCCAGAAAAGCCTATTTGAATCTCTGAAATCGATTTTTCCACGTTTTTAATTTTCTGAAATTTTCATCGTTCGTTTTATTGATTTTTAGGTGCGTTAAATATTAGATAATGTCTTGATAATAATTGGTACATAAAGTACCACTACTTTACAGGCAATTCGCACAGTTTTTAGATTTTTTTTGCTTTTGTGAGGCTTGGAATAAAAAGAATTAAAAGAAATTGTGCAAAAATTTCATGTTATTTGAAAGGAAAACGATTCGTGGTTACCGGCACGTTTTTCTATTGAGATGGAACCCTGAAATTTTGGCCACTTTTTTTTTCATTTATTTTCAACTAAACGAAGGGGCGTCGCGATTAAAATTCCCTCACATGGGTATTAATAGGACCACCCTAATGACCAAACTATGACGAAAAATTCCTATTTTTGCTGAAATTTTTACAAAAATGTTCTTCCCACCAAAATGTCTCGTTCTGCAAAATTATCCGTATATACTATACGCGATGTTATTATAAATTCGATTATTTTCACGCGGTACAAAACTTAATTTGAGAGATTTGGCTCACGTTTTTATCTCCTTTGGTATATAATTCTTTAGCAGTATAAATTATTTTTTAATTAAATATTTATGCGCGACACTTTCTAATTAATTCCATAAATTTTTTTTCGCAGATAATGGCAACAGGGCAAAGAAGAGAAAAAATATATATCCGATTTTTGAAAAAAAAGTAACAGGTAAGAGAGGGTGAAAATCCTACGATATATTCAAAGCATTACCACAGGGTAGTAGCTTTTTGTAATATACGCTCAAGATAAATCTTTTGTTCGTATTTGCTTTAGGTATACATAGGGTAAAAATTTCCCGTATCATTTCTTTCGGGTATCATTTCGCACTCATCCATCTCACGGTAAGGAATCCGTTTTTCCGAAACGTTGGTGTAGGTATAGATCTCCTTGCCTCTGCGTGCAGGCATTATTTTTCATTTCATCTCACATTGTTTTACGTTCAGAAAAATCCGAGAGAGCTTCCTCCATTGAATCATAAAGAAAAGCTCGAAATTTAGGTCAGTGTAAATGCCAAGACGAAGGATCTAGTCCAGAGTGAAGAGATTTTATCAAGATTCGGCCGACAGGTGATCTCATAAAAGCGACGATACATTATTAAAGGATATTTCATTCACTGACTTAATTCATCTGATCATCCGGCAGTTTTACTCGGAATTGGGCAAGACCCTGAGCAAGGTTAATCTCCCCATCAAATCCGATCGACTTTGGCGGGCGGTCAGACGGCCTGACCACCATTGATATAGCCTATACCCATCCCTCGTCTATTTCAGGGAGAAGGATTTATAACGTAGCTAGAAATGCGGGGGCTTGTGTGGACGTCCATAACGCAGGGGATGCGCACTAGGGTGTCCGTTATTTACCAACTTGATTTTTTTTTCGCAGCGCCCCCTAAATTTTTAGTTTATGACCTAAAAAACATTATTAGACTCATATAAGCCCTGATTATTCATATTAAACCGTGCCACAAAGACGATACATTTCCCATTTAAATAACATGGGATTTCGGCATGTTTTGCATTTAATTTTTTTCCTCTTGAGCAAGTTAATATACAGCGATGAAAGACAGATATTTTTATAGGAAATTGAACGCTTTACAAAAAAGCTCTCTTATGATTTTTCGATAAATTCACTGTTTTAAAAGTTATTTAAAGTTAAAGTTGAACTTAAAGTAATTTTTTAGATTTTTTTACTTTGACAGCGAAATTATCATCATTTATATAAAAGTAAATTGTATGTTACGAAAAATATCTAATTTCAACAGGTAAAATTATTGTAAAAAATTCAGGTAACTGAAAGATAATGTGACTGACGATTTGAGTTAAGTTAAAATTTTTGCAATTTATATCTATTTATATTTTTTAACACAGTGATTAACACAATTTATTCTATTAAACATTCTTTGGTGGAATTTGGAAATTTTTTTTTATACTCACTTACAATTTGAATGACACATTGTTTTGATCTTTGTGTTTAGCTAGAGTATTATTAATATTAATAATATTAATAATATTAATACTCTAGCTAAGCACGAAGATCAAACACAATATGTCATTCAAATTGTAAGTGAGTATAAAAAAAAATTTCCAAATGCCACCAAAGGATGTTTAATAAAATAAATTGTGTTAATCACTATATTAAAAAATATAAATGGATATAAATTGCAAAAATTTGAACTTAACTCAAATCGTTAGTCACATTATTTTTCAGTTACCTGAATTTTTTACAATAATTTTACCTATGATACAGTTAAAATTAGATATTTTTCGCAACATACAATTTACTTTTATATAAATAATGATATTTTTGCTGTCAAAGTAAAAAAATAGAAAAAATTACTATAAGTTCAACTTTAACCTTAAATAACTTTTAAAACAGTGAATTTATCGAAAAATCATAGGAGAGCTTTTTTGTAAAGCGTTCAATTTCCTATAAAAATATCTGTCTTTCATCGCTGTATATTAACTTGCTCAAGAGGAAAAAAATTAAATGTAAAACATGCCGAAACCCCATGTTATTTAAATGGGAAATGTATCGTCTTTGTGGCACGGTTTAATATGAATATTAAGGGCTTATATGAGTCTGATAATTTTTTTTAGGTCATAAACTAAAAATTTAGGGGGCGCTGCGAAAAAAAAAATCAAGTTGGTAAATAACGGACACCCTAATGCGCACAGACTATACTCTCGCCAAAAAAAGAAAACGAAACAAAAGAACAAAAAAAAGGACTAGAACCGTTTCAAAATTATCAATGATACCGGGTAACTATAAAGTGAGAAAATGAAGAACAAAGAAATTACAATATATAGAAGTATTCACTTTTGGAATGAATTTGGGAGAAACGAGCTTTTTTGTATATGACGCACAACCGCGCGCCGTATCTATCTCGTTTGCTGGTCTGCCTGACATTTTGAATGGTGATAAAAGAAATGATAAAAATTACAATGCAGATCCATGCCGACCTCTTTTTATCATCGATTATCTGCGTTTGTGCATAACCACGGTGGCAAAAAATTTCTAAAAATGTATTTCAGTGAAAGAAAGTTGTATCCCAAATTTTATTAAATTATCAACAAAAAAAATGTTGGAGTTAGCTTCCGCCGTTTCAAAACCAAGAGTGAGAGTGGGTTGAAACGCTAATTGCGACGTCGACTCGATAAGAACACTACGCCCTCAAATTTTCAGTCAAATTAGTTCAGCTGTTCGTCTGGAATCCTGCTAACAAGAAACTCGCACACAGACCCATGCGATTGAAAATTATGAAATCATTTCTAAAAATGTATTTCAATGGCAGAATGAATGTTAAAAGTAGATATATTTGAATTATTGTACCCTACATTTTTTCGAATTAAGGTTTACCTAGGTATACGATATATGTGACGGTTACATGGCAGCACATAATTCCAAAAGAATTACTTTCGTTGACTTTTCCACTGCAATTATACCTCGATCGATCAAAAACGAAATTGTTATCCAGATCTTCGGTCTATATTATATCAGTTGACATTGATTGACCAGGTACACAGCCCTACCTACTCTGATATAATTATCTCACGTATATAAAAGTGCTTTTGAAAGCAGCAACACTTTTCCGAGTCAGGAAAAGCTCTGTTGTTTCAAACTATTAGCGTTTCAACTGATTTCTATATCAATATTCAGATAACAATTGCTGCTCAGCACCAAACCAACTTGAGGGAACCAGTACAGCTTAGTTCTGAAAATTCGGAGTACTCCAAAATGCATTTATTTGTCAGCCAAAGTTTATTTCACATCAAAAAAAAAAATTTTTTCTTTGAAAACCTTTGTCGTAAAGTTTTAGGCACATCGTTGTTCCGATTAAGGTCGTTGAGGGCTCATTTTTTCCAGAAAAGAAATCCTCGTCATGTGAGCGAGATAATTTTTTGACAATTTCGTGTTAGCCAAGTTATTTGCAAATTAGTGGCCTGATTATTGGAAATTTTGGATAATTGACCGTAACTTTTCACATGAATTTTTTTTTTACCGATCCCTACGTTCATAAGATGTAGAATTGCTGTCTGAAAAAAGCAAGACCTTGAGAGGTTGAATCGGACCAACGATGTGCCTGAAACCTTACGACAAAGTTTTTCGAAGAAAATTTTTTTTTTGATGTGAAATAAACTTCGGTTGACAAATAAATAAATTTTGGAGTACTCCAAATTTCCCAAACCAAGCTGTACCGGTCCCCTTAATGTTCGAAGTAAAATTAAATTTCGTGATAGAATGAACCCGCGGCGAATTGTTCGTAGCGAACAATTCGTCCTATTTATTCAATTTTCATTTCAATCTGAACAGATCCTCGTGAAATCGGTTTTTATAGATCAACGAAAGGAATCCCGCAATTCGCATTGTCTATCGGCACACGGACACTAGAAATAGATGATTTAATCTAACGGTAATTGGTGAATTAATTGCTCATGCGGGTAAGAGATAGTCAGAGTATACAGAGCGAAGGGATTTCTCCGATCACACATCATCAATTTTTTTTATACTTTGGCCATGACCTACAGCGATTTGTTTACAGATTTAGATAATTGATATCCTTGCGAAGCGGGTCTGCAAAGGACGCTAACGAGCGGGTAAACATTGACGCGAGTAATGAAGTCGGAATTTTTTTTTCTATAAAAATGGATAACTCTGATGAAGGAGTAAATTGAAAAATAGGAAATTATACCGCCGGAAAGCCTGTACGCGATATTTTATAATAGTGGTAAAATAATGGATTCACAAAATAAAATGAAAATCGAAGAAGCTAGACTGATTTCCGAACGAAGAATACAAACACAGCTGCATTATTTTCATTCGGAAATAATCCATCGGTCCAGTGAAGTCTACAGTTACCATTTTATCTAACAAGCTGCAGAATTCTTGATCTCACTCAGCTCTGAAAATTTAATGGACCTAGGTGCATTTTTCATGAATGTCAATGAGTTATGAAGTTACTTTGAATTTATAATGTGCAAACTCGCGCAATGCTCTTCAACTAGCTTGCCAATTACGATTCCAGATCTGAACTCGAAACACAAAAACTTTAAACATCGGGTCCAATCGGGGCACTAAGACTGTAAAACGTAGACAGCCTTGCATCAAAATTAGTAATCGAAGGTTTTTGATCGCTCGGGAGTGAAATACAGAGCTTATCAGTCAAAAACTAACATTGAAGTAGTAGAAGTATAAGAAATGAAATTTCGATTTTATTTTAGTCATACTGATAGCGTAAAAAGATTAATCAATAGAAATGTAAGATGGCAGAAGAGGAGCTGTGCGCAATGTGGAAGATGCACTTCACTCGTCCCATGCAGTTTGCGCTGCAATTCCGTGCGAATGAGAACTACTCCACTAGTTTAATCCGAGCTTTTACCCAGGATCAAATTCCTTCAAACTTTTAACGGATCCTCAGGATTTTCTTGTCTAGAAAACGAGTCGGAAGATATTTGTTCACGTTGGACAAGTTTCTGTTTGCAGAACCTAGATCGTGCTCAAACGCTTCTCTTTTACACGTTAAATCAAACAATTTACTCTGCTAGTTAGAACTTCAGACTTCTTAAATTTCGGATTGAAAATCCCGGCGGTGATATAAATTCAGAGAATAATGGTCATTTTATTTCGTTTATCCGGACATAGGAAAGGCAACATTCAGATATGTAATATCGCTGGTTGATGTGCAGCCAACGAAAGAACTAAACATATTGCGACGTTTATATCCCTCGCATAAAACACTGATGTAGTAGTAATATCTTTCGGACATTTTGCTTATCAAAAATGAATCATAACTCGAAATTCGCGTATTACGTGCAACAGATGCTCCGCCGGAAATATATAGCTATCTCGTTCCACTGAGCTGCTAAAGTTCCTCGGTATATATGAGGTGTGTGTGAGAGATATATGCCTATATGTCATCTCAAGTCGAGTTATACATAAAAAACCAAAGAAAAACTTTCCGGAAATCATTTATCACGGAAAGTGATGTCCGTTAAGCCAACGCTGCACTTTGTACTCGGGTCAGATGACTGCGGATATTACTTAATCATCGTAATTGAATTCATAGTTCAGATATAGGGCAAAGTGAGTGAATGTGAACCGGCGCTGATTGATGATCCGCGGAATTTCTTCCACTGTACTTGATGAAGAAGATTTAAACTTCGTGAATTATTGGTAAGTCTTTGGTCCGACGTGCTAGAGAAAGAAGTTAAAAAAATTCCAACCGATTATGATATTTTGAACGAAAGTTTACAGCATTTTGCCGATCCGAACGATCTTCAAAATCAAAAAAAGGGTTCTGGAACATTCGCGACGGAGTTATACCCTCATTTTTTTGAATATCCTTTTAATTGGTACCGGAGTTTATAGTGCCCAAACATTTTTCAAATTCTAATTAAGTCTTGAACTTAACCACGAAGATTCATTGACTACTTTTCAAAAATTACAAGCTCGTTCTATATCGTGTGATTTATGAACGAAATCAATATCGCTATTGTATTTTGGTAAGAAGCGAATTATTCAGAAAAGAATAGGGTCGGTATATGGTACGCGAAAAATGATGGCTTACGTTTTCAACGGTTCCGCCGGAAGCCCCGGTAAAATATACTTCTTCGTTCAGCATTACGTGTAACTTTTTCCCAAGCGATATATATACATATATGAGCTAGAGAACGTATTAAAACGTACAGGAATTATGGGACGACGGGTAAGTGGTAAATTCCTTGGGGTTTACCAACTGAGATGCGGTTTATTCACCGCGAATTTTTCCTATACACTTGTTTTATCCTTGTTCCCAGAATTCGTTAAGCTCGATCGAACAGTCTTCGAACTGAACACCAACCGCTCAATGAGACTTCTCTTTGATAGGAAATATGAAAGAGGAATTTCGAAAATATAAAATGGATATGCCTAATTCTGATGCTGTGAAAATACACAACATACCCATGACAAAAATTATAAGAGTCGATCCCTGTACAGTCCAAGTCCCTGAAATCAATTCGAGCTCCAGTTATCGAGCTTTATGTCATAATTGGATTTCAAAATTCTGTACTCTATTTACTTCCATACTTCGTTTCTAAATTCCACGATGTTGGGCAAAAAAGCTCGGTACTTTAAGAAGTAACAGGCAAAAAATTACATCAAAATCGGACGAATGGTTACTGAGATATCGACACTTCTTCAAGGGGATAGATTCACTCTGAACAGGGGTATTTTTGAAGAATTGACGTATATCCAGATTGTTCTTCAAGCATCCAGGTTTGCCACAACAGTTTGCTAATCTTTTGAAGCATAATCACTTGAATTCAGTTAAAAGTTGTGAGCCATCGGATCTTAGAGTTAGATGCAGTCGAGGTAAAAGCACTTAATCCAAGATTTTGGATACTTGGGTCTCTAATCATCCAGGAAAGAAAGCTCTGCCCAATGACCTTTTGATACTTCTAAATTTTCAAGCTCCGAAGCTTTCTTTCAAACTGTTTTTAAATTTTCTGTACCAAAAATCAAGGCATCAAAAATTCGTCTGGTCATCGGACAGAGATTTACTTTCTGAACAATTGGAGATCAAAATATCTCAAATCAAATCAGTGATCTCAATATTTGTGTGCAGAATTTTTTGAAAATTGATTGACTCTTTCGAAAGCCGTTCGACATATTGTCCGAAACGTGTTGGGCACCAAATTATCATTTACAAAAAGTTCTTATTAAGATAATATCCAGTGTATGTATAAATCTGGAAATATCTAGACTCTAAGATCACCGGGGTTAAGATCGACTCGGCTAAGGTGTCAAGTGGCATTTCTTGCGAGGGCTGAAGCATCTCTTCGAACCACCAGGTCCCGCAGGGCCACGTCCAAAGGCTTTGTTCCAAGAGTTAAGAGCTGCGAATGTTCCTGACGTAGCGTTTTCCTATTCACCTAACACGTACGTACGGATACATATGTATTGGTACAATACATGGGTAAGTACATGATCTCGAAACTTATCATGTACAAGTTCTCCCTAAGGGCAGGGGAGTCGAACTCGGCTGACTGACTGACTGAGTGACTGATCGTAGGTGACGGCAAAAGCTCGCAAGTTTACCGTTTCAAGAATTTTTGGCACTGCGAAATATTTAAAGACTTACGTCAGGTGGATACTTTGAAAAAACATGTGTCACACGTGTGAGCAAAGCTCTGTCATAAATCCTACCTTTTATTTGTTACTCTCGCTCTGGTACGAGTATATATACCTGCATAGCATATAACGTATGTATGTACAGAGATTTGGAAAGACGCTCTGCCTTCCCCAAGGCGTTTTTTTTCGCTACGTTACGTGATACGAGGGAAAAACCTGGCTTTTATCACTGGAGACGTGTAGACACGTGTTTACTTGCTTCAGTCGATCGAAGTTTCAAGTTTCAGATAATTATCGCGTCGTCTAACTACTTACAGTTCTCTCCACAGATTACAGTCGAGTGAACTCACTTCAGGGCAAGGCGACATGACACGACGTTGTACCGTTAAAGAAGTACTTAGTTTCAGAGCTTGTTGGACATTTTGAATGGAAAATAAATTCTTATGAAAAATTTGAGCACTGGTATCAAATGCGAGAAAAATATTCTATTGACTTCGCTTTTTCGACGACTAATTACTCGGGTTCTGAGACATGTTCAGAAATTATTTCAGATTTTATTGACTTCGTTTTACAAAGATTGAGTCTAGCGAAGAAAAGTGATTGTTTTAGGGTACAGGCCGCATAGTTAATCGAAACTTTTTGGAATCTGGTAAGACAGCTATTTTCGAGTTCAATACCAATTACTCGCACGGAAATGAATTTCGTGGACAATTTCCTGCCAAATACTTCACCCGGAAAAATTGTGTAAAACACTATGAAATTTAATCATACGATTTTCAACGTCTTTTGGACTATTCCTTATATTATGATAAAATTCTATCAATATTTGAAAATAATCAATATGACTCATAGAAATTAGAGCTTCATATCTTCAAGATGGAGCAGATTATAAAGTTGTTTGCAGGATGGGATGGGGAGGCTTTCTCATCATTGCTTCATTAATCTTTTTGCTAAGACAACAGGCCACTAAGTATAATAATGCAGTACGTAGGTATGTATATGTACCTTATTCTGCTAAGGACGGATTTCAAATTGTAGATAATTTGCACAAACTGTAAGTCAACTTTCTTCACTTTGGCTGAACAGTTTAAAAGTCAAAGTTTAGACAGATAAGTACAAGAATGATAGATAAGTGTAGATAAAAAAGGAATAACCAAAATAGGAACCTTTGTCAATCGGTCTATGATTTTTTTTTTTTTTTTTTTTTTAATGGGAGTGTGAATAATTTTCGAAGTGAATTCATTTGGCTGAAGACACTTGTGAGGGAAAAGAAAAATAGAGTTCGAAAATTCCGAAGAAATTCCAACGATTCCGAAATAAAAAGACTATTCATCTGAAATTCAAAATTTTGTACAAAAATGTCGAACGAGGAAATTAAAGCTCATACTACTTTCTACTTTCAACTTTGAAATGCTTTTTGAAACATGCTTCTACCTTCATTGCTCAAAAAATTACAAGCGTTTTGAAAAATAGTATTTAAATCACGAAAAACGATTAAATTAAGGGGGTACATACACCTTTGAAATAATTTTTTTCAAAATCACTGGTACACTGTCATAAAAAATTTGATTGACTCAATTTTTATACAGTAGATTACTAGTATTTTCAACTATAATTGAGGCATATAAAAGAATATCTGGATTTCGTCTTTATGTAGTTCTCATCCATCGATGAAAAAGCAGTTGTCGTAGCATACAGGTCGCATCGTTGATTGAATCTTTTCAAAATTTGGAGGGAATATTCTACATTGATGTAATTTCGGACCAAACTAATAATATTCTATAAATTTTAATTTTAAACCCGAAATTTTTTTATTTTAAGACATTTTTTCAAAAAAGATGAAAAAAAAGTGCGTTACCTAGTCACAATGATAGAAGACGAATCTTATCTCTATATATTATTGGCTTGGTCCGAAATTACATCAATGTAGAATATTCCCTCCAAATTTCGAAAAGATTCAATCAACGATGCGACCTGTATTTTACGACAACTGCTTTTTCATCGATGGATGAGAACTACATAAAGACGAAATCCAGATATCCTTTCATATGCCTCAATTATAGTTCAAAATACTAGTAATCTGCTGTATAAAAATTGAGTCAATAAAACGTTTTATGACAGTGTATCAGTGATTTAAAAAAAATTATTTCAAAGGTGCATCTACCCCCTTAAACTGCCTTTAAAACGGACCAAAAAAAGAATTGCAGAATAATTTAGAAATACGCGAATTAAAGCTCGTTTTTTCCACTTTGAAATGCATTATCGACAATTTTTCTACATTTTTATACTCAATGGAGTATCGAACTTCTTGGTCAAAATCAGAAATTTGAAAAGTTGATCTTGGATTCTGGAATGACCGGTGTATGCAGCGAGCTAATACTACAACCATGCAGAATACGGGTTATAGATATTTGAGTGTGAGTCGTGTATCTATAATAATCCATGCGATATAAAATATTGACAAATACATGGTAACACTGCAACTTACACTCAATTAACATTTCGTGCAACATGTATATCTGTTTCTTTGTGGCTGTAGAGCGCTAGATAATACCTGCCTGATTTCACTTTGAAGCACTTGAAAGTATGAATTATAACTTTTAACTTCTTTTATTAATTTTCAACGATCGTTATTTGTTTATTCGTTCATTTCTTATACATCTTTTGTTTTCTGGTTTTTATTTTTCGAAAAACTAATCGGTGGATTTTTTTTATATTATGGGTGTTTTTTTAAATATTTTTAAGCGGAGCGCGGTCAGGTCTTACTTATATTCGTTTAGGTGTAAAGATATATGTATATATCGAAGTACTCACGTGGTGATAAATTTCACGGTATAAATTATCACTGATCTCAATATAATGGTAAAGACTAAGTTATATAGTTGATAAATTTGATACAAAATACCTTAGTTTCACTATATAGTATAATTGACTAATTCTTTCCTTTGAAAATGGCCCCTCCGAAGTTCAGGTAAAGTTGTAACAAAGTAGGTATTATTAATATTTTTAGTTTTATTTTATTTTTTGTTTCCTTTTAGTTTTGGTCGTTATGTGTTAATATAGGAAGGCTCAAGAGTGAATTCGATATATAGGTAGTACTCCCGTTTTTTTAGGTGTTCATTTATTTTGTCAGTTTTTCAATTCACGCGAATACCAGTTGCTAATTTATTCAAAACGGGTATAACATTGTCCAAGTACGTGTTTTACATGTATATTACTATTTTTCTTCTTTTTTTTTTTGTTAGATTTGTTGTCACCTTTTTTCTTCAATCTTGCAAACGGTAAATTAATTTCGACATTATCCGGGTCAGCTGTGACTTGTTCTCATTCTATAAACAAATTATTCCACTTCCCAGTAACCGGAGATTGACGAGAAAAACAAAAACAAAAAAAAAACACACAAAAAATATGGCTTGATAGTAGCAATATTAAATTATCTTTGTCAAGACCTAGAACTGCAGATATCGTAGCTCGGTGTAAACGGCGAAGATTAAGATCCGACCACGTCGTGAATATATAATTCAGCCAGCCAAAACTGCGGTTCGATATAAGAATTCGGCCAATATCACAGAGCGGAAATAAGCTCAAAGTTAGTCTCTTCCAAAAACAAAAAAGACCACGATGGGCCAGATCTAATACTTCCCATTCAAATCTTTCAAGGAATCAAAAAAACGCATGTATCAAGATTTCCTGAAATAATTATTGGTAGGCAATTTTCAGATGAGAGGGGTTAAAAAAAAAATCTATCCTTGTATTCGTGATCAACGGTCCAGAAAATCTTGAAATACCAATTTTCATTGGAATCTGTCGATCCTTTCTCGAAATATCGTCGATTAAATTATTTTTTTCAAAATTTTGTTCTTTGAATTTCTCAAAAACTACTGGACCGATCAAATCCAGAAGCTAATCAGTTCTAAGTTCGGAGAATCCGCGTCGATTGATACCAAATTCATGAAAATCCGATCATTCGTTCTCGAGATATCGTCGGACAAAAAAACTGATCACACACATACATAAATACATACACACATACACACATCCAGTCGTCAAAACTCGGGTTTTCATTTTCGGGGTGATTACAATAACTTCCCTCTTGCCAAAGCGGGAAGTTAAAAAAAAAAACTTTTTCTCCATAAATAATTATCCGTATAAATAAAATGCAGCTCTTTTTTTATGTTCCTTTTATGGATAATTGAAGTTCCGTGCAAGCCAGTGCCTTTTCTGAACGGCTAAACTGCCTGAAAGCTCAAGTTCTGAGGCTAATGTGCAGCTGGTATTTGAATACCGTTTCAACCAAGATTTAGCTACTATATTTCACAAGGATAATTTCCTGTCGTAAAAATCGTTGCCAGAACGGGACGGGAATTAACGAAATCGTTGGTCGTTATTCCAGGCTCGGTGAGACCAGAACCAAGAAATGACAAGGGGCACAGGACGTGCGGATCTTATACTAGCGGGAACTAGAGCAAGGAAGACTGTTTTCCTCGTATAATTCTTTAAGGAGAACAACCCAGTAATTTAGGTACAGAGATTTTATGGTACCACGACACGACAGAATAGAATATAACTTTCCGGGAATAATTCTAAAAAAAAGTTTTATAATCCCTGAGTGGAATGCGAAGAAACTTGAAAGCACGCTATTGACCGCATTTTTGTCTTTACTGCAGCAGTTTTACTTCCAGATACTTGAGACCGTTCAACGCGATAGTTTTTAGAAAAAATAAGGAGTTGATGGTTAGTCGATTTCCTTTCTTTTTTTTTTTTTATCACAATTCGAAGAAAGTGTAACGGTAAAAAAAAAAATAGAATTTAATATAAATTCGTAAAAAAGCACCTGCGAAATTGCCTCCTATTTCATGGGGGGGTCATAGAACACATTTCCGGACGTGAGAAATATACGGTAGCAGTGGGACCCTGGTTGGGAAATGCGGAAGGAAAACCCGGTTGAAAAGAACAAGATAAACAAAAAAAAAAAGATGTCGGTCCGAACGACCCTGGGGTATACCTTATACCTCAAAGAATTCAAAAAAAATATATGTGGAGATTATGAAACGGGGTGTAAAAAATCTCCACTATTGCCTTGCGTATGTGAAAATTGTATAGGATAAAGAAAAAATAAAAAAAAAAATCGCTGATACCTTTCTGCGGGAAATGGATTTCACAATAAAGCTTTTCTCTTAGCTTTTGGAATTCGCTACTAAACCTAAAACGAATTTGTTTTTTTTACTGCCTATCGCAGGTCATGAGCTTTTGGCCTGTGAAAGCATTCCCTACTTTCACGTGATCATAAATCACGGAATACTATCAACCAAACTTATTGAGACAGAAATATAACTATATCCAGATAATTTTTCTCTTTCAACTATAACACAGAGCTAAAGCCTTATATACCCGAAGCTTTTACCTCATAAGAAAACGTAATACTGGAAGGAAAGAGTCCTCTAAAAATTCTGAATATTGCAATCAATAAATATTTTATTGCACCGGTCTGAGTGACGGGTGTAAAACTTTTTGAAATATATTAGGCATTTGGTATTAAAATTGGCGAGCCAATTCGGGCAAGAATGTATCGACAAGCGACAGGTTCTGGCTTAGGCCAGTGGGATTCTGAAAGATGAGAATATGTTAAGGAAAAAGTTAGCAAGGGCCTGACCGATACATAATGGAACTTGAATGAAGGGGAATGGTGCAAAATAGATTCGAAAAAAGGGAAGGCAAACCACTCAAACAATCACATACAACGTTGGAAATAAACGAGACAAAGTTTTGCCAAATAAGGGTTTACCTTTAGGCAAAATAGCTGCCTCCCTGTCATTGATTTATTTAAAACAGATGCCTCCCTCCACCATCTCCATCGCCATCGTCAGAGTAAAGCTACGAAAGTGAGATCACAAGATGACAAAGGGTATCCGACCCTACCTGATGTAAAAATTGATTTTCACAAATGGAGAACTCAAGATTGAATCCCTGCAGAAGATTTTTTGATCAACACTTTTCGGTTCGTTCTTTAAAACTTGATTTCCCATGAGCATCCATATTCGGGTTTAACGAGCCAGAAATTTGACAAACGTTTCAATTTTACTCACAAAACAAACATCAACAATCAATTTCGGTGGATTTACACAAAAACACGAATCACGCTTTAGAATGGATATTAAATTCAAAGTAGGGTAGCACTCCAAAAGAGCCTTTTTCATACGGGAAGTGAAATTCAACCAGCACTTTGTACGTACTCGGTTTGAGTTAATCATTGGCGAAATTTCAATATTCTTTCTAACTTCCCTGTCTAATATTTTTTCACACTTGATATACCAACTGGCAAATTCACATCTGGATACGGAATACATAACTTTGTGGAAATGAATAATCAAAGTTCACTTTAAGAAAGTAAGATCGATCTTTTTTTTTTTTTTTTGTTTTTTGTTTTTTGCAACCATGCAGTCAAATGAAAATGAAAATAAATCAGTGAAGAAATGAAATGAAAGAAAATTATAAATACAAGAAAATTTTTTTCAACAACTTTGGAACAAAGAAAGAATATAAATTCCAAAATTTTAACTCCCTCATTATTTCTGAAGAAAAAAAAAAATTGAATAACTCTCAACGCTTGCTAAAATTCCTAGTTGAAAAGGTTTCTGTGGTAATGTCATGATGTATTGATACCAAAAATAAACGGACAAATGTATATTATACGTATAATATGCAAACAGGTGTTTATGGGAGCTTTCCCTCTGAACAAATATATCTCACGAACTCCCCAACTAGCGGTAGTCCATTGTGGATAATTCTTATTTTCTATAGAGACGTGAATCTAGACCCTTGATAATCCCAATTGATTAACTCTGAGAATAGTGGGAAAGCTCAGACTCGATTTTTCCTTTTGAACTTCAATATATTCAGATAATATCCGTCGATGGATCGATTTGCAGGTATGCATCCAATATCTGCATCTGCTTACACAGAGGCCCTGATGGTATAAGTGAAGATAGTGCCTTATTGGAATTTATTGCACAGGGTTATATGCCGTTTGATATCTGACTCTTGACTTCACTTTGACTTCAAATAAACCATCTACACGGCTTCAACATCATACCTGCTAAAATTTATTTAAATTTATTCTGACTCGTTTCATTTTTCGCAATTAAAGCTCAACATCCGAGAACTTTACCTACGAAGTGTCATGCACGAACGAGGTGATAGAAAATTGATTGAGTTCTCTGAGTATAATAATCCACAGTGAGAGCTTTTACGACCAAGACTATTGGCCATGGACTGGGATTGTAAAACTTGTTTTCCTAACCGTGCCGTTTAACATTTATTTGACGGTTCTCATTGCTATAGCCGCTAGCTCAATTAGCTGGGAATCTAATTAGGTACTTATGTCTGCACAAAGAGAAGCTTGAAATTGGAGAGGAAAAGGCAGTATTACACCCAGAGAAACAGGAATAAAAATTATGCAGATGCAAGGGCTGCAGAGTAATATTAAATTGCCCCTCAAACTGACCTCAATGCCGTTCCAGTTGGCACTCAAGTTCTAAAAAGCTTTACACAATTCTGAGCCACAAATCATATACGTAGTGAATAATTCTTTAGAATCACAAGGAATAGCAAACAATTCTATAACCGGAATTGAATCCGTTATTTCATACTTGCAGGAATTGCTGAATATTGGCTGACGAGAAAAGCTCAAGGTAAAGTTCAGGAGAAATTCTTCCCTCCCTGCGATCCATGTTTCAGTATTATAATTCCGCGATAATTAGGTAAAATAATAAAAAATAAGAAATATCAGCGCTGAATTTTTCTCGAGAGCTTTTTCCTCCCTAATGCTGACAAGAAGAAAATGCGTTCGACGTTTTCCGAAAGCATCACCGTTGGTTGCGATTATAGAATTTCGACGTTCCTTATTCATGAGAAAAATATTGTGAAGAAAAGTGTCCCGAGCTTGTTCAAAATTGCGGGTTAAAAAAAGCGGTACAAGATGTTAAATATTCAGAGAGTTGTTTGTCTCGGTTTAAGCAGAGCCGGGGAATACGTGATACTGAAAAATGCTTAAAGTGAATTTGAACCGTCGATTATCGTCACGGAGACTATGGTGATCGAGCGATAAATATGTAAACGGTGATTCTCCGGATCACATTTCGACTATGATTGCAGAGAACCCCGAGAAAGTTTGATTCTGGTTTGTCACTGGCTGCTTGAGAAACTGGCAATTCAAAGTTTCAAATTTCCAACTACCATGGCTCTGTGCCTCGATTATCATAGTGCCCATCAGGTACTTACAGACGCTAATTTAGCCCACAACTTACTTAAGCCAACTTTCAAATGGCGGCTTAATTAATTTGCCAATTTACAGGACTTGAAAGTACAACGGGGCATTATGTGCCTTCTGTAATATTAACCGAAATTAATTGCCTCAAATATAGTCGAAAGTTCGTACGATTTTACTTAACGAGGGTTCCATATACCGTGCGGAACTTGGGCATTTTTCAACGACTGGCATGTGTCTGAATTTTATTTTAAACAACCAGATTTGTTACAGAAGTTCGTCAGTCTTTTGCACCACATTCAAGTTAAAGTTAGGAGTTTTGAGTCTTCGGGTCTCAGAGTTGGATGCAGTCAAAGTAAACTTTTTGATGCCCTGATTTTCGTTGTCAAAAGTTGAAAAACAATTCGAAAAAAGCTTAAAATTTGGTAGTTAAAAATTAACCACTCGAGTCTCGTTTGAGGAGTTAAAAAGTCATCAGTTCATCGGACGGGGATTTGTTTCCTGAACAATTGTAGACCCAAATATCTAAAATAGAAGCACCGATTGATCCGAATCCTTGCATTAAGACCCGATAACTCACGAATCCTGACTTTCGAAGATTAATTAATTACTGTAATAAAGATTTGCGGGGAAAAAGTTGGTCGAACAAGCGTCGAAGCCCCCTCTCGTTTATATTTTAGAATTTTTTGGTAAAAATAATTAACGATAATGCCGAGTATCCATCACAAAGTCGTGGCATTTGAATTCAATCCTGGAAAATTTTCAATTATTAATACTTGAAAAATTTCTCCCGGAAAAGAAGCTTACCGAGGATAACATCCCTAATCCAGGACTCTGTTGAAACGGGGAAAATTACCGCACGTTGCTTCCCGCGTTCGACTCCACGAGGGAATTCTAATTTTACTCGCAGTACAGAATTTTGCTATACGAAAATACCGAGTCGAGTTGAAAAAAACAGAAACTGAATGAATCAAAGCCCCAAAAATTAAATAAGGGTATAAAAAAAAATTCCAGGTAAAGATATCGCGATCTAAAATTACTTTCTTACAATCCCAGCCTCAATTCGCAACTTAATATGAGCACGGGGTTAAAATTTTCTCAAGCTTTTATCCGCCTAAACTCGACTAAAGTTAATCATAAAAAGGGCTAAGTTTTAAAGTACTTTATTGTTATAACTGAGTTCCGAAGTCGCTTTGGAATTCAAAATTGCCAGAGTAGTAAATTTACTTCGGTAAAATTCGGGTCTCGTATATTTAAAAACGAAAATATTACGAGCTAACTTTGACAGAATACAGACATATACATACCTATATACGTGTATAGTATATAAGTATATACAAATATATACTGGAAAATATATAGGAAAACGTTAATCAATGAAATCGTTTCAAATACTGCAACGAATCACGAAAGTGGAACGTCAATCCCTTTAATCATCGTTATTTTTCGTACGACTGATAAATTCGACTTCAAGTAAATACACGTCGAAAAAGGTTCAAAAAACAAATATACGGGGTGGTCCATTCAATTTGGCATAGCAGAATATCTCCGCTGCTTTCACAGTAACGAGAAAAAATTCAGGAGATAATTTACTTGATTTCGAAGGGCTGACACTGCAGTGGTGAAAAATTCATTTCTGCCAAGGTAATTATAGTTTAGAGGTTCTGCCGATCATCAATGGTTTTTCACATGGAAACACATATTTTTTAATACGTAATTTCGTTCTACCCAAAAAATCAAACAACTTTTGTATGAAACATTTTTTTGTGAGACAGCAATTTTTTATGATATTCAGCTAACAACTAGAGATTTTTGAACATTTATCAGAACATTTCACCTCTAAATTATCAGGTTTGGAGAGAAAATTCCAAGAGGCAAGAAGTACGTGACTTTATGCAAAGAGTTTTGGAAAATATAATTGCAGAATTTTTTCCCAAACTTTTTATTGCAGTTTATTCTTTGATTGCATGAGAAAATCGAAAGTTGTTAAAAAAAAGTTCGGAAAGAATAGTGTTCAAGAATCTTTGAACGAAATTACGTAATTTTTGCCTCTTGCAATTTTTCTCCGAGCTTGATAGTTTAGAGTTGAAAAGTTCTTAACCCAGGACGGTCACACCTCATGAGAATCCCGTGGTGGTCACATGGGGCCTCAAGCACTTTGAAGCGCTGTAGAATTTCGTAGAATTATTCTGGGGGCCCAAATAAAATTTGAGAACATATTTCAAACGTTTCTCTATTGACCTATCCAAGAATGTTACGAAAATTTTAGTTTTAAGTATATGTTTAAAAAATTCGTGAAAAAAGAAATCTCAAAAACGCCCCTTTTTTTTACAAAAAATGTTGTATTTTTTTTGTTTTTTGACATATCGACAAAATTCAAGCAGGGTCTGATTCCTGAAAGGATTCTCTTTCTGGAAACTATATTAGTTTTTGTGGGTTTTTCAAATAGTATATTTATTTTGCACTATGAAAATGCAGGTTTCACTGACAACATGATGTACAAGATGTCCATGATTTTTGATGTAAAATGATAATTTATTTATTGAAAACTCTTCAAAAAGTAGCTCGAAAATGGCCTGGGGTGTGTCGAACCCCATGTGACCGTCTTGAGTTAAATGTTGAAAAATCTCTAGTTATTTAGCTGAATATCATAAAATAATATTGGTGTCCCACAAACAATCCAAATTTCTGATTATATGTGATTACTTTTTTTTGCATCTCAATTTTCTGAATAATTTTCTAAAAAAGTTCCACAAGCTCTGATTATTTTTAAATATCTATTCGAAAATAGTCTCAAAATTGAAATATTTGATGACGATCATTGGAAATTTTGAACAAATAAAAATTTCAGATATTTTCAGAATTTCACCAACGTAAAAAAAAAATGAAAAAATAAACTTTATAGATTCTTCAGAGTTTCGTACAGAAAATATTAAGAATTTGTTTTATTTTCTTAAATAGTGGAAATTAACTGTAATCGTATATATAAGAAATAATCTTGAGAGTTGATGAAATTTTTTTACAGAATATTTAAGAGTCTTTCAGTTTTCATAATTAAATCAGAAACATATTATCGCCGGGGTATTTACGCAGGAATAAAAAAAGCTCAGGAGATTTTTGAAGCCTGGCTGTTATATCAGATAATAAAAATTTTAATTTAGCCCGCGGATGCGGTGAGATTTTTCAATCACATATATCTAAAACGCGCGATGAGTCGGGAAGATAATACAATTTCTTTTCAAATAGGGGCTGATGGCCTGAAATCTTGATTTAACGTTGAAAGAGGCGAATAATAAGCCTCGGCTTCAGTGAGCATCGATTGTTACTGCGCGGGATATACCTAATACGAAATAAAATAACACATACATGAAAGAGAAACGGGGCGGAAGATGAGTTCACATTCACAAAGATATATTGGTACCTATCCTAAAAAAAAAAAAAAAAAAAAAAAAAAGAGAGAAAAGAAAAAAGTATCGCTTGATTGAATCATTTATTTCTCGTCCCTAAATGTATCTTCGATTTTACGTCAATGGCATACGAATTATGGTGAATGAATTACGATTGTTTTCTCGTTTATTTATAAGCCGAAAATCTCGTTTTGGAACGCTGCGGCTTTGATCGAGCTTGTTACAAAAACGTTGAGAATTGTTCGAAACAGGCAATCGCACTATGATAAAGATTCTCACAGATAATATACGAGATCAGAAGTAAATAGGATGAAAAATATCTAGAAATTTTGCAATAAAATGTTACGTAGGCTGTAGGCTCGAACGAAACGTGAGAAAATTTTTTTTTTTCAAATCTTGGAAACCGGTTGACCTGTGGGCCAACCCTAAAACTTCCCGCTATGTTTCAAATACGTTACAATAAATTGATACCATTGTGTTTATAATACATTAAAGAAGGTTATAAGTATAGTTGGTTTTCCACATATGTACAAATTTTTTTCCGTCTGATTTTCAAACATCGAGTTTTTGTCAAATGTCAACATTTATAGGTTTTAGGGAGTTATATTTAATGTCCGATAATATCGTTCAGTCTGTATGTTTATGTGCGAAATTTTTAATAGTTTTCAAACAATTTTACAGATTCTACATTGAGTGATTCAAGATCAACTTGCGTTTGTCAAAAAAAGAAATTTTTGTCGTGCAATATCTTTCAAACTAATCGTTCGATTTTGATGAATCTTGCAGCAATCGAAAGGGCTATCCAAGACTTAAATCTGATTAAGTTTTGAGACTAATCGCACAAACAGTTTAGGAGTTATGCGCTAAAAACAGGAAAATTTTTTGTTTTTTCAATTTTCATTCTTAGAATAACTTTGAAACTACTCGACCGATCAACTCCAAAATCTAGTCAGATCAAAGTCTTGATAAACCCTTTCGATCGCCGTAAGAACCATTCCAATCGGTCGATTCGTTCTAAAGATATCGTACGACAAAAATTTGTTTACACACATACGTACAGACGTCCATCTAAAAATTGTCAGAATAAGCTCTAGGAACCCAAAACATCGAGATCTGATGAAAACTCGATTTTCAGAAATCGGACCAAAACCAATAACTTCTTTTTTTTTTTTGAAAATCTTTAATTTTCATAGCAGGAAGTCGAAAATAAATGAATCGATGCAAAAGGGCGAATTTTTTGAAACACAAGTTAAATTATAGAAAATCTTAAATCCATGCTTCTATACCTTTGTCAAATATTGATTTTAACGTATTTCGATTCGAGAAGCTAATCCTCGGTGATTTATTTTTAATGGTAATGAATAGGGTAAAAAAGTTTGAGAAGGTTAAACCTGGGGTAATAAACGTCGATACTTTCCCTGGCAGGCATTATTTTTAGCGAGCTTTTTGGCTTCGAAATAAACGCAGGTCTCGCGTGCTAAGCTCGTTCGTAGAAATCAAGGAAACCGAATTACTTGTCACGCGTTCACGGTTTGATAGGAATCTGGATTTATAACTGCAACGTTGACTACAAGGGGGAATAAATATCTCACATGACACGAAGGTCGGGGTTCACGTCCAGAGCTTTGTGGGGAAGGACAGGTAGACAATTATTGCAGTGCCTAGCTGGTATTTGAGTTGGTTGAAGTGCTCTGTCAGCACCGTACGGTAATGAGAGCTTTCGTAAAACGGAAAACACAGAGAAGGATTAAAGTACGAGGGAAACTTGTGCAGGAGAAAATGACTAATTCAAAGAAAAACAAACAGGTGAGTCGGTTGACCTCAATGGCTCAATCCTAGAACTTCCAACCCGTATTTTTCAAGCTCAAAAAATAGTTTTTTATGAGCGACAAGTGCGACCAAAAGAAACGGAAATGTATTACGACCGAGAAGGTGATTTTTTTTGTCCCACTACAAAAACTACTGAATCAATTTAGTCAGAAATTTGACCATATTTGAGTTGGAGCAAATCCTGTCGATAGAGACCAAACTCGTTAAAATCTGTTGATCAGTCCTTGAGATATGGACATTTAAAAAAAGCTCTTTGAAAATATTGGTCTTTGAATAACTTGGAAACTACTCGACCGAACAAATCCAAAATCTAATCAGTTCTGAGTTGGGAAAAACCGCGTCGATTGATATGAGGACGGATAAAATCCGTGGATTCGTTATCGAGATATCGTCAGAAAAAAATTGGTATCAATCCGGAAAAGTTCGGAGTTGATTCTGTGGACGTCAAAACGTGGAGAAATCCGGTAGAAACTCAACTTTTTCCATTTTCGGAGTAATTATAATATTTCTCATGTGACTCTACCCTTTTTTTTTTTTTGTTACAATCAATTTTCGGTCCGCGATTCTTCGACAAACAATCATTGCCATTGTTTGTCTTTCTTACCTAATCAAGAAAGTTGAATCGATTAAATCGCGATGGTGATGGTTATACCGCGAAATGCGAAGGATCGCGGAAAGTTTGTCTAATTGGCTACTCGCTTTTGTTAGAAGTAAATTAATTATTGGGCTCGTCCTGAAACTCGTATTGAACTTAAACTTAGTCAATTACTGGTCCGAATTCTCTGCCATTAAATTTCAAGAATCGATAGGTCAACGACAACCCAAATATATGCATATGAAGCTGTCGAATGAATATCGCTGCTCTGATTCGTATGAATACCATCAAAAAAAATTGAAAAACAAATTGTATTCAATGTACGGAACGATTTCGTACCGATAAAAGTTATATACTAATTCGTATCTATGCAGCGGAATTGAATTCTCCTGAAAGCACAGTAAAAAAAAAAAATCATTTTTTCGTATTTGTACAGATTTTTTGAGCAAATAATTTCCCAGATGAAATAGAAATCAAACAACACTGACCTAGCTTCGAAGTAGAGAGTTGGCTATCAGAATTGGGATGGTACGAGTACCGCAGATCAATTTATTGCACCGGGCATGGGGGAGTAAAATTTCCTCACGTCATATATATCGAGATAAAAAAAGAGGAAACGAACAAATTCGACGAAAAATATCCTCGATGACAATCGTGAAAAAATTCTCTGATCCTGTTAATTTGACTTGAGGTTAAACGCTGGTCTAGATCAATACGAAAAGAGGTCAACCCACAGCAAAGACTAAATAATTCTTATTCCGAACCTCTGCATTATTAGTAAACTATTAATAATGTCTAGCTTCACCGAAGAACAGAACGTCACGCGAGGTATAATGATAATAGTTAACGTTGTGTAAAACACACAAATTAAAAAAAAAAAATAAAAATGTGCAAGAAGAAACTCCGCGATCCAATATCAACTACGCCAGTCAACATATTCACTCACTTCACCAAATTTTCAACATCCCACGGTAAGGTTCGAACCTCGATTATGAAAGTCTCTGATACGAACTGTTTAGCAGCATTCGCGACCCCGTTCACTCCTCATTAGCAGGCTGCTCTTGGTTGTATAGATAAGTTGCGATTGAACAAGCTTGGACTGTGATATGACCACTGGGGGTATCGTACAGCCTACGTAATTAGATACAAAAATTATGTATTAGAGGAATTCCACGTAAATTTGTCAAAGTTTGGCCACGCCATTTTTAATTTCATTGAAACTTTTTTGCGTGATAGTATGACACTTGAAAACACGAAAGAACATCCCCCTTTTTTTTTAACCAACCCGTTTTTGCGTATAAGCCACAAAAGCTATCTCAAAAACGCCTTAACCGATTTTGATGAAAAAAATACGAAAATTTTCGGCTTTCAAAATAAAAAATTGTCATCCAAATTTCGAATTGAGCCGATGGTTTTTTCGGGGGGCGTTTTTGAGATAGGTTTTGTGGCTCACAGGCAAAAAAGGGTCGATTGAGAAAAGAAAAAGAGGATGTTTTTTCATGTTTTCAAGTGTCATACTATCACCCAAAAAAGTTTCAAACGAAATTAAAAATGGCGCGGCCAAACTCTGGTCAAGTTCACGTCGAATTCCCCATTAACACATCGTTATTTTTCACGCAATACAAATATGTAGAATAATCGCAATTAGCAATCATGATAGCAACAGTTAGTCCAAGGGGATCGAGGCGTTTGATGGATCAACGATTCCCTCAACGAGCTTGCGATTGGTATGAATATACGAAATTAATGAAATTCGAAATGACCCCTGAATCCGGTCAGGAGAGTAAATTGATCCAGTTTTTATTAGGGTAAAAAAGGACCGATACTAAACTGACAGAATAAAACCTTATTCCGTTAACGAAACGTAGATTATACCCGCGGAGTGAAACGGGTACGTCCGTACGGTTGAACATAAATTGAGGATGTTTCGTCGATTGCGCGACAATAATGAAGGTCTAATTAAGTCCCTGTACACGGTCTCGGCCTAATAGCGCTTAATTATTTAGGTTGCGTACTTAACTAAGTCAGTGAGAATAAAGCCTACAGGTAAGTAGGTATATTTGCACGACTGACACTGATGCCTACTGCGGTTTTAAAATTACCACGAAGGTTCGAGCCAATACGTAAGATCATTAGTATGCGTGTCATTCGCTCCTGCAGGATACTTCTCGGACTTGAGATTATAGGCACGATTCAACCGTACGTCGTAAGGCTGCAGTATAGATATAACTATAAGACTGTGTTCTTATTTCGCGGATACGTCACTACGGTTAAAAATACCATTCACGTCTTAGAAGAATTTTTTAAAATGTCCATAATTTGGGGTGAGAACTTTCCGATCTAAGATTCATAATTTGCGGAGGACTTGGGTTGATGTTCCGAATTTTAAAAGTTCTGAACGGTATGAATTCCAGATTTTAACATCACAGTTTTTGGAAATGGTATTTTTCCGATGCTTTCGGAAGTAAAAATTCCAAAAGCTGAAGAATCCGAAAGGCCGAGTTTACGAAACTTGAAATTCATGCACAGAGCCGCCGAATCAAATTTTGAGATTTTTGGAGTTTCGAGATTCTGAGCTGTGTGCATTCTGATTTTTCCGAATTTTTATATTCTCCACTTGAACGTTTTCTAAAAATTCGAAATCGTCTGAGTCGAATTCGTAATTTCGACCGTACGAAACTTTAAGAATAATTCGGGACTTCAACCCGATCTTCCATTCAGGTATCTCTGGCCGTATATTCGATATATAAAATAAACTCATGAGAGGAGTGTTTCCACGTATTGCCATCTTGTCAAAAAAGATTGGCGCAGCATTGTGTGCGACATGATAAAAAGGAAGGTTGCGTGTAGTGTGTATATATAAGGTAGTCTAAGGGATGAAAGGCAGTGACGCATTGTGCGAAGATATCAGCAATGGGGATGAAGAATTCATGTCTATGGATAATGTACATACGTGTATACCTATGTATATAGGTAAGAAAGCGTGTAATATGTGAATCCTGCAGGGGTTGGATGAAATTCAGGTCTGTCATCGGTATCGATTCCCGATTCACATGTTCGGCGATCAATATTTAATCGAATAGGTATACGCATATAACGCTGCAGAGAATTATAAGAGCCGAATTATTCTACGATGAATAATTATATCGCGATAGAAGCTTTCGCGACTTGTTAGTGGCGCGGAATGTTTGATAAAAGGATTTTCATTATTCTCGTAGAAAATTATTCGTCGTCACTCAAAGGCGAGGACAGCTTTCATTTATTTATCCTTATTTCACAAAGTGCGAATAAGAGTGTTGGCCAGCTTTTGACGTACTGCAGTAGGTACCTACACTATATAATTCCTACCATGAAAGCGAAAAGATCTAAGTGAGAAATAATTTTTAACAAGTAACGTGATTGGCTCAATTATATTACGGGCTTTCTGCTCTTGATTGAAGACGGAGTAAAAACCTCCTCAAAGATACTTCCAAACTCAATACCTCGTTATTTATATGGACCTGTGTATTCGAGTGAGAACGGTGAACTACATCGACACTATTCGTATAATCAAGATAGCAATTACGCGGGGGATCCTTATTTGGACAATTGTAGCTTTAAAGCTCTCCTTAGTTACAGTCGAATTGGTAATGAAAATGGATCTTGAATGAAGAGCAAAACAAGCAGGTGAGTAAGAACGGGCCAGCTCAACAAACGGTACGAGTGAAAAACTTGGTTGAAAAAAAGGATCGATTAATTACAAAATTTGACCAAATTTCTGTCGGAGAGAATCCTATCGATTGAGACAAAAATTGTCAAAGTCATATTGAAACAAAGTGAAATCATTTATTTGTTGTTTGTTGTATCCCCTGTCAGTTGTTTCTCTTAATCACGGTACGGGGTGTATTTCACCCTCGAGATAACTGGCAATTAGTTGATTTTCTGCGAGAAATACTGAGCGCGCAGCGTGGGTGGCTAATTTACATGATAATTTACTCGCGTAAAGATAAATGCCTGAAGAGAATTGGTGCTGTATATAGTACAATATAAGTTTGGCAAAATTCCACCTGTTGAATTCTTAGGTAGGTATAAACACGAATCCCGGGTTTAATTTGCGCTGGAGGAAATTTACTGGAATGCAAAAAATTTTTTTTTCTTCTAAATAAATATTAATTAGACAACGCCGGTCTGATTTCGTAGCCTACAGCTCTCTGAAATTTTTCAATCTCTAGATTCCAGTTCGTTCATCTAAATGGCATGTCCAAAATCGGATCTAATAAAAGCTCACCGCCAAAGACAACGGAGATCAATTAATCTGGAGGCCAGTGAAGATATAGCGTAGAGACCAGGCGGGTCAACGCAGGTCAATGGAGGCCACCAAAGGCTGAACCGAAATGCAATTTGATTTCAATCTAAGCAACTACAAATCGAATATTTTGGTGCGCATGAGTATTCAATTCCAAACACATACCAGAGTATGTATATAGGTTATAGGTATACGGAGTTTCGCGAATTTAGAGCTGCTTGAATTCACAAAAGAAACTTCAGAGAAAGAAAAAGCGTCGAGCAAATAAAATAAAGAGGAAAAAACGAATTCCGTGCTATCGAAAATATTTGATCAAAAAGTTAGGCGTCGTGGATGAAAAAAAAAAGACTGGGGTCATTCGATACTGCGAGGATATATTATCGAATCCCAGAGTCCCCATTGGTCATTGATTTCGGTTTTTTGTGGTTTTGTTTTTGCATTTTTGGCGTAATTGGACAGATCTGTGAATTTTTGAGGCGATATTCAAATCGCAGTATAGACTGACGTCCACGAGGCTATCACATTCCAATTAGTTTCAAAGTTACGAATCTAAATTTGTAATGATACGACGGATGTCAGAGTTCACAATTATCCCAAAAGGAACAAGGTTCAAAGCGGTACTCTAAGGGATTCCCTGCAGTGGTCAGCCGCATTTAGGAAATTGTTGATCGAACTTGGTTTCAATATTAATCGAGAGTGGTTTATACAGATGACTTCACCAACACCGTAAAATAATTTTTACCAGATGACAAGACACAGACTGATGATTTTAAAAAAGCTTCGCAAACCTCGCCGAAATTAGATCCAAAAATGAGGTAGAAAAGTTCGAGGAACTTGAAACTTGTGACGGATGGAGGTTCTTGAAACGTCAATATTCGAAATATAACCAAAATATTCTGCTCATGCAGCACAGGTATTGAGCTTTTCAATTCAAACTCTTGTGGCTCATTTGTAGACGTAATTTGAGGAGATTGAAGTAGATTTTTTTCTAATCTAGAAGCTTTGTTACCATGATAAAAAATACTTTGCGAATTTGGTGAAATTATCCGTCCAGATACATCCAAACTCCACTGTTACACCCCAATGATGTTCTTAAAAACAATTTTTCACCGTAATGAGGGAATGAAAAGCACGTGAACAATTCCTAAAAAATCTCTGTATGATTGTGAATTTTTTTTCGTTTTTTTTTTCTCAAGGCTCCAAAAATTTTTTCACGAAATGATTATAACAAGTGAATGAAGACTGTTGAAAATCAGTGTAGCTTGAAGAGTAATAATATTCAACCAGCGTGTTCATGGTTTAATTGTCAGTTAAAAATCTGACCTTTTTTTCAACGCCTCAAACTCATCCGGCGTAGTTACTTCCATAATTAATTCCGTAGCACATGGTAATTAACATCGAGATTTTTTTTAACCTAAGCCTTCAGGATCTACCAGGGTCACCTTTCCACTTCGTTGTGCAAAACCAAAAATAAAAAAATGAGAAAATTACAATATCTCCTTGAATATGATTTGGAATAAGAAAAATCTAGCTAAAAAATTCCTGACTTCACTTGTATAGCGATGAAAATTCTTTAGAAAGAAGAAAATATCCGTGTACGTATATGTATATTATATATATATATTTATATTTTATATAAAGAGACGAAGGTTTTCTTGTGCAAGAATAACGGAAAAAAGATCGATCGTTAGAAAAGGAACGATCGAAAGAAAAATACCTGGTCTTGAATCTACGCGAAACGTCGACGAGAGATAAGTGTATTAGATATAGCCATAAGTGAGGTGGAAAGGGGTGGTCTACGATAAGGGATGACCTAAGCTTGGCAAAAGTTATTTGGTGGGGGTTAGATAGCGCATGACCTACATATTCAAAAAAAAAAAAAAATACAAGAAGAAAAGAAGAAGAAAAAGACAAAATGAAAAAAAGAAGCAACGAGAAAGGAAAGAAAGGTAAAAAAAAAAAAAACGGTCGGTTCGACTTGAGAAAACTTTGAATATATGTATGATGATTCAGAATTTTATATTTCATTCAGAAATTGAAGCTTGATATAGGAATTTTATAAAGTGGTATTCGTAGACCGTATATAGTTCAAGCCTTAATGATTTCCTAATCTATTGAAAAAAGGTCAGACCTCGGATAGCCAGGTTTAACCGCCAAATTGGTATATACATGTGTGCATGTTGATTCCATTAGACCAAATGATAAAATATATATGCGGTATAGTTGAGTTATGGGATTATTATATATAGCAGATGCATATGTAGGTACACTTGTTACTATTTATTACCGTATAGAGAAATATCCCGCATACTCTATATCGACTATGAATCTGTTGTTTAGTATTATTTCTAGTCGATATCAGTTATAGATCAATAAAAATCAATCTATATAATTTTTTTTTTCTTTAGTTTATAATTGATAATACCGTAGAGATCATTTTTTCGAATCAATCTTCACCGAGTTTTTATACACGATTAAAAAAAAATATATATTATATAGATATACATGTATATTATATATATGTATAGTTATTTAATATTGTTTTCTTAGTTAATTTATTCAACGTTTATCAGTTTACTAATATTCATTAAAGCCATTCTACCATAAGCATTTATATATACCTATATATACCTATATATATATATATAAATATATAAAATATATATATTATAATATATACAGGAATTAATGTCCTGTACAATATAATTATATATATATATATATGCACATAGATATATAGATATACGTATTCGTATATATTTTTGTATTTTTTGCTCCTCTTGTATACGTGTTATACATATATTTATATACTATACAGTGTACAACACAGTATATCGTACTATAATACCTATATATTACATTATTAATTTTTTATTTATTCAATATTGTGGTTATCTAAAATTGTATAATAATATAATTAATTGTGTGCGTAGGTTAATCAAAAGTAAATATGTATAGGTATACATATATAGATATGTATATAGGTATAGGTATATTGAAGAAAGAAAAATTTCAATCAATTCAAACGCGAAAAATTTCTTCCGGATATGGTTTTGAATTTCATTATTATTATTACTATTTTTATCGTTATTATTAATATTATCATTATTATTATTATTATTATTATTATTATTATTATTATTATTGTTATTATTATTATTATTATTATTATTATTATTATTATTATTATTATTACTATTATTCACATGTAAAGATATAACTACGTTATGCCAATATATGTTATATGTTATAATATTTGATATAAATTTTTGAAAATTTAATATATATCATGGCGATGTGTATCTACTTTATAAAAAAAACAAAAAAAAAACCCAATAAAATAAGAAATTTTCCTACAGATATGTGTCATGTTAGTAAATTTATTTGATCGTCTCGATTTTTCTTTTTTTTTTTTTGCCTTTATTTTTTATTTTGTGGAGATAATTCTAAAATTTATTGATTATTGATGAATTTATTCCAATCGAAGGTTTAACGGTGATGTAGCAGTTTAATTGTTATACGTATAACCGTATTGGTATATGTGCGGAATATGAATACGGTTATGAGTAAATTAATTTATATAATTTCCACTTCCGGGTTTTTTTTTTATTTCAATTTAAATTGGCGTTGTAATATTAATTTGTGTATAATCACGGGATCGTTATAATCGTTGATAAAACGAATCGATTTTCGTCTCGTTTTTTTTTTTTTTTTTTGTTTTCTTTCTTCTTTCTTTCTGGGTTCTGTTTTTCTTTTTTTCTTTCGGTTTTATGTGGGTTCGAAATTCAATTTTCAAGACAATCACTTCGCTGCAGGTGTAAATATTCGATGATTAAGTATAATGGCGACTGCGGTAATAATGAAAAAAAAAATTAGAAAAACTGAGAAAAAAGAAATGAAAAATCACTGTGAACTTTTACGAACTCATGTATATAGGTATAATATGTATACATATGTATATGCATGACGGGTTAAATGTTTACGTTGTTTTTTTTTTGTCTTTCTTCTTCTAATTTTGAACGTAACGAATAATTAAACAAGTAAGGAAATTAATGACTGTAAGTAAAAAAAAACAAAAAAAAGAAAAAACTGTAACGATCATTTAAAAAAATTATTTAACACCGATTTTTAATCACGGCTCAATTATAGATATATAAATATATATTATATAGACTGCCCGTTGTCAAAATTTAAAATAAATAACTTGAATCGATATGTATATATATACTTATACATCGTATACGTATGCATATGTATTTATATCATTCGGTAATTAAAAATGATTAATTTTCCGTATAAACACATCGTCGATCCGATGTCACCGGCGCACTGAGCCGTCAATGATACTTTCGTCACATTCAGAATCCGCTCGAGCATGGCCGATCACGAGGCGTGAATACGGTCCGCCGCCTCACGTGTATATGATCGAATTGCAAAGACACGCGTGTTCTCGGACGGGTAGTGGTTATGTGCGCATGGCCAGCTGTTCCGAGCTTTTCCGTTTTCGCGTTTCGATTTAATAAATTTTTTTTTTTTTTTTTTTCAAGTCAATTTTTTTTGTCCTGTTTTTCTTTTTCCTTTCTTTTCTTTTTTTTGGTCGGCGTGTTTCGGTCCGGACGCGTGGTTACGATCACAGAGGGTGGTTTGCCTGCCTCCTCGCGAGGCAGCGGCTCGCTGGCGACTGACATCCCCTTGGCGCCGTCGACGCGGATGGCGCAGACGCCTAAAAGACTGATTTGCAAATTAGTTGTCTTTGCAGATTTTTTATTTTTCAAAATACTTCGTAGCTGTTCAATTGACAAAAATTAGAATTAAAATACAATAATGACAAACACTTTGAACTCGATTTACTGCGAGCAAAGAACTTTTTCATAAGGCTCAATGCACGAGCTAGTCTGCATCTAATAGAAAATAAACAAATGAAAAAACAGCCCAGTACTTGCTTTCGAAAATTTAAAATTAACAGATTTTCGTTCACTTCAATTTTCTATTCTATTTATTTCATTTTTTTTTTTTCTTCATTTTTATTTTCGTGGGTCGAATTTCGAAAACGAGAATTTAATTTCAAACCTCTCTGCTGCACTCCAGGGAATGGAAAAAAAAGTACACATGGAGTGATGAAAACGAAAGTTTATAATAGTCAGAATCAATTATTTCGAAGTTTATAATTTTCAGCGACGAAATAAGGACCAAAAAAAATTAAAATAAAAAAGTTAGTACCTATAAAGTAACAGGCGAATGTTATCTCAAACGTCCGACGTATCAGCTGCACAACACGAGTTTATAAATGCTGCTGAACTCACAAGGCACTTATCTCTACGACGGGTTCGTATCCATCTCAGAATAGGACAAAAAAAAATACAGAAGCTGGGGTCAAGAAGGGATGAATAAATAAATGAGTAAATAATAAATAAAAAAAAATCCGGAAACAAAATTTTCACGACTAAGTCAGTCCGTCGACGTTATATTGCATGAAATATGCTCGTGTAGTACCTAAGATCGCGATTTCACGACATATTTGTACACAGGTACCATTCAGGGATCTAAATTTAAAACAATTTTTTTTTTTTTTTTGAGAATGGTATAATATAAATTCGCGATGTAACGCAGATACGTTATTATTGGATATCGATTATTCTGTCACAATGACTGTTCAACGATTTTAACGATTCGTTAACAAACTCACGGAATTTATATCCCCCGCTGTACCGCGCGCGCGTTGTTCGGCTAATCAAATCATTCCGTCACTCGAATACGACTGGGGAACGGAAGTATCGGTGATAATATAGTACAGTTATTTGATTCGAAAATGTACCGATCGATAATATCCTGATGGATATATTCCCAATTTCCTATACGAGGTATAAATACGTTCATATATAGGAAATTAATTTTCATTGAAGATAAATTCGGTCCGTGACAAATCAGCCACTGAAAATGTCGATCACGCCGCTAATTTTTTTTTTTTTGGACTCACTGAGTCATGATGAGTGTTCAGTTTTTTTTTTCTTTTTTTTTTCAAATTTCTATCTCTCGCAGATCTCCAGATTTGAATGTTCGAATATGTGTGATTACAAATTTTCCAAATACCAAAATTATTGCGATTATAAATATCTCTGATTCTAACGACTGAATCATCGAAAGTAAAACCACCAAACTGTCCGTATTGGACCACACTTTTCTGAAAAAGAAGTACATTCAAAGAATACGAACAAATCAAGAAAAAAAAAAACGGAGAGAGAGAGAGAGAAAAACAAAAGTACTTTTTATCCGTTCAGAATTCAATCTGTACTTCGAATGGGGTTTAATCTGTAAGCATTATGTAGCTGACTTGGACGAGGGTTGAAATAAGAGTGACATGACTGCACGAGGCGTGAGCAGACTCGTTGAGTGATTAAATGAAATCTGCGTAGCCCTACAGTGAAAATTGTTCGAAGTTAATTAAAATTGGTACGATAATTAGTGATTATTTTCGGATCGTTGTTGTTGATTCTTGGTATGAACAGGCCAAATAGGGAAGTAAGTATACCTGACCTCGGAAATAGGATATACCATATAACTTTCTGAGAGCCCTCGAAGTTCTGAGACAGTATATGTATATCGCCTGTTCGGAAAGTTATCGTTTCTTGGAAAACAACACCTTCGACAGTTGGTACAAGTGGTAAAGGAAGTGGAAATCTAGAGCTCGTTATCACAAGATATAACTGCTCTTATATCCTGGACCTGATTACTCGCTTACAGATCTCAGAGATGGCTGGGAATCGCCAAAAAATAACGAGGCGAAATCTTGGGCTTTTCACTTTTCAACAGTCAAATTCGACCTTAGCATCGTTTCCACCAAATAACACGTACATTTTATTACAAGCGAATATCGTTGCCAGTCCCCGCCAATTCATTCCTGCACATTATTTTTTAGTTTTATCTCTATCCCTATCCCTCTCTCTCTCTCTCTTCCCGGATTTGAAAATTTTACTACAGAAAATTAAGGGGAAGGAAGCCCCAATTACCTGAAAGGTAGAAATTACCGTATGATTATATGACGAGGGTCTATTCTCGGGAAGTTATAACACTCAACCCTCAATGAATCGATATTCAACATGCTGCCTTGTAATACAAAAAAAAAAATTCGTTCCAAAACTGTTTCCAGCTATCGCCCACACTCGTACAGTTCGAGAATATTTCTCGTTCTTTTGATGTCAGGTAAACTTATATTATACAATGGTGTACGGGAACGTGCGGAACAGATACTAAAAATTGTCTTGTTCTTTTCGGAAAAATTTTTATATTTTTATCGAAGATGAAGAAATATGGGTAAAGAAATTTCAGAATCGAAACTATGATGGTTTTTTCTTTTCGTTTTACATCTCAAAAATTGTCATTTTTAAAACAGTACAGCGTTCTAATCGGGAAACTTACGACCATATAATTAGTATATTATTAAGGCGACCAGTACAGCTTGGTTTGGGAAATTTGGAGTACCCCAAAATTTAATCATTTGTCAACCAAAGTTTGTTTCACATCGGAAAAAGATTTTCTTTGAAAAACTTTGTCGTAAGGTTTCAGGCACATCGTTGGTCCAATTCAACCTCTCGAGGTCTTGCTTTATTCAGACAGCAATTCTACATCTTATGAACGTAGGGATCGGTAAAAAAAATTCATGTGATAAGTCACGGTCAATTATTCAAAATTTCCAATATTTAGGCCACTAATTTGTAAATAACTTGGCCAACACGAAATTGTAAAAAAATTCCCTCGTTCACATGATGAGGATTTCTACTCTGAACAAAATGAGCCCTCAACGACCCGGAATCGGAACAACGATGCATCTAAAACCTTACGACAAAGGTTTTCAAGGAAAATTTTTTTTTTTGATGTGAAATGAACTTTGGATGAGAAATAAATGCATTTTGGAGTACTCCGGATTTCCAAAACCAAACTGTACTGGTTCCCTTGAAGTAAAATCCTTGGAAATAATTTTGTTCAAATCGTTGATACCGTGTGAAGAAATATTTTATTGACTTTTTTACAGTTTTTACATGCATCAAGTTTTTTATTTTTTTTGTTGCTTTTTTTACAGCCGATTACTAGTTTTTTCAGACATGCACGTGATTCGGAATTATTTGGAATTTTATGGACTTAGTTTTGAAATGTAGATTCATTCTACAGACGAAAAAGTGGTACAGGTCTCTTATCGTTTATTAAAACTGCTCCAATAAATTTGCAAGGAATATTCTACACGATGTAGTTTCCGGCCAATAAATCAAGAAATTGTGATTTCAAAATCCACGTCATGGGAATGCCTACGGTACTCCGTCTAGTTAAGCGTTTGAAAATTTATAACTGGATGAATTTAGGTATACGAGTTACTACATATATGCGTTATAAAAATATATTCGCTCTACGTTTCGGACGTGCCCGGTCGTTTCGAAACGCAAGGTTGCAGAGGTTATCGGTGGTATAAAATCCCGCGTATTCGTTTCTTTTTTGTTTTTTTTTTCGGTATACGTTGAACTAAATTCCGTATTTCGAGGGTACTTTTTTTTTGTAAAATTTATCCAAGAAAACTCAAAGACGCGAATCTCTGCACGTTGTCATTTATAACAACACACTCGAAAACCTATATGCACTCATTCAGTACGAAATTAAAAATTTAATATCGAGTTCTTCACGGAATTATTGAGGTACTTTTTACGCTCTCTTTCATCTTGGAGTATTCATGAAACGGGTCATCGCCGTTTTACAGTCTCCATGGAGACCTGGACTAGTTCTTCTATTGTGTCAAACATTAAGCGATATCCTATACCGGACAAACAACCCCTGTTTGTGGAATAAGCCGTGTGGAAATATGAGGCAATTATGTTCGGCAAGGTTTGAATAGGGTCCTAATAGACCATTGGGTCCGTTTCCGGGGCCGGGTTAGAATCCCGAATTTTAAAGGCTCCGAACGGTAAAATTTACCAATTAGTTTGAGACGTTTCCGAATTTTTAGAAACGGAAAGTTCAGAGGAATAAAATTTGGAAAGATCGCTAAAATCCAAGAATCAGAATCCGGAAATTTAATGAAAGGGCACGACGCTCGATGCCCGAATTTCAAGTTTCGCCGTTTCGGCTCTTCGGATCATTAGCTTTCGGAATTTTCAACCTTCCGTGTTTTTTGATTTAAAGTTTCTAAAATCGACTATGCAGACTCTCGGAGATACTCCTTTTCTAAAAACTGTAAATCGGAGATATTTAAATGCGGAATTTTGACGTTTGCCACTTTTAAAGTTCAAAACTTCAACCCGTTTCCCGGTTCCTCACTTCAAGACAAAAACAATTTCATCTTGAGGGTAGTAAGAATTCTATTTTGAGAGGGTATATCGCACCAGATAGGGGTATTTCAGAGTTAGATGCAGTCAAAGTTAAAGCACTTAATGCAACGACTTGGAGCTTCGATTTTAGATTCTCGGGTCTCTAGCTGTTCACAAAAGAAACCTTTATCCGATGAACAGGAAGCTTTCAAATTTGATTTTTATTTTGGAAAATTAAAAAACAGTTTAATAAAGTACGTTTTTAAACTTGAAACTTTCTCAGTAAAAAATTGATCGCTCATAGCCACAGTCGCATTATAAAAAAATTATCAGTTCGTAGGACAGTGCTTTTTTTTCTGAACAATTGTAGACTCAAATATCTCAAATTGATGATGCTTCAAAAAATTGGGGAACCAGTGCGACGAAACTGGATTATTGAAAAACAATTTGGACCCTTATTGGTCCTCCAAAATAACCCCGATTCGGGGTGTACGTACCCTCTTAATTACCCGATATTCAAGATGGTCTCGATAAAGTATTCCGACCCCAAGACTGACAGGAAGATACTTATTATGACAGGAAGTTTCCCCTACAAGTAGAAAGGATCACATGAATAAACCGATCAAGGTATTCCGTTAACAACAAAAGCTCGACAAGCAGCTTTGAGTCGAAGTAATAACAATGAGCCGGAAATTGTTACAGTGCCTGCAATTTCGAGACTCTTGAGACATGTACCATCCACCGACAAAAATGAGATAAGAAACGATGGAAGTTCGGATAATCAGAACCTATACCATGCTTCCTGGATTAGAATAGCGTAAAATTGGAGTTTGGATAGCAACCGCGAAGCCATCGTGCGAGGGGCCCTTAAAAAGCTTCCGATGGTTGATAGATAGGGGTAAGATGAAGTCAGACTTTTCATCGGAGCCGACTGCTCCGCTCGTATCGCACCAACAATCTAAACCGATGAAAATCTGAGGTTCTGAAAAACTCTGTGGTGATTTCAGGGAAAATAATTTTGAGCAATTCATTTGAAAATCGAGGCAGCACGGATTATTTGTCTCGAAGTTTCCTAAGGGGCTTACCGACGCGCCAGTCGTCGAGTCGAGTAATTCGAGCGCTGTTGACACTCTCTGGTGAGTTACATGCTCAGATTGCTATATGGTATATATGTACCTATGTAAAATGTAGGCATATACTTTTGGAGGTCTGTGTGGATAGCTGTTCGTGTGGATATTTACATACGTATACCTATATACACCGGGTGTTCATTTTATCCTGTTACGAATTTTTATCTCGGAATCAGGGGGTTTTCGAGCAAAACTTTTCAAACAAAAGTTGTATCGTTTCAAGGGAGGAAGATAATAGTATTTTTCATTTTTCAATTGGTCTACGGTTTCAAGGTTATTTCAAGATCAACTTCGCTTTTTCAAATGGAAGTCTATATTTTTTATTACGTGATTTTATTCTACTTGGAAAATAAAACGACTTTTGTACGAAACATTTTTTTGTAAAACACCAATTTTTCGATTTATTCAGCAAAATGACTAGAGAATTTTGAACTTTTAAGAACCTTTTACCCCTAAGCTATCAAGTTTGAAGAAAAATTGCATAGAACAAAAAGTTCGTGATTTCGTACAAATATTCTCAGAGAATGGTCGCATAATTGTTTTTTTGACAATTTTCGATTTCTGTTTTCACGCAATTGAAGAAGCTGCAATAAAAAGTTACAGAAATAAATTCTGCGATTATTTTCCAACAATCTTTGAATGAAATTACGCACTTTTTGTCCCTTGCGATTTTTCTTCAAACTCGATAGTTTAGAGGTGAAAAATTCCTAAATGTTCAAAAATCTCCACTTATTTACCCGAATATCATGAAAAATTGGTGTTCCAAAAAAAATGCATTATGTAGAAGTCGTTCAATTTTTCAAGTAGAACAAAATTTCGTAATAAAAAATAGAGATTTCCATTCAAAAGAACAAACTTGACCTTGAAATAACCTCAAAGCCGTGCACCAAATAAGAAATTAAAAATACTCTCGTTTTCCCCTTCGGAACAATACCACTTTTGTTTGAAAAGTTTTTTTTGAAAACGCCTTGGTTGTGAGATAAAAATTTGTAACAGGATAAAATGAACACGCGGTATATGAATAGACGTAAGGGTGAGCTGCACGGGTACAACCCCTAGACTTCGTACTTCGTTAAAATAAAACTGCCTTAAAGTTGTAGCATCAGAGTTTTCCCGATTTATGATTCAAAACATACGTGAAATTTTTATCCCTTAATTAGAATTTTGAACGGGGTATACCTATACGTTTGCAGATATTTGCACAAATAGAAATATGAATATTGCACGTGACGCCTCATCAAAGTTTATTTTTTAGTCCATTTTTAGAAGATGTTTTGCATTTTTTCTCCTTGCGTATGGTCATTTGTTGTCATGAAGCACTTAATGCAAGAATTTTGATCAACCGGTGCTTCGATTTCAGATAATTGGGTCTCCGATTGTTCAGAAAACGAAGCTCTGTCCAATGAGCCTTATAACTTTTTGATACTACAAACGTGACTCGAGCGATCAATTTTTTACTGCCAAATTTTCAAGTTCAAAAACTTCTCTTTTCAACTCTATTCTAATTTCTCAAAAATCAACGCATTAAAAAGTTTCACGTACGTCGAATAGGGGTTTACTTTTTGAACAATTGGAGACTAGAATATCTGAAATCGGAATACCTGTTCATCAAAATTGCTTTTACTTTGACTGCATATAACTTTTTACTTTGGCGCTTGACTAAAGCTTGATTATGCTTAAAAAGTCTAGCAAGCTTCCGTAATCAGACTCGTTGTTTAAAATAAAATTAGTCTCCATCCTTTTAACGGGGTATTTTTACCCTTGGAGAGCGAAAGAAGTTCCTTTTTTTCAAATTCATTAATGTAAAAGCTCTGAGAGGCAGAAAAAATTTCTGTTTCGAGATCTTTTCACGTATAAAATTCACCGCTTTTCAAAACCGAAGTGCTAAGTATAATGCGTTCTCTTCATGAGCAAACGGTGTAATCGATTCGGGGCAAACGAAAAGTCTAGAACAAAAAATCCGAACAGTTTCAAAATTTGTAACAGCATCTCTTCCAGATTTTTAAAATGGATCATTTTTGAGGAATTGAATTAGTCGGGAATCTGGGTTTAAAAATGTATGGATCTTGTTACCTACCGCTATGTGTATCGTGAGATTGTGCAACATGATAGTCGGCCTGGCACTGCCAATAAATAAATTCGTGAATAGGAGAAAACTAATTCAAGTAGACCCTTCGGAGCCATGGTCCTCGAAATATCCAAGTATCCATGTAGTGTGCTTGTATATTGTGACATTGGAAATTTTTCGATTTATTCCTCCAAAGGTGTATCCTTTAAGACCCAAGCTTCTGTCATAAGAAACTAATAATAGAACTGAACTATCGATCTAAGATGAAAACGAATTTTGCACAAGAATCTTGAAGATTTCTTAAAGCTCACGGACTGAAGCTTCAACTGGTAGGTAAAGTTAACGCTGATAATAAAATCTTCGAAAAGATTTCGCGACTAAGGAAGAATATCGCCGAACACTTGGTGCAAAAAAATTTATGTCACAGTTAGATTTTGCGCGTCAAATTTACCCCCGAGCTTTCAACGAGACTTGAGTGATTCGATGAACCCCCTTCATTCGTAAAGTATATAGGTCCGTCAATAAAGTAACAGTGGTCGTCAGTTTTATGTCCCTTCCTCTGAATTTGGTGCTCCGAAATCGTCAGACAGTGGAGTGTGGGGTAGTGGGTAGAATATAATTGTACGAATTATAAACTGGAAATTATTTTCGTCAAAGCTCAGACATAGCGGAGCAGAAAATTAGGTTTCGTTTCGGCCAGGTTGGGTTGGGTAATTCATTATATTCCAGCTCTTCATTTCGTCAGCAGGTGCAGGACCGGGCGAAAAAAAATTCTCCAATAATTTCAACAAGATGATACAGAAAATCAGTTCTACTACCCGACTCGGATGATCAATCGTGTAACTAATTGGCAATACCTAATTGCCACGTAAGCCCAGTGTTTGACGAATATTTAAAACTATACCTTGCTTATGAAAATGAGATAATTTACTATGAGAAAATTGATCGAAATATACGAACCCCTCAAAGTTTCAAACGGTTTTGAGAAACGTTTCGCTGCTCCAAAACGAAAAACCTCTCCATTAAATTTCTTCGTCTTTTTGTTTTTGTCTCTTTTCAAATAAAATATTTTGAAAAATTTGCGGAAATTCCACACTAACTTTACTCAGAATATCACTGAGTTCTATAATTATAGAAAAATTATCACGTAACACTTTGTCAACGATTTATGTATAACAGTTCGTGTTTACCGCTTCCTGAGAGCCAAGCGCAGTATCAGCGAGAGCAAGGGGAGCCTGAAACAATATTATTATGGGAAAATTTATGGAAAATTTATCCATCCCTCTCGACGTTAGATGGAAGATTTTATATACCTATACGTCTTTACCTACGCCACTTTTCTCGATGAATATATACGGTGCCTTTAACGATTCGCAAAGTTCCTTCAACTCACCGAATTACAGTTATACGAGAGAAACAAAAAATCTCGCAAATTCTTGGGGTTTTGCGAGGATGAAGATAAGAGTTTCGTTTAAGGGTCTCATCCCGGTTACTATAGCCACTTATTGTCTGTTTGTTCGGCAAACACCAAAACGCCATCATTTGTCAGGGACACTTAATTGGACTCTGACAGAACGTGGCAAAACTGTAGGCTGTGGGTTTAAGACAGCTTTTGCAATTGGGTTATTCTGAAATGTCGGACTGACGGCTTAAACTAGATATATTATTTCCAAGAATCAATTCAGCTGCTGAGTACTGTCTTCTAGCTTTCGTAATATATAAATCTACTAATTGTTCAGAGCTTGCAGACGACTGAGCAAGATATAAAAAAAAAACGCTGAATTCAGCTGCGAAGAGAGATAAATAATGAATTCTGGGAATATCACTTCTCCAAAACTGAGTCGCAGACCATCTAACGATACAAATGAACTTTATAAAAAGTTAAGTATACCCATTCGGAATCAAATATCACTGTGCCAACATTCCGAGTATTGATTCGAGCAATTACACTTTTCGTTGCCAAAAAAATTTCCATTATTCTTTAATGGAAAAATATTATTGGTCTGTCCAATTTTTGGCCAATTATATTATGAGGTGTTCCACCTCGTTTAGAACGGTCGAAAAGTTGACCGATCCCAAAAAATCATAACTTTGTCTTATTACATAAATATATCGAAAGAATTTATGTGAATTTTTTCAGTATTTTTGGATCCCATTTTTTGAGTTTTTCAAAATTCCAACTTTTTTCTACGAACCTCCGTATCTCAAAAGTATAAGATCATACAAGAAAATTTATAAGACAAAAAAGTTGCAGTTTCGAATCGACTTCGTGAAAAAAACATCTTGGGATTTTCTACAATCCCAAAAATACCAATTTTCATCAAAAATTCACAAAAATATTTTTTTCAACCAATATGACACTTTTGATTTGCCTCCAAAATTTACAGAAAATACTTTCAAGTGTTTACAGCAACCATATATTTTCTTACGATGGTTGGCTTAATCGTTTGGAAGTTATATTTATTATATGCTTAATATGCTTTATTAATTCTTTTTTTTTTTTCGAGAAAAAAAATATAGTTTCGAAACGATTGAGCCAACCATCTTTAAGAAAAATATATAATTGCTGTTAACACTTGAGAGTATTTTCTGTAAATTTTTTAAGGCAAATCAAAAGTGACGTATTGGTTGAAAAAAATATTTTTGTGTATTTTTGATAAAAATTGGTATTTTTGGGATTCGAGAAATTCCCAAAAATTTTTTTCCAGAAAGTTGATTCGAAACTGCAACTTTTTTGTCTCATAAATTTTCTTGTATGATCTTATACTTTTGAGATACGGAGATTCGTAGAAAGAAGTTGGAATTTGGAAAAACTCGAAAAATTCGATCCAAAAATTCTGAAAAAATTCACATAAATTCTTTCGATATATTTGTGTAATAAGACAAAATTATGATTTTTTTGGGATCGGTCAACTTTTCGACCGTTCGAAACGGGGTGGAACACTTCATATATAGCTAATATTTTAATAATATTTTACTATAATTGTGGGTACGTCCTGCAGATGTTTACGTTGTAGCTTCTTATAAGCTTTGCTAATTAAATTCCGTGATAAGAAACTGGTAGGGATCGTAATTGGGAGGTTACAATTCGTTTCAGATCGACGATTGGCATTACAAAAGCTCGACGTGTTAATACGTTCGGTGTTTAAACCGCGTAGATATATATAATCGTGATTCACTAAGCATATTGAGTCTGTACTATAGATTCTCAGTTTGAGCATTCAAGACGAATGCGTCATTACTGGAGCTAGCATATTGGAATGACAATTAGGGAGACGTATGCCAATACCTCGATGAAAATTTCGGATCTATCGACAACGAGACTAATAACGAATGGCTAATCGACGGAGCGAATTATCTGACTTTCAAATACGTCGAAAATTGGTTCAATTTCTATTATTAAAAACAGTATACCAAGACGAAATTCATCGAGCAATTTCTGACACAGGCCAATAGTAAGTACTTCACTCCTACGAGTGATACGAATATCAGCTCCTAATCGTCACACTATAGAATGAAATTCGATGAATTTATCAGCTTACATGACTTGTGGCGATTCGTTTTTTTTCTCTCTCTTCATTTCAGCCCTCGGTTTTAATATCAATTATTAATTATCCCTGACTTTAGTTCAGCAAATACTAGTACAATGATGTGTACTATGTATGTACACACGTCGAGAGTGTTTGTTAGCTTTGTAGCATTATTGTACTTATATGTGCCTTATCCTTCGGGGGACAAACATCCCTGGACATTAATAAATGCTTTTACCTCTTCGTCGGCCTCTTTTCTCTCTTTTTCTCCGATGGAGGTTCTACTTGAACTGCTACTGTGTTTGTTCTCGGTGGATGTATTCCCGGAACATTAATAAACTACCACGCTATTCTCTGTAACTCTTTCTCCCTTCCTATATAAACCGATAGTTATTACATCATGTTAAATTTACCATTCCGGCTATAAATATCTGACAAATTGACGTGTTATAGCTGTGGCAAGGAAACACAACCTACGGGCAGAATTAACGAGAGTTTCAAGTTTTCAGATCAAACTTTGGCCAAGTGCGGTTCTGCTTTATGATTTTCTCATAGCCTCAACTTCAATTGAAGTTACGGTCTACCTGCTAGCAGTTTGTTACGCTGGTTTAAATTAGGGCTGAATTCATACTAGAATTATCTGAAGCACCGAAGACCATGAGGATTTTAACCAATATTACAGCGAAGCGAAGCTGAGCTTTTTAATTGGAAAATTTTCAGATCGATAAATTATACGAATATCGTGTCTTCTCAGCTGGCAGTGTTTGAAAAATTTACCAAACGAGGAATTCAAACAAGCTTTGATTTTCGCTTAATTTTCAATCAACGTCCTACCAAGAATTTGACAATTTTTTAGCCATATATGAAGGATTCTTTGTCAAGTGAGCCACCTATTTTCATCATGATCGCAAATTCATAAAAATTTCTATTCCGACGATTAGCCTATATTCGAGGACTTTTTGGGAATTTTTTCAGATTTTTAGCACTGCTGGTAGCCTAGATACGAGAGATATGTGCAATTTTTCATTTCTTATATTTACTTATTCCGCATGAGAAAGAAAAAGTTATTAAAAATACATGAAAAACCTGTTTTTTCCTCAGCCTTCCGATGGAAATATTTTCAAATTTTTTTAATTGAGAAAAAGGGCTCAAAAACCAAAAAAAAACGTCGAAAAACGAGTAAACGGGTGTTTTTAGATCTTCGGTCAGTTTTGATTTTGATGAAAAAATTCACAAATCCTCCATCCGATTCCCCACGTTTTCTGTGAAATTTGCGTTATGGGCCGGCCATTTGTTCCTTGGAAAATAAATTGAAAAAGCACTGTAAATACGGTTTTTAGTCATATAAATATGCCGAAGTTCTAAAAACATCCTCTTACTCGTTTTTTCGACGTTTTTTTTTTTGGTTTTAGAGCACTTTTTCTCAATTAAAAAAATTTGAAAATATTTCCATCGGAAAGCTAAGGGGAAAACAGGTTTTTCGTGTATTTTTAATAATTTTTTTCCTTCTCATGCGGAGTAAGTTTTTTATACCAATTTGGTATGAGGAACGCGAACCTTAACGGACATGTGGGTGTAATGAGATCTAATACGAAGGTACGCTTTACCCTGTGTGTAATGAAGGCTGATCCGTATCATGTTTGAAACCCATTGAACAGGACTTCCGGTGGCGTCTGTGGATCATGTATTTTGCAGATAACGAACGCGGCTTTCCAGCTTCCGCGATGAAACATCGCAACACGATTTTCCTCAAAGGTATATAAAATAAAACGAATATATACCTGCACAGATATGAACCGAGAGATTAAATTCCCATTGCGAGGAAATCATCGAGGGATCAGGATTATCTGCAATGAAAAAAAAATCTGCACTTCACAATTCCCTCATTTGTACAAAGCTGTTAATTACGAATCACTGGTATCAGTTTTTCGACGAAAATTCCCTTTCATTACGATCTGGTTCGAATTCGAATACCAGTTTTTTCATTTTATGAACAAATAAATGTATAAATGAAAAACTACCTGCGGCAGGCGATGTATATAACGATGCCAAAATGTACTAGAATGGTTATCCGGCATCGGTGTATGCGGTTTTTTCCCATTTCAAAATTTAATGGTAGGCAAATAAACGAGACTTTGGTCGATGTACCGAGGCTGCATCGAATGCGGAACAACCGTAGTAACTTTATATTGTAAATTTATATCGTAATTGGAAAGCCGAGGGAATGGGAACAATTGTAATGATCATTAGAAACTCCGAGTATAATAATATTGCATAATGAGAAGAGAATGGGGTAGGAAATCCTTGCGGCTCTAGGTACACGTGGAAAATAACTAACGATATACTCCTCGACTTCAGATTCAAGCAGGTTTAAGCATGGGAGTATTTGGTCGATCGTTGAGTGAGCCTGGGCCAGAGAATTTTCATAATCTCTTCGTTGGATGAATACAAGAGTCTCGGCTCAGCTAGAGACTTGGGGGTGTTTCTTGTTTAAAACAAATCGTCGAGGGGAGCTGGTTTTACCTAGCAAGTGAATAATATAATTTTGCTGACTTTCGCGTAGATAGCTTGAGCGGGCTTGTAGCATTTCAACGAGATAACTCCGCGGTTGGAGTCTTCGGTGTGTGCATATATCCGTCTACTACTTAGGTGGAAGTAACGAACTCTTAGGTAAACGAGGTGAGAGGAAATGAGAAAAATAAGACTCCCAGAATGCGGCACGGATTTACCAAACTTTTTTAAAACGGGTTAAATTATTCTGCAATGCGTTCCACACGCGCGGGAGAGGTTACTTCATTTTTAATCTACTGTGAAGTACAAGCTTCCCTTATAATTCCCAAGTAGGTTAACGGGACTGGTACAGCTTGGTTTTGGAAATTCGGAGTACTCAAAAATGCATTTATTTGTAAAAAAAAAAATTTCGTTGTGAAAACCTTTCGAACGATCTCTCATTTTAGGGGAGTCAAACATTAAGAAAAAACTGTTTGAAGCTTGCAATATCGTAAAACTTTGACAGAAAAAGTCGACGAAAATTATGTAGATAACTTGACTGTGTATTTGACCGTGTCACAATTTCAATCATTCGTCATCAGAATTAGTTAAATAATTCATACCTTCAATTAAAACCAAAAATTATTCAAACAATTTCTGGCTAGTCGAAGATTGAATTTTTTAACGAATTGGCATCAAAATCGTGGTCAGTCTATGGTATCGCATTGAAGCAATCGTCTTTCGATAATTGCCTAATGTGATCGAGCAAAAAATGTACATATACAATGAGAAAGATGCAATTCCCGTTGCCTACGTTGCAACAACATTTTGCAATCAAGTAATGGAAAGCCGGAGTTAAATTGGAGCAAGATTCTTGTCCACGAGTTTAAGTCCGAGCTGGGCTAAAGCGGTTGACGTAATTTCGGTTGAATTAATTATAATCTGACTTGACGACTTGATTACTAATCGTATTAAGCGAACGAGATATGCGTTTTGAGTGACAGTTACCACACCGATATGTACTGAATACTGTATGTAGCTATATCCTCGTCAAATCTATATTGCCAAGCCAATTATTTCCGCACAGATCAGAGCTCGTTACAGGCCTAAATACTTCGCAAGTACAACCTGTTGGTCTGGATACGCAAAATTCAATCCCTGGACAGTTTAGGCCGTAAACGAGTTTTTATACGAACTCATGTATTTCAATTATGTATGTATGCAACTAGTGGGCCAAAATTGGCAACGAGACAGGCATAGGTGTTGACTAAACCGCATGTGGCAATAAACTCATAAGTAAATCCTGAAAATCGTTATTGAAAAACGAAAAAAGGAAAAATTATCATGACCAAATTTTTTGTTTTTTTGGTTTTTAATTTCAAATTTTTTTAGTATACGGGCGGGTATATCATTGGCTACCTGGCTCACAGCGCCGGTGAGTTGTGATGAAAAGTTTCACGGGGATTCCCCTGCAGACTTAGTTGGTAAAGAAGATTCGCTCATTTATCTCGGAGGATATAAAGAACGTGACTGACACGGTCTACATTACCGATAAGATCGAAGTGGCGGGGCCAATAGTCTCGGAAGTCGGGCTGCAGGTTATCACATTGATTCTCACCAGGTAATAAGTAATTGGAAAAAATTATTACTGGGCTATTACCAAGGATTTGGTCTCTTTTATAGCGATCGATTTTCAACTTCCCGCTATGAAAATTGAAAATTTTCAAAAAAAAAACGGAAGTTATTGGTTTTCATCCGATTTTCGGAAATCGAGTTTTCATCAGATCTCAACGTTTTGGGGTCCTAGGAAGCTATTCTGACTATTTTTGGATGGACGTCCGTATGTATCTGTCTGTTTGTGTGTAAGCAAATTTTTGTCGTACGATATGTTTAGCACGAATCGACCGTTTGGAATGGTTCTTACGGCGATCGAAAGGGTTTAACAAGACTTAGATCTGATTAGATTTTGGAGTCGATCGGTCGAGTAGTTTCAAAGTTATTCGAAAAATAAAAATTTTTAAAAATAAAATTTTCATGTTTTTAGCGCATAACTCCTAAACTGTTCGTTCGATTAGTCTCAAAACTTAATCAGATGTAAGTCTTAGATAGCTCTCTCGATTGCCGTAAGATTCATCAAAATCGACCGATTAGTAAAGATATTGCACGACAAAAATTTCTTCGTTTGATAGACGTGAGTTGATTTTTAATCACTCAATGTAGAATCTGTAAAGTTGTTCCAAAACTATTAAAAATTTCGCACGTAAATATACAGACTGAACGATATCTTCTGACATTAAATAAAACCCCCTAAAACCTACGAAATGTTGACATTTGACCAAAACTCGATTTTTGAAAATCAGACAGAAAAGAAATTTATTCCTATATGGTTATCATTTCAATCTAACGTATTATGATTCAATTCGATCAAGTCATGAGAATACGAATGCCTATTTGAATTCATCATCGGAGACCTACAGACAATCCAATTGCCTGCACCAGGATTGCTCACTGGCCAGTATGACTGGCTCTCCCAGAATGGACCTCGAAGGATTATTCTATTCTCTAGTTCCGACTCTAGAATGTAAGTCAAACAATTGAATAAATTAACCTCGAAGTTAGAATAAGTACACATTGCTGCTGCGTGTGCTATAGGTATATTCCTAAATAAACTGGTTAATTATGAGCTGCTTTCGTGCAGGTGAATAAGTTAGTTTAGTTCAATTTTCTGGAACACAAAGTTACTTAATTTATCATTAATTCATTGTTTCATTTGTTCTGTATATATGTACATAAACATGTATGTATATCCCTTGGGTCTTGATGTTAATTCTTAATATTAATTTCACGGGGTGCCAGCTAAGTGATCGTCCATGCGTTACGTTCATTGTCAGTTCAGGAACGCCAAATTCAGTGGTTCACCTTTTATCTGTTGATTCCACCAAATGTCAGCTCTATCCCGAAGAGGCATTTGGAAGTCGGGTCGCCAAGTGGAAAAGATTTTCCTCCACATGAGGCTACGATCTAATTTTGTATTCATATCAGGTTAACGTATCGACAGTGAAACAATAAAATTCTACCCTATTTACTTTTGAAGACTTGCAGTTGTCCCCGAACCCAATCGTAATAACGATATCAAAATCCCCGACGTTCCTGGTAAAAATTCCTAATCCTACAATTTTCTACGATTTTTTTTTTTAGGGGGGCGGAAATTGGAACACTTCATAGTTTCCCATGAAAAATTCTTGATTTTTGTCGATCAAACTAGCAGAAAAAAAAAATCTACGAAAAGTTCAATTTTTTTTTTGTTGTTTTTTCTTGTAATTCGTAGAAATCCGTGAAATTATTTTCGCCAGATGTTGCCGATACTTGAATAGTTATACAATGGCAGGTGAATAATTCGCAGTTTTTTGCGAATCGTGACAAAATACATTTACGTCACTGAATCCTTGATCACTGTCACCGGGAAGGTCGTCGGCAAATCGATATCCGATAAGAATACGAATGAAATATTCTTTCTGGTGAACATAACTCAAACCAACTAAGGATACAGGTAAATCATAGCCATCGGATATTGAAATCGGTTATCCGAAATTCGCAAACTATTTTTAAGGATTGAAAAGTATTTATTTATTAAAATAAGCCTCTCTCTGTCTTCGTGGTAACCCTCACCCTCTATATCTGTTCATCAGCCACACCTACGAAAGCCCAAAAAATGTCGAGCCTCGATATTAATATTCACAGGTCGCTCGACCACTTCTAAAATTGTTTTCTAAATTTTAGAGATTCTTTATCGACCCCCGAATATTAATATTTCAGCCCAACATTTTTTGTACCTTCATGGAAATTGATGCTGAACAAATATAAAGAGTGAGAGTCATGGATAAAAAAATTTTTTAATCAGGTTAATCCGAACTTGACTATTTTTGAAACTTTTGAGCGACCTTTGAAAGTTGTAATTCACTTGCGCTGAAACTAAATCATCAAAAACTATAAAATTTTGGGGTGAGACAGAGAATTAAGAATCTGAGGTCGACTAGTTGTAACCTTGATGAATATTGACCGCGGATGTTAATCAGACTTCTGAATATGCGTTGAAAACTGTTTGCATCACGGAATAGGCGTTTATACGACGAGCATTTCATATTCTTAGATTTTGGCTTGATTGCAAAAGGGTCAAAGGGCGATCCCTAACAGGCTATACGACATGTAACTCTCGGGATGTAGGGTTAGTCTCGGAAAAAGGATGGGGAATTGGACTCCCTGCAGCTAGGCACCAACGATATTGGTGAACCTATCAGACGTTGGGATTTCGAACGCCGCAAAGAACTCTGGGAAATTGAACACAGCGTGACATCTCAGTGAGAGGAAGGTTTATGCCTAGGGCTATCCGACTTTTTCCCCCGTACGCAGCAGTTAATTGAAAAAGAACATTTCCGACGTTAACTCACCCGGCTTTGGACGCGACTTTGGGAATGTGGCGTAGTGTGGTAATTGACAATTACACGGCACACCTAGCGCTTCAACTGCATGATAAATAAAAAATGAGAAAGCTGATTATAAGCTCACAGTGATTTGTTGGAAAAAAATGCAACCGCTTTGGGAAAGACCGATGAATAAATCCGCGACAATTTATCCCGGGCAATTTGTGGCCCAATCAGACACGAGATCATCAATTTATGCGCACTGCCACGCCCGAGGATCTCGAAATTACCATTTGGGACTGTGGGGCTCTGGAATAGTGAATTGCGTTTAAAAGACAATCAGTCCTGTCTTTCAACCGACGCCTCGGGATTAGGCGATTAAACTGTAATTGATATTCCAGCGAATTCTCGAGATCACCGTCGCGGTGCTTTCGAGTAATACAGGAACCATCCGTCACCCTGGCTTAACTGTCAACGCGGCATAAAGCTGGCTGCTATAGGGTCACGACAGCGAGAATCAAGCTGTTCGAAATTAGATTCCAAAGTGATGATTCAGGAACAACTATCGAGCAACATATGTGAGCCATTCACTCCCTACAATCTGCATTGGTCATCTTTCTGATTCCCAAGAGGACACTTAGTTTCTGGAAGAAACAAGGAACGGGAAAGTATTATGAAAACGCAAAGTTTCCGGGTCTTTTATGAGTGGCACATCACTTTCTGACCCTCGGCTTTTAAATTGCTTTTTCCCCAGTGTACCAACACATCGGGATATTTCTTGTGAAATATCAGTCGTATAATCGTATTTCGCATTTTTTACTTCCGGTTTAGAAAGAAGAGGGAAGTTATGATAATCACCGAGGAAATGAAATGTTGAGTTTTCTGTGATCCCAACGTTTTGAGGCACAGAAAATCACCTCCGGCCATTTTCAAATGAATATATTTTTTGTCCGAAGATATCTCAATGGATTCGATTGATTAAGTAGGTTTCGAGATACTCAAAGAACAATTGATGATATCAACGGACTTCGACGAGTTTGATTTCGACCAAAATGATTTGCTCCAACTTGAATCTGATTAAATTCCGGAATTAATCGATCCTGCAGTAGTTTTTTAGTTGGAACAAAAAAATTTACTTAAGCTCGTAAATCATTTCCTTCTCATTAAACTCTTTATTTTTTGAGCTTGAGAAGTCTACATTTTCTCTTACTCCTGTCATAAAATATAACTAGTTGTAATTAATTGTCGAGCAAAGTACGACACCTCAACTAAATATCAAAGGGCTCTAACAGATGAGCCGAAACAGCCTCGAAGTTTGATTTTAATCAAGAATGGGCGTACGTAAAGCACGAGGAGAAGCACCATTTTTTGCCGAGAGATGAATTCCACCAGTTATTATGAAGTCATTAATTAATAGGATCCGAGTGGTTGAAAGCTTCGAGGTTCCCCGCGATATTGTGGACAAGAACGGACCCTGAGGCAAAACCTCGAGCTGTAGAATGTTGAACACGATACAGTGTAAAGATCAAAGTAAAGCAGACCACAAATAAGCAAAAATAAACAAATATAAAACATACCCAAAGCAAAGAGCTCGAAACGAGAAAAACTGAACATATTTGACAAGCGAAATAACAAGCATCGAGTTTCCAATACCGTAAAGCAAAGTTCAAGTCTTCTTTCGTATTATGACAGGAATTCACTTTATTTAGATATCTTTCATCACAAGATTAGGAGATTGTAATTTTCGGATACGTAACACCGGCACCGGTGTGTCAAGCATTTTTCTTTGTCGAATCTCGTTATGCAAATATGACGACGATGTTGAACTTGAAGTGAACCATATAGTAGGTATAGGTGGAACTGTGTGTTTGAAAAGCTTTTTCTGACCTTTTCAACGGGGGCATCGATCGGTAGGTACCACGTCTTCAAGAGACTCAAGACAGCCACAGACTGCACCAAACCTGCTTTTTCTCACGAGACAAGTCAACGATGAAAGGGATGAAAGCTCAGCAGAGCTTATAAACAGCAGAAACAATATCGACATGGTCGTGTAAAAATGGTTCAGTGAAATTTGGAAACTTTTTAACTTCCCGCTATGAAAACTAAAGATTTCCAAAAAACAAGAAGTTATTGGTTTCGGTCCGATTTTCGAAAATCGAGTTTTCATCAGATCTCGACGTTTTGGGTTCCTAGGAAGCTATTCTGACTATTTTTGGATGGACGGCTGTACGTATGTGTGTAAACAAATTTTTGTCGTACGATATCTTTAGAACGAATCGACCGATTGGAATGGTTCTTGCGGCGATCGAAAGGGTTTATCAAGACTTTGATCTGATTAGATTTTGGAGTCGATCGGTCGAGTAGTTCCAAAGTTATTCAAAGAATAAGAATAAAAAATTTTCAGGTTTTTAGTGCATAACTCCTAAGCTGTGCATGCGATTAGTCTCAAAAGTCAATCAGATTTAAGTCTTTGATAGCCCTTTCGATTGCCGCAAGATTCATCAAAATCGAACGACTAGTTTAAAAGATATTGCACGACAAAAATTTCTTTTTTTGTCGTATTAAACCTTTGGAACGAATTAACCGATTTGAATGATTCTTGCGGCGATCGAAAAGGTATACCAGCACTTGAATGTAATTGAGACTGAACGATATTTTTTTACATTAAATATAACTCCCCAAAACCTAGAAATGTAGACATTTGAAAAAACTCGATTTTGGATTAAAAATCATACGGGAAAAAATTTTATATACGGAAAACTAACTATACTTATAACCTTTCTCAATGTATTATAAACACAATAGTATCAATTTGTTGTAACGTATTTAACACATAGCGGGAAGTTTTAGGGTTGGCCCACAGGTCAACCAGATTCCTGATTTTTAACTTCCCGCTATGAAAATTGAAAATTTTCATAAAAGAAGGGAAGTTACTGGTTTCGGTCCGATTTTCGAAAACCGAGTTTTCATCAGATGTCGACGTTTTGAGGTCCTAGGAAGCTATTCCGACTATTTTTGGATGGACGTCCGTATGTGTGTGTGTGTGTGTGTGCGTAACTAATTTTTTGTCGTACGATATCTTTAGAACGAATTGACCGATTGGAATAGTTCTTGTAGCGATCGAAAGGGTTTATCGAGACTTAGATCTGATTAGATTTTGGAGTCGATCGGTCAAGTAGTTCCAAAGTTATTCGAAAAATAAAAATTAAAAAAAAAAAAATTTTCAGGTTTTTAGCGCATAACTCCTAAACTGTTCGTGCGATTGGTCTCAAAACTTAATCAGATTTAAGTCTTGGATAGCCCTTTCGATTGCAGCAACATTCATCAAAATCGAACGACTAGTTTAAAAGATATTGCACGACAAAAATTTCGTTTTTTGTCGTACGATACCTTTGGAACGAGTTAACCGATTTGAATGATTCTTGCGGCGATCGAAAAGGTATACCAGGACTTAAATTTAATTGAGACTGAACGATATCTCCTGACATCAAATATAACTCCCTAAAACCTAGAAATGTTGATATTTGAAAAAACTCGATTTTTGATTAAACATCAGACGGAAAAAAATTTGTATATGGAAAACTAACTATACTTATAACCTGCTTTAATGTATTATAAACACAATAGTATCAATTTATTGTAACGTATATTTAACATATAGCGGGAAGTTTTAGGGTTGGCCCACAGGTCAACCGGTTTCCTAATTTTTTTTCTGGTTATAAGACTGTCTCGCGAATAATACCTGCAATGTATATTTTTGAAGAAGTTTTTGAAAAGTGGACCTGACAGATGCTATTGATTATCCAAACATATAGGACTATACAAATATGTAAATAAGAAACTTGGAAACGAAAAAACAACGTTTGAAAACAAAAAATTGGTTACATTGCTAAGGCACGTCGAGTTTTACTGTGATGGTCTTTGCAAAAATTTTGTAACTGCCCCAAGTGACCGTAGAACTTTTTATGACCAGGCTTATGCTGGTGTGGGTAGGAAAAAACTTTGCTAGGGTTATCCTAACGACCATTTTGAATATCTATATAGTTTATAAAGTTATCCCGAGGTCCTAAAGAGACGTGGCAGCTGCAGGAAAAACGCGCGAGACCGGAGTTCGCAAACGGTCAGAAACCCCGGAGAATCGAAAACTTCCGAACGACTCAATTGGACAATAAAAATAACTTATTGGTCTTCAATTCTTCTCTTAGATCTGAAACTCGAATATTACACCAGAAAACTGACGATTTGGAGATCTATTAAATTCAGGGATTGGGGACAAGATCCTCTGGAATTTCAGTCACTAACCAGAAATTCCTTTGTCGATCACCTACATACCGTGCTAGTTTTTTTTTTTCTTCTTGTTTAATGGCTACCAAAGGGACAATCAAAACGTCTCCGCTTGCCATTGGAGTTGAGTAATCTATTGTGCTTTGCTTTATCTGACGACTTTATCCTCCCACAAAAGCATCGAGTAAAACTACAAAGGCCGAGCTTTTTAGTCCCTTCCTGGAAAGACACGTATCTGAATACCGCTCAAAAGACGCTACATCAGTTTGTGGATGCGTGCTTGAGGGGAGACTTCAGTGAAATTTTGATAAAAACGCTTTTTTCATTTCTTTTTTTTAAATTACTAAACAAAATCTAATCAATAATTCATTCAAGCAAGATTTACATTATGGTTGTACGTGTGTTGAGAAAAAAATTTCAATCTTCTGCGATGAAAGTGTATCCGCAAGGAATTTTTTACAGCGATGCGCAGGAAATCTTTTGAAGATTGAATTTTTTTTTGCACTACCTACACATACCACCATAACCTGAACCTTGCTCGAAGAAAATTTTCGATGAGATTTTTTTTTAGTAATTTGAAAAACGAAAACATCGTTTTTATGAAAATTTCACCGGAATCTACCCACAAAGGGGATCTATACAAATAATTTAACCAAAAACCCCTAATTAATTTGTACTGTGAGAAATAAGCTCCTTAATTTTAAAAAGCTACGTGATTCTCTTCAAATTCTATCTACAAATGTACCAAAAAAGTTTTAATTAAAGAGCTTAAAATCTGTGACGCAATTAGGAGCAATTTCATTATGTTTCAAACCATGTTGAGATTTCAAAAAGCTCTTTGTGTCACAAATTTTGAGTTCTTCAGTTCAAACTTTCTTAAGCTCATTTGCGAATATATTTCCAAGAGATTTGGGTACATTTTTAAGAAATTATTTTACGATTTCGATTCTCTTCCCTAAATATTTTGTCTTTAAAATTTATATAGGAAATAACTGTTATAAGTTGACTTGTAGCGCTTTCAAACTTTCTTATACTCCTCAACTATACATTACAATATTACTCTCGAAATTGCAATATTCTCTGGAGAAGTCGTAAAAAGTTTCACTCTGAAATGATTTCACTAATCTCCGGCATTGTCTGTAGGACGTATCTCACTCGGATTCTAAAAGTGAAATTTCCTGATCTTCGTTCCAGTTTTTTTCGGGTTGGTAGTTATTAACTTCCGCCATGAAGTGCAAATTTCCACAACCCTTTCGGTGAAACTGGCAATTTAATAGTTATTGTTTCAATTTAATGAAATTTCTTTTAAAACGAATGACCGTAATTGGTCGAAGCTTCTAAAGCGCTAGCAGTTATCGTAAAAGGCTACTCCGCCACTCGAGCTTTTTTTTACGATCTCATATTCACGTTCATGCAGATATATGATCCAAAATATTTCGCCGAAATCCACAGGCCTCAAGTTCGCGGTAGACCTCTGTATAAATTCGCATTAAAATTACGCACTCTCCTGTCTAGGAAAGTCCACAAATAATTAGACACTGGCGCAAGTTGTTCCGCGTGCCAATTAGAGCCACCGCAACATTTAGTCTTCACCTCTGTAGTTCGGTTTTCTCATGCTCAAAGACTTTCCTGGACCTTCCCCTAGGGCCTTGATAAACAGGTTAAATCCTCCCAACAGAATTATAATTCCCTTGAAGTAGCATACATTGACACTTTTTTTACCACGAATTAAAAAATTGTCGCTTCCTCTCCAAAATTTTTGTGGAGACCAAAAAAATTTTTTCAGGTTGCTCAAGAATTATGAAAATAATTAATCGGGGTAAAATCTTTAGATGCATACTCAAATATTAATAGAGAAATAAAAAAACCTATATAATTTTGGGGTGGGACCCGAAAAGTTTAGAATTTCAGGCATAAAAAAGTTGTCGCCCTAATATTGTTCTCGGCAAGGAACCCGTCCTGGACTTTCCGCTACTGAAAAAATAATTTTCTTCCGCTACTACAGCATGGAACAGGGACGAAATATGTACATTATGAAGAAACCCCATAAAGTTGAAAATTTGAAGCCTGTGTGCTCGGCATATAAGAAGAATTTATGAGCTACATTGCACGTTTGAACAATGTCGGAAGCTTTACTCCGGTATGATATCCTTGATGGTTTATATTAAGACTTATTGTACTCACTTTATTTACTTTTGAATCGGTGAACTTGCGGTATAAAAATTTCTTGTTTCCTGCACTCACCTGTGAACAAGAAAAGCGGAAGAAACGTTAGTTGAAAATCGGATTATATTATACTTATGGAGACTTGTCAGTTTTACTTCGCAGGAAAGGGTGGCTATCATCCGTTAATGGATTATTCTGATGGTATTAAACGCCGAGTTTATAGCCTCGGCGAGAAGATCGATATATCGGGTAAATTTATACCTGATGCGAGAAAATTGAAATGGTAATGCGAAACTGTCTGCGACGGAAGCTTGAATATAAATATTAACAAAATTTGATAGCGACGGATTTCTTTTTCAACCTCTCACACGCTTGGTCAGCATTTTACCGTGCCTCGATTGATTGCGAATTTTATACATCTGCGTATTTCGTGTAATAAAAGCTTACGTTATCTTTTCTACATTCGGAGGCATGAAGTGTCGAAAAATACACATACTCGAACAGCGACGAGCACAATTCGTTTAACGAAACAACGTGAACATTTTGAGTGTGCCAGTCGAGCTTTAGGTGCGATGTGTAAAACGAATCATCAACTTTTCGAGGTCGATGGGAATGCGCCAAGCCGTTTAAAATTCGCTTCGATCAAAGGTAACGAGCTTTGGTGGGAAAAAAAAGGTGAAAAACTTTTCTCAGGCTTTCATTACATAATAATAAAACCGAGTGACGTGCCCCAACTTTTCCAAAGGTGTAAAAGTTTATTGGAAGCTAACCTTCGGGCATGTATAGTTGATGCGGTTGAAGAAACGTGAGGAACAGTAGGAGACTCTGAAAAAGTAGGAGCTTTCGAAAGCTGGAAATTTGGGAGAAAAAAAAATTCTACAAAAACCTTACAATGTCGTTGTTGTTCCATATACGCTGTCGTTTGTTGCAAACCGTTTAGTAAAACCGTCGTGAGGCTCCCTTAAAAAACGAGTAAACACCGGAGTGCCGAACTGTGGCAATTCTCGCATACAAATTTTTCTCATTCGATATGCTGAGCTAATAAAAGTGTGCGTAAATAAAAAGGCACTTTGCTGATACGGGAGGTAAATCAAGTAACAGCTGGTCCCACGGGAACGTTTTCTTTATTTCGAGATCTTCAGCCCATCAGCACGTAGCTCCACGCCATACTTTTCGAATCACCTTCATGTTTGCTTCTGTCAATTTCTTTTGTCAAACCACCGGAGTGTAGATACAGCAAAAAGCATAACCTCTAGTGCTATTAGGAGAGTGGTTAGTGACTTGGAAGATACCCTCATTGTCCAGACAATCTCTAAAATCGGTGTCCTGGGACACATCCCTGTGTCCTTCGTTCTAACGAAGCAGAAAAGGGTTAATACTCCGAGCAAGCGGTGCCGGATAGCAATTTGAATTCGCCACATGAAGAGACGAGTCTATAATATTTCACCGAAATTTTCGGTGTCATTGGTATTGCCTCGGAATACGATTTTCGCAAAAAATTGCAACTTAAAGTCATCCTGCTTTACAGAGAAAACCGTACGGTCTACTGTCAACAAGCTTTACTGACTGAAAGTCAGATCGATGGAAAGTTGAGCCATCGAATGCCACAGGATTAAAAACTCTGCTTGGACAGGTGGCGTTTGAGAATGAAGAATTCCGTAACTTTATGGCATGTTTACACTCATACTAACGAATATAATAAGGGAATCTATCGATTATTGGCTATACGTTGGATATATGTATCGCCGTGAAGGTGGTCTCGAAAATACAGTGATAAATTACACGCGTAAACTTTAGTACGCCACTAGAATATTATAGTGGGTAATGATTTCTGCGTAGTTCCCAGGTGTGTGGTAAGGCCCAGCTAGCATCACGTTATGCATGAATCTCAATTACTTTGACACTTGGGCTTATTCCGAATATAACGCTCTAAGCTCAGTTCTGTAGACTGTTGATAAAGTGAGCCTAACGACGTTGAGCCTGAATAATGTCTAACGGACCTAGAAATTTCTTCTTTTCAGACTTGACGAAGAACGGAGTTTCCTACTCATGATTCATTGATGCATAGAAATTCTGGGAACATACATCATTTTTATCGATCCTTGAGACGTCTGCTTATCACTTTGAATACCACATATACCTCGATGGGGCCAGCCCTCGAATTTCCAGTCCGAATTTTTCAAGTTCAAAAAATCAGGAAACCGGTTTATGTGCGGAATTTTAAATAGTTTTTAAACAATTTGACAGATTCGACATTGAGTGATTCGAAATCAAAAAAGAAGAAATTTTTGTCGTGCAATATCTTTTAAACTAGTTGGTCGATTTTGATGAATCTTGCGGCAATAGAAAGGGCTACCCAAGACTTAAATCTGATAAACTTTTTAGACTCATCGCACGAACAGTTTAGGAGATATATGCGTTAAAAACATGAATTTTTTTTTTTTTTCTTTTTAATTTTTATTTTTCGAATAACTTTGGAACTACTCGACCGATCGACTCCAAAATCTAATCAGATATAAGTCTTGATAAACCCTTTCGATCGCCGTAAGAACCAGTCCAATCGGTCGATTCATTCTAAAGATATCGTACGACAAAAATTTGTTTACACACACACACACACATACGAACGTCCATCCAAAAATAGTCAGAATAGCTTCCTAGGACCCCAAAACGTCGAGATCTGATGAAACCTCGATTTTCGAAAATCGGACCGAATTAAACCAATAACTTCCCATTTCTTTGAAAATTTTCAATTTTCATAGCGGGAAGTTAAAAATAGTATTCTATTAATACAAATTTTAATTGAACGACAAAGCAATGTTTCATGATCGGAAAGTTAATTATTGTTCATTTATCAACTCGGTATCAACTCGAGAAATACTGAATCGATTCATTCTAACTCATAGATATAGATGAGTGCAAGAAAAAAATTACTGCTTCTTTTAACTCAAAAAGTAGTCAATCAATTAGTTCCGAAATTTGATCAGATTTTAGTTGGATAAAATCCTATCGATCGGAAAAGAAATAGTCAAAATCCGTTGACCGGTTGTCGAGATATATTCGATTAAAAAACAAATGTACAAATTTTATTTTTTGCCATAACTTGAAGACTGATGCACCAATCAAATTGAAAATCAAATCAGTTCTAAGATGCATAAAACCGCATCGATTGAGGTAAAAATCATCGAAATCCGTTGATCCGTTATCGAGATATGATCATTCAAAATTTTGTTTTGGAAAATTTTGTTTTTTGAATAACTCAAAAACCGCTGGACCGATCGAATCCAGATTCTAATCAATTTTAAGGTGGGAATAACTGCGTCGATTGATACAAGATTCGACGAAATCCGTTCATTCGTTTTCCAGATATCATCAGGCAAAAATTGACGTCCATCTAAAAATGTTCGGAAGTGATTCTCTAGAGTCTAGACGTCAAAGTCTGGACATTTAGTGATAACAACTCAACTTTTAATTTTTGGTTTCGATTTCATTAAAATGACTCGCCTGTTCTTAAACCGGAAAATTAAAAATGCGGGGTTTGAAATAATGAGCAATACCTCTCATCCAGCCGAAAAGAAGACCTGGAAAGATCGCTCCATGCGCTCATACTGCGACTTCGCCTCCTAGGTGGTCCCGTGCAACGAGCACTACTGCGGCGTCTGGTAGAGGCGATATTTTCTGGTTGAAAATTCACCCTTGGCGGAACGTGAGCTCGTTGAGGATTCGGTGACGCTGTTGTCGGGGTCACGGCGGCCGACGCCTGAAGGTCTGGCAAGGCCTCGTAATGCCAGCCTCTGGCGCCCATCTCCAGCAAGAGCAAGGGTTCCGACGATGCACTCGAACCTTGAACGGCGTCCCAACGCCTAGGGGTCGAGCCAGGCCCGGGCGACAAGCACGGGGCGCATCGGCAGACGTCCATTCGATGAGTAGAGGAAGTAGTGATCCCTCACTTTGCTTTTTTTCAATCTGCACTTGATTTTAAAGGACCAATATTCTGGTGCCGGACTTCAAGTTGGAAGAGGTCGAGAAATTGTGATTTTGATTTTTCCGTTTATTTTCTTTCCAAAGAGGTAGTTTTCCTTCAGATCCTTGACACATGAGTGATTACTTTAGCTGTTTGTTCAACTCCTTTTCCTTATTCGAAGAAAATAATTCCTGGGATCTTTACTCCCTCAAATTTATTGCGAATTGATTCTTGAAGTATCCAATCGCTTTTTCACTCACCAAATTATATATAAGTATATAATTTTGTCCAGTCCGGTTCTTCTCAGGGTATTTAAAAACTAATTCATTTTGCCTGAAGCTTATTAACCGGCTCGTTTGAAGCACAAGAACCAGCCGAAACTCGCCGGAGCGTCAAACGAGCTTGTCCTAATTAATTTATCAGCTGGGTCAGTAATTAATCAGGTGCTAAATATCGTGCGGATAATTTTCCATATTAAAACTTCTACGCTAGTATCAACAACGTTTTTATAACACACTAAATAACCGTATTTAAAATTTTTTATATATTTATATTATTATGATAGAAGATTCATATAATTTTATTATAATCAACAATATAACAAATTCACAACGAACAAACGTTAATAACTATTTAAAAATTTTGAATATATATTATTGCTCGTATTAGGCACTAAAATTATTATTTTTTTAAATTGCTGCAATGATTAACAGCAGTCAATTTTCCATTGCTTTCGAATCTTCTGTCGATGCTATGGGCTCCAATTTAACAAACACAGTTTTTGAATTGACGATTTAAAGTCTTTAAGAACTGTTTGAGATCGAGTTCAACTCACAACTCGTCGTCAGATATAGATCTTCCGAACTTTCGAGTCAGTAAACTCTTCCAGCCATCTTCAGATGCCCCACATTTGTTGCCAGCAAAGAAGGCCTCATTGTTTCAACGTCTATGTACTCAAAATCCCAGTGGGACAGGCAGTCTGAGCAAAACATAATCACAGAATAATTAAAAAAAAGAGGGAGCTGATATTGACTGATATAGGTGTTTACCACGTTTCCAACTTTCTTTTTCATTCAGCTTTCGTGGTCACTACTAATTGCAATATCGATATGTATGAGTTTGTTAAGTAACGCGAATTCCGGCGATGAAATTTCTCAATTTCTCAAGTACGTAGACGATTGCCAATTTATCTCCAAGATGTGTTTAACGGATTTCTGCAGCAGCCATTATCTTTGCAATGAAACTGTCGACTCTTTGATACTGGTACTAAATACTGCCATAAAACTTTTAATCGAGAACTGATCCTCTCGTTTATTTTATCATCAAATAAAAGCTGTGCCACCTTTCCAACAGGCACGAGCTGGGTGCGTGATTTTTGACATGTTTCATTCCTCTTTCACTTGATAAAAAAAAATCACGCGATTCGTGTGATTCCGCAATAATTTCGGGAACGGAATGACAGTGAACTGCTACATTTGATACGATAGCACTGTTTCATTGGGATCCGTTTTTACTATGAAAAATCAATAACTTGTGGGCTGGAAATTCACGAATTAGTGTACGGAAAACGGGCTGCAATATTCGTTGAAAATGTCATGTCGCAAGGTTGTGATTCCACTTGGGTATCAAAATTACGTCATACGATTCCCGGCTACGGTCAAGAATAAATAACCACACGCAACCGTCTTGGAAAAACGGTATTTTCCACCGAGGAGATTATGAAATCTCTTAGCCGCACGAATCGCCATTATATCATTAATATGATTAATATTTTATAGACGAAAGATGTACACCTTGAACGGCGTTTGCACGTTATTCCTCAACACAGAAGGCCCCTCCTTTTCCACACCAGGAAAAAACCACTGGAGGGTGTTTCCCAAAACAGACGAAAGAAGCGAGAGCCTCGATTACGCTTCACTCTGGTTCACATTTCTTACTCAATCGTCTTTCAATCAATTAGATTTCGTTGAGGAAATGACGGATCTGTCACGACGATTAACGGAGGAACAGTTAGGAGTCAGATAACGCGGTCAATTACACGTCGAATCAACTTCACACCGTTTATAATTCCGACCGTGGCCCCCAGGGCCTTGTCCGTGGTTTACTATCCAGTCGGACACTGTCAAAGAATCACTAAAAAGAAACAAATACCGGAACATGGAATGCGCACCGCGCAGGGGATTGATTCAACTAAGAGTTCAATCGGTCCGTCCCCTGTTTTCCGAATGAGATGAATACTCGATATCTCGATTTGATGCTGGCGAACAAGCCTGTCGTTCACGGTATTAAACACAACACTCAAAATTCACACATGGTGTTAAACGTGTTTTACTCGGGATACGGAGAAGCGCGGTAACATCATCGCCCCTACTGCGCTAGAGGGTGAAGAGCTTTTCTCGCAGTCTCTTCCCCGGCGCATCGCTTTAGCATTTTATCTCTCTTACGCCCTCGTGTTATCCTTCTCTTTCCTTCTATATCCGTCTTTGTCTTGGTCCCGGTCTTCGTCACTCTCGTACTTGTCCGCAATATAAACGGCACTAGCCAGCACACGCCGCAGTACGCATACATGCAGACGACGCCACCGTTGCCAAGGCGACTGCGCCATGGGATGTTTCCATCGTTGTGTTCCAATTACCGCGGTCACAGTTCTTTCTTTTCGTTACGTTTCTTGTCCTCAGCTTCGATTCCGGTTCCCTGGTACAACGAGCTTTTAAGTATCACCGCGCCGGTCGCAGTCTCCTAAAGGTCGGCTGTCGATGTGACAAAAGGGCCGGACCCTGACCCTCCTCAGGATGAGATGATGGTCTGTTGTCGCCAGCCGCTTTATAGAAGATGTTTTTGGCGCTGATGTGGCATTGTTGGTCTCCTCAGCTGGTTATCGACGTTTTCTCGCGAATAAAACAACTGACATTATTTGAACACGCTGATATTCGGCTGGACCGAATCAAAGGTTCCAATCATTATGGAACGTGAGAGTTTCCAAAGCGGAATGTCTGGATGAATGGACGCCTGGAACACGGCATCGATTCTCTACGGGTTCGACTTAACCTCACAGCTGCTGCTGTATCGCTACGCGCAGGAGCCAAGAAAACGCGGAACGGTCAAGGATAACGCAACCACGTGCTCACGACCCAGGAACACGAGAACGGGGGTTAATCGATCCTTACTAAAGATAGTTATTTCATGATCATTGCGAAAGAGACTGACTTCATTCTCCATATCCATAAGTAGTTCGTTCATTTCATTGGACTTCGGTTAGTTTGATTAACACTGAAAAGTTTTGCCTGGTTCTCCTTCTATTCCTTTATCCACACATTTGCGAAAACGAAAACTATCGACGCTCTACTGATATACGTGTAGCGAGTTCTATTCCGTAGGAAGTTGCAATCGATGAGGTTCATCCTATAGGGCGAACTTTACCCAAGGCCAAATAAAATCCAATAACAATTCCCTGATGGAAATATATATCTGATTATTTTCTTACAAGTTGCGTCAAACGTTCAGAAATTTTTTTCTTTTTTACAAATAGTGAAAACTGTTTTTACCGCCAAGGATTTAGCGAAACTCTGAAAATTTTCTGCAAAATTTTTGACAGGACTCATGAAGTTTTCCGATTTCGAGAATCTCGTCTAAATAGTTTTGAGTATAACCGGAATTTGTGGGATTTTTTGAAGAGTATTTCAGAATTTTTCAATTTCCAGATCTTATCAGAAACTTTTTTTATAAAATAATCAGAAACTATATTTTCTTCATGAAAGTATCGCCGATTTGAAAAATTCGCAGTACCATAAATCCCGTTTCATGGTGTTTCTGAAAAAGAAGAGAGAAATTTCCAATAGCCGCTAATAAATGCCAACAACTCGCATACATTAATAAAATTAAACTAAAATCAAGTGTGGGAATTCGCCCCTCAAATGCCGTTGGCGCATTGCGGTTGTGGGAGATGATGAACGAACCTTCGACCTCACGGTTCATGACCCTTGGCTTCTTCATTCAACGACACAGTTTGGATAAGAGTTTTCATCTCACCAGCTCAGAACAACATCAGTTGCCCTAAGGGCAAGGTGTAATGCGGCATGAGTGGCTGCGAGTCTTGAAGGAAATGTTTCGGTGGATCTGAGTTTAGCAGAAAACAAGCCTGTAATTTTTTTTTTGGACCCGTATTTTTGAATTGGACTCAAGTTGATTGTACTCCAGGGATAAAAATGTGTTTGCTCACACATTTGTGTGAGTCAACGAAGAATGAAATGTACGAAAATACCTTCGCCAAATGAATGAAAACAAAAAAGAATCGTGGGGGATAAGAGCAATGGAAAAATAAGGCTTTTACGTCTTTCGACTAGATGAAACTCTGCAATATCTGCAATTTTCGAAATGTAAGAAACAAAATTAATAACGACGATTTCTGACATTTTTTCTGACATCTAACAACGTCCATTTTTCATATTGTCATATTGTAAAAAATTGCCTCCGACAATTGGATTAACGAGCCCGCGCATATCGCTGTTCGCTTCCGAAAACAATACCGTACTTTCGCGAGTACTGTAGAGATCGTTATACATATAGTGGCCAATAAGTTCCACTCCCTTAATATCATGGTTCGTAGCTTCGTGTTTTATCGAGCAGATGATAACAAGCGAAGCTTCAAATGTCTAACAAGCCTTTGGAACTGACTTCTGGGGTGGAAACTCCAGAATCCGTTATTTTCACGTTACTCAAAGAAAGACGGTATGTTATCCAAGTTTCAAACGAGCCGGTCTTCCGAAATGATTTTTCAATTCCTAACGCCATTTCACTTATTCACGTAACCCATATTGTTTGTGCGTTATTCTGAATTCCATTTCAAATAGTAACCAGGTTTGGTGTCCCACCATCTCTTATTCTTTTCCAGCTGTAAACACCCCTCGTCCCAGTCATAAGGAGACCAAAAATATTTGTCTTCAAATTTTTTTTCTTACCCCTAATACGATTTGAGATCCGAAATTGTAAGTCACGTATCTTATCACCTTGACCTGAATCTTCCAGGAAAACAAAAACACCAAATCGAAGACGAAAATTGCGTAAAGACATCAAATTTCTATTTGAATGTAAGAAATTAATTTTCTTCAAGCATTTAGAAACATCAGAGGAAAATGAGAATATTTCCATTCGAAAATTTCTCACTAAAATGCATCCTCGCTTTTCTTTGTTTTTTCTAAGATTCGATGCGGAAATAGTTGAAGAAATTGATTTTTTTTTTCAAAGTTACAAGGATTCCAAGAAAATATCAAAAACGATATTTCAGTCGATGGCAATAGATTCGAAACTTTAAAGTAAATTACTTAGAACAATGAAGGAGGATTGGTTCCAATTATAGACACAGTAGAATAACGGTAATCAATGATGTTCTAATTTTCGCAAAAACAGGGCTTGGAATGTGCCGAGAATAAAAAAAGGTCAACCCTCCTGAAGGACGTCACATATGTCTCAATTATTTGATAACGTTACCCTTCCAATTTGTCAAGAAGCAGACAGTCCTGACCTGCCGTGTGTATTCTCATCAATAATTGAACAGGCTACCGACTGCGGGTGAATATTTATTAAAAAACAAACATGGGTTACCCCACAAAGAAGCTTCGATTTTTCACGTAAAGCACAACAGCAATAAAAAATAAGATATAAAAATAAAAAACTATCAGAGATTTAATTGTCATAAATTATGATTGGACATCAATAAAAATATGGCGCAGATCAGAAAAATTGATCAGAAAACCATACTTTGAACCATAAATTGAATAATAAAATTACGTCGCTATAAACAGGAACAAAATAAATTTTTCCAAGCAGACGAACACCGTCCGATGTAAAATTATACATTTTTAAGTTACAAATTTTCCGACAGTGTAGTGTGTCGATAAAATTTTGAAAGTTATTGTTATCGTCATGCGAATAATACGGTCTGCAATTACTGCAAACAGTAAACCAGGTACTCGGTCAGCAGGCGATTACTGAATAGAATAGTCACATCAATTTCGTAGAATCAATAATTTTGAATACCCAAGCAGCTGAGGTATACTTATAGGTAGATCAGAAAGCATAGGAAACGTATTGTCAATCTACATGATTGATTCCCGACGTTTTTGTAGCTGCCTGTAACTTCCGATTTTTCGTACATTTGGGTTCCAGAATGTCATTGTACCAGCACGTCACACATGGCTGTCAAATCTTTTCAGCTTTCAAAGTTTCGTCCAATCCAATGTCCTTGCCTTATTAACTACTTAGTGGATCTGCTGTGTGGCCCACATGTCGTTTCGAAGCATTATTGGTGCCAGTAACCAGAGATGGACAAAGGAAATCCACTTTGTGACGTCCATTAGTACCCGGAAATTAACTACCGGATTGATTTTTTCAGGATAGTCGCATCGTCCACCTCGAAGAAGCGTCACGTCAAATTTAGGCAAAACTTCAAATCGAGTTTGTGATTCCATACGAGCTGCGAAATGCAAACGAAAGCTTTGCAAAAATTTCATCTTTCACAGCAAAAATTATGCAGACAGACATTCTGTAACCCGGAGTAATATTTCGGGACGATTCCTTGGATAATTAAAAAATATATTTTTCATTTTTCGTTTATTATTGTTAGTAATGTTAAGTAAGCTTAAGCCGTTGGTACTGTCGATATTCTAGGTACCGGCGTGAAAGCTCTGAAGCTCTGAAACTGTCGTTTGGGGAGGGTCGGTAGGGTAGATCAAGCTTAGCAAGGAAAACGCGAAATCTCGGTTTTCAGCAGTCGGTCGATAAATGAGCTTAATTTGTTACGTGAATAAAATCCAAAAACTTATTGACCAGGATCTATATTTCATTGTACATCAATCCTGAATTTCAGACAAATAAATCTAAGAAAACAGATACAGATGGCTATCAAACTTTAGCCAAGCGCGCTTTTGGGAGGATATAATTCACGTCATTCCCTCGAGGTTGCCTATCAGCCCTTGTTAAGTCAACCCTGCCGGGGTTAAACATTTGAATTCAAATACCGAATCGGGAAGATGTATATTCTAACGTCAATTCGCATCCTGGAAGCAGCATCAATGGATTAATTATACGTAGAATCTTCTGTAGAATCTCGTAGTAGTCACACTGGGGGTCAAATTGACCCAACGTCATTTTCAAATGGCTACCGTAGAAAAAGTATCCGTCCGATTTTTTTCAAAAAATTATAGAACATACTCTGAACATTGTAGCATATGTAGCAACGGTTAATTTGGACAAAATCTAATATTAACATGTCTTAAAAAAATCGTGAACATGTGAATGTGCAAATAAAATGTACTTTTTCAGTAAAATATTCGTAACTTTTTCATTTTTCAATTTTTTTTCGAAAAATTTCATAGTGATACTCACGAGATATGGTACTTTGATAAAAAAAATAGCTTGATAGTGCGGGTTTCAAAAAAGGTATTTATTCCATTCAAATACAGATATTTAGCCCCAAAGTTGAAGCTGGGTCAATTTGACCCATGGTGACTATGGAGGGTTACCCTAATGAAATCATCTTATACCTGGAATTTTAGAGGAACGTATTTTTTTCAGAAGGATGTCATGCAGTACGCAGGAACTGATTTACGAATGCAAGGTTAATCGCCTCATTCGTCATCGGTTCTTTGTGGTTGCTGTGAGCTTTCCGTTTCACTGTTACCCAGGATTTATCAAGGTGAAAAAATGCCTCTGGATTTTTTGCCCATTTTTCGTACCCATATCTGGCGGAAATGCTAAAACTTATTCAACAAAAAATCTGAGCAATGTTCGACGTGGATTTTCTGCTGATTATAATTGCAGACCATTAAGAGAGTATAAAGAGGATTGCGATTATTCTTCATCAGAGAATAGCACAGGGGCTAACGCTGAGCTTCCAGCGCACATTAAAAATAGCCCGATCAATAATCGAATAACAATTGTTCGGTTTGGTCCTTTAAATATTCAGCATACTGCCACGATGACCTCTGGTACATGCTCAAAACGCAGTCAGTGGAAATTCGGAGATTCACGTTAAGGTCTTCACTCGACGAGAAGTAGATCGCTGAACCCCGATGAAGATCACGTCCTTCGTTGTGGTGAGATGCGTGTAAGGATCGTATATTTTTTTACGACAGTTCCCTCGCCACCAGTCAGCTCCCGCTAATATTTTTCGGTCTTTGTTTATGCACGAGCTTTTGCAAATTGTAATTTACGGATTTCGAGTATATTTTTCCTCGAATAAACGCGATTTATAACATCGTGCTATGTCAGTTTTTGATAAAAAATTCATAGTTCCAGACTCAGGTGTGCTCAACCGCGGAATGGTAAACTGAATCACAAATTTTCTGCACACTGTCTAGAGCGGTAAAATCTAGTATTCTATATTCTCCTATATAAAAAAAATAAAGAAAAATAGTTGACCTTGAAAGTTTATAAGGTTCAATTACGTCGCTGGCTCAGATTTGAAACGACTTTACATAAACTAATGTTGACGTATAAAATTACTCTCGTCCTAAGTAGATACGGATAGAAAATTTGGTATGGTTTGAATATAAATCCGGATGAGTAGGAGATGAGTGGATCATGAGGTCAAGGAGCTGAGAAAGACGAGGGAAAAGGTTGAGGAGCCAGGATCGTCAAGATAAAATATTACCACGTATATATGTATACCATGTCTTCGAGGTAATGGTATAATTTTTGACATTTACAATATTTTTGCTGGGTATATGCATATCATGTCTTCGAGGTAATGGTATCAACCTGTAAATCATGCACGGAGCTTCTATTTCAAGGAATTGTTATAACGGTGATGAAATATTTTAAAGAGAACAAGGCGTTTTCAATCCTCAAGAGAGACACAAGACTCGTGATCTTTGTGATGTTGTGTGAAAAAATTGCCTGGAATTGCCTCAGGGGGGTTACGAAACTACGGTGCCAAACGCAAACCGCGAGGGTTGTTTGTCCGCCAGTTAGACAAAAAGATATCAGTCTAACACGAACGCGACGCCAAAGGGGATGGAATACATTAGACAGACAGAAAATTGATAAGGTATATTGAATGCGTTAAAAATTCTTTTTAATGTACTTTCCGCGAGACTCTACCGAGTCTCTTGATACAGACGTAAAATACCGATAAAAACAGACACCTACACTAATTGATACCATCATGATAAGAAATACCAATACCTACTTGGATGATGAATCAAATATTCAATGACAATGAACAAAAAATGAAAAAATAACTTGGAAGGTAAGTGCCTTGCGATGACCGAAAAGTTATTTTTTCTTTCAACATAAAAACTTTCCATCCGATTAATTCCAAAATTCAATCAGATTCAAGTTGGATCAAAACCTAACGATTGAGCCCAAAATAATCGAAATCCGTTGATCAGTCCTCGAGATATCGTGAATTAAAGATTTTTTTTCAAAATTTTGTTCTTTGAATAACTCGATAACTACTAGTTATAGGTTAGAAAAAATACTGCATGAATCAATTATACGAAAAATGGATGTCCATCTGGAAATAGTCCGAAATGATTCACTGAACGTCGAAACGTGGAGATCTGGTGGAAACTCAACTTTTCATTCTCGGGGTGATAATAATAACTTCCCTATTTTTAAAACGGGAAGTTAAAAGGGGAACTGGGGAAAAACCGGACTGACAGGTGTTTATCAGTATATTATACCATCAGTCGCAAGCTATTCTACGAATCGTGGAAATGGACGTGTGACTGTAATTCAATATCCTAATTGAAAATCACCCCGATTTTATCGGACAAGCAATCATCCCAATCGCGCAGAATCAGTTTATAGTAATTCGATCTGTTCACGGAACAAAACAATGTGCCATATTACACAGGTATATCGCTCGGTAGAATTTCCGACGATGGGAATGCTATCCGAATGAATAATTCCGATTTCCTTCGTGGTCCAGAAATAATAATTCTATAAATAAAACCGTTTTTTTATGATTTCGAGGATCAGTATAAAAATAAACACAAGAGCTGGAACCGCCCGAGGGATCCGCGATAACGAACATTCAAACAAAATGAATGTTTCTTTTAGCGTCCATATAAAAAATTTTCGGACGTGAAATTCTCTGAACCCGAAAACGTGGAGATCCGGTGAAAACTGCAGACCTCATTTTCGGGTTGATTATGATAACTCTCCTTTTTTCTAAAGCGGAGAGTTATAAAAAAGAGATCCGGTGATTTCCCGGTGAAAAATTAGCACGGGATACAATGAGAACATTTTTTCACAGACCACGTTGTTTTCAACAAAAATGACATCAAGATTTAGGTGCCGTGTCTGGGTACAGACAAGCTCCCCCTGAATCTTAATACAGACTCGGCATATTTTTATTTTCCTTCTTTTTCCCCCTATTTCATGAAATTTCAGACAACGTTTTCTCCCTTACTCATCAAGCATGGCACGACCAATCTCTTTTAACATTTTCTTTTTTTTTTTGGTACTTTGTTCAACCCCCTGATACACCGTAACCGAATAAATAATTTTTTATTCTTACAATCAGCTTATCTTTGATGAAAACTTTGCATAATCTTATAACATACAGAAATAAACAAAATCGATAACATCGTTATGGATATAAGACTGCAGGTAAACGTAGCTGAAGTTACTTGGAAAGAAAAATACGGTGTATGGATATAATATAGCTTATTCATAACCCTTTTTATACAGCTCCTTTAACATGACACTACTGCCGCGTATGCCCATTGGCTATGTCATTATTATGTCAAGTAATGGCCCCAGTTATTGCCAATTGCCGTTTGTCGTTAAGGAAATAATTAATACCGCACACGGATCGATGCGGGCTTGGTAGAGACAAGAAGTATAAGGAGCAAGGGAACTCATTTTCGTTATTATACACATTACTACGACTCAAAAGTGACTGCTAAAGTTTTATCAAACTTTGACATCGCGAGTTACTGACAACGACTAACTTACAAAACTTTGTGTCCGACATTCCGGAGCAGAAATTTTACGCCTAATTTGATCCTTCAGCTGGCACCTATGTTCCGGCCTCTCATGAAACTACGCGAACCAGAGCTTGACTTCTGAATTCTATGTTCTTCTTTTTGATCTTAAAGTCTTGAACTTCCTTCCCTATTTTTGGTTTCACCCTGTTATTATAAAATCATCTCGAAAATGAAGAGTTCAGTTTACACCAGAATTTTTTGTCCCACGATATCTCGAGGAGGAATAAACGAATTTGATCCTTCTTTATATCAGGTTCTCTCTCTCTCTCTCTCTCTAAATTCTTCTTAACTTAGATTTTGGATTTGGTCGGTTCAGTAGCTTTCGAATTAATCAAAGAACAAAATTTGGAGAAAAAAATTCAATCGACGATATCTCGCGAAATGATAAACGGTTTTTTATGATTTTAGCCCCGATCGATAGGATTTGCTTGTACATACCTCAGGCCGGTTGAATTTTGGAACTAATCAATCCAGTAATTTTTGTGTTGGAAAACAAATCAACTCTTCGCTCATACGTTATTTCGTTTTTGAATCTGAGATGACAGTGATATCGTTTTGACATCGAGGGGAAAAGCAGATTTTTGCAAAATGGTTAAAAGCTCGTCTTTCAAACCTATGAGCATGCCAAAATGTTCAATAAAGGACTATTCGAGGATCAAAGTATAGGCGCTTGTTTCAATATACCAATTTAGCGTAAAGTGACCCTCAACATCCTAATGGAACGATAGGAGTTGGGGTTCAGGTTCAAAGTATAATAGGGCCTAAATTTTGACTCGAATAAGCCTCTTCGTTCATGGTCAGAAATTTTTCTCACGGTCCAATTCTCGTGGACAAAGACCTTTTTGTCAATCGCAGGACCGATGTAACGGCCGTCGTTATACGTAATAGTTGGCAATTATATCAATATATGATTGGCTATCAATTTTTTATTCGAATTCGCTTGATGGCGCGCGAAGAACAGTTAAGGGTTCGACAACTATGACGAATTTTTCTGACAATGAGTGGAGTAAGATAAAGAAAAAAAATTTTATAGCAGATTTGGTATTTTCGAGTTGTCTGGACTACAGAGAAAATTCGCGGCTTATCAACTTTGTGATTTGCAATGCCCAAGTTAGGTTTATTGCTAAGTTTTCGCAAAATAATCTCGACAAAGTTTATACGCATTCGAGAAAGTACTTTGGCAAGTCTGCAGTCCCCGGGGGGAATATCGAATCATCAACTTCTCGTACATTGAATAGCACAGTAAAATCGAAATGCACTTTTCTGCGATCCAATTTATCGGCCGCACTGAATCGACCATGATTGATTTTTCTTTACAAAACGTCGTTGCTATTTCACGACGTGGAACAATTTTCATGAGTTTTAGTTATTCAATACCGGACCACGAAGAATAGAAATTTTATATAGTCAGCTAGCCTGCTGCAAAAGTAAACGTGTAATCGTAATAGTTACTGCTGATATCCCAGAGAAATATTCAAAAGCATCGACACAAGCGAATTTCTTTCGCCTGACTGGATCGCTTATCATTTGACTTCCCTTTTACTCTTTATTTTTTTGTTATCTTATCTTTCCTTTCATTTTCTTCCACCGTCTCACAGCCAGACTGCTCAACGGATACACAATACAAATCTAAAGGGTCTCAAAACTTTGTTAATTAAATTGAAAACACATTAAATCTAAATTGATAAGACTTTATATGTGTAGGATCTTTGAAGTGGTAGTTTGTTGAGGATAGTTTTGCTTTGATACACATCCCCTAGTGAATGAAAAATATTATTGGATTAATTAGTGGGCGAGAAGCTAATAACTTGGGTCTTATATGAAAAGAAGACAGCAAAAAATAGCAGAAAAATATTTTTTAAAATCTATTTGTACGTACACATAGCATCGTAGAACGTGATATATTTTCCTGCGAAGGGGTTAATACAGCAGGCAATATGTAAATACGAAAACGGAAGTGGAACAAGTCGGATGTACGCTTGGTCCTGAATAAATACGGGTCATAGCCCTGATTCTGTCACACGTATCTGAACTGGGGTATAAATACACGTTTGAAGAATCCGAACACACAAAGTTTCGACGGTATATGGCATCAACACCCCAAATCATGAGGGGTGCGAAATAAGAGAAATGGAAAATCCGTGTTCGGTGGGGTGCAAAACTTACGGATACGGTTCTTCTCCAAGGTTTCAACTTTTTTATTGACTCTCTTGATTCGTCGTCAGCATTATATTTCATATCTCGTAAAAATACGTGTCGGTTATCTATGAATATAAGTCGTGAAATTAACCAATTCGAAATTTATCATGACAAATCTAGTCTAAATATATTTGAACTATTCAAATATCCAATGATATCAGTTGTATAAATCTTCTAAAATTAGAATTTCACACCCCAAATTCGGAATCAGTGACCCAAAACAACCCCGAGCACCAAGACAAACTCCACACTACTTGTTCCGGTCAAGTTATGTGGACATTAGGAAAGTTTGTCGTGTCAATCGAATGGGAAACTTTATTGACGATTGAGGCACAACACTGACTTCAATGACAGAGCTGTCCTTTTTGAAGGTTCATTATCCAACGTAATTCTAGAGATTTTTGGGGTGGGGGTTCGAAATAAAAGAATGGCAATTGGTTTCGATACATGGTAATTGTCTGTATACCATTAATCATGAGACAAGTAATTGCGTCACGTAATCTAACCCAGAATTGACAAATATATGTTTGTAATTAATTTCCGTAGGTAGATAAGAGCCTCGCGTAGAGACAATAATGTGATAGCTCCGGGAGTCTTGAATGCGTTTATAGAGAGCGTGTAAATTGAGTTAGGACACTATACACGGCGTGTACGAAGCTAAGTACTCATCATGCATACGTAAGATACATTTACCGACATACATTTACAGTCTATTGAAAGTGCAGCACAGTCGCGACTGCGCATGCGGCGAATAATTCGATTTTATTGGTCGGCGAGATCGTCTCACGGCGATATTTTCGAGCCTGTGAAACAGGGGAGCCAACTTGCACGAAATTGAGCGAGAGATGTCAAACTCACGCGCGTAAAGTGGTCGATTGAGATTACGTTGTTATTCGTTTTAGTTTATCGTGAATTATGAAAGAAGAAAACGACATTAACCAGCAGTTTGTAATAACGTGGTCGATATAGGAAGATAATTCAAGCAACGCACTGAAAGATTCGATGACAAAACAAAAGTCAATTGCTACAATAATATTTACTGAGAATTTATTGTTAAAATAAAAACTTCGAAAACGAACCTGGAAAGTCATTATCGAGTGATAGCCTGGATAAACTGAGGCAGGTTTATAAAAAATAACGGTCCTTTTAATACGATTATTTATTCACATAAAATGAAAAATAAATCGATTGTTGGAACCCGGTAGAAAGTTTCAAACTCAACGATAAAAGCATTTTCGAACCACTACCTAAATTATTTGCGATTTGATCTGCAAAAATTCGAATTAACCGCCTGTCCGCCGAAGACAGAGTTGGACAGCTGAAACTCGGGATGGCCAGCCTGCATTAGCAGCGTCGAAATTCGCGCTTGCGCAGTCGGTTGTGCACTTGCAAGAGACTATTTCGGTACACAATCGGTGATACGTATTGAAAGATTAGAAACATTCAACGCTACTGATTGGTCCAATTGAAAGCTTTGATGGTAAATGATCAAGAAGCTCTAACGATAACCTTTACGTTCAAAGGCAGCAGCCACGTTATACCTTGAGCTTTTTGAAATCCGATCTTTTCTCTCGTGATTATCGAATTCTCCGAAAAGCGAGAAAAAATTGTTATCAAAGCTCGTGGGTTTCTGTTCTTTTGCTTTTGCTTCCGATTTTTTTTTTTTATTTCTTATCGGTTCTTCTTTCGTTTTTATATACTGTCTGCAAACCATGCCTATATTCTCTCGTTGGTTCTGAAAAAAACGATAATAAAAAAGAAATAAATCATGAGGAAAAAAAAGAAGCATTACAGAATCGTGAAACAAATATGGAAAAATATGAAGAGCCCAACACCTGAATTCACTGGCTTTATACGGATTCAAGGATCTAGTTTATGGGATGTCAGGCGATAGCTAGAAATCGATGCACGTGATTCGCGTTGAAATTTTGTATTGCCTCCTAGACAGCTGAGACTATATATCTTGTGAATCTTACAAATTGTGAGAATATCGGAGAATATCGCGAGAATATCGGAGGGTTATCGAGTAAGGGGAGAAAAACTTGACGTTACAGATAATTATGACATACAATATGAATACATGTCTTCGTGCAGTAAAATAATACACGAAAAAAATATTTTCGCTAATAATACTCATTCCCAATATAACTTTGTCTCAGTTTTATCTCTTTCGTTTTTTGTTTTCGGATTATCATTTTTATTTTTGATTTTTTTATCATTTTTAATCATTTTTCCAAGCACATATATTTACACAATGCTAGCTGGAAATAGAAGAGACGGTCGATACGAATTAGTGTCAAGTGTAGCGCCATGCTAGCCACGCCACCCACTGTGCTCAGTAAGACAAAAAAGAAACCGGGTTCTTTCATTAAGGGCGAATGACTGTTAGCCACCGTATTCCATGTGTGGTATAGTCTGCAGTGACTTTGACATTTTGATATACCTATTACTTAGAAATTTTTGAAATTTTCTTGAAAAATTTCGTCAATGAACAGGCGAGTTATTCTTCATGATATAACAGTTCCTTGACGCCTATTGCTATTCTTTTATAGGGAAGAATTTTATCAGTTCTGTTATAAACTGGGTTATTTATGGGATTTTGTACCGAAGTAAGTTTCTAGGCCTACTTTTCTAAAGCTTCCAAGATTTATTAAATATACATTAGTGTATTCTCATGAATTTTTCTGTATGTGGCCCATTCTGTATGCGTCTTCCAGGAAGGGTTGATTTACTCCTGGACGGCACCCGCTTTAAAGTTTCCTAACTCCGTAAATTTTTATAATTTTACCATAATATTTTAATTGGTTATTTTTGAAATGTGTGGTTTTAAGAAAATGCAAGAGAAAATCAGATTCTTTGACCCGACTGATAAGGTTGCCTCTTTAATCAACTTCATTCCATTCTCATTAAATTTTTTACGTACATTTTTGACACTTCGGAATCCTTGTAATTCTCAAATAATTAATTTTACTTTTTACATTTCAATGACCGACGAGAGCTGCCCAAAGGTACCTGTAACTTTTCCAAAGTTTCCATATCCGAGCGTCTTTAGATATGAGATACAATCGTAAATTTTGTCAAATGTCGAGGCAGCTTATCTTCTTTTGAAAAGCTCGTTTGATAAACGCAGCTCCCGAGTCTTCAGAGCGACGAATACCGTCTGGAAAAGTTTAGCTTTGTTATGAAATTCGACAATTGTTTCGTTGACAAAAATGCTCGTCCCATTTCGTTTTTAATTTTCTTCCTTATCTGTTATTTAAACTTTCCACAAAACCCAGCTGCGCAGTTGTTGAACTGAAACCACGTTAATTGTCTGACTCAGTCCATCTTAAAACTTTTCATTCTTTGTACCCGCGATACTTTTCAGAATAATACAAAATTAAAACACTGTCAAAGTCGAGTTTCCCGCAGCTCTGCATTAGATTCATCAGCGAATACATATCGCCACGATTCAACGATCGATAAGATTATTCGCTATCGCGAAGTGAATTTCCAGAGGTATTTACCTGCATCTTAATAGGTACTCCAATTATGTCAATGAGCTGTGACCTCTCACCCTTTTTCCGAGTAATTATCTGGGCCAGTATCGAGCGAAATAGCTTATTAAGAGCCACCTTTCGCCGCCATGATTAAGAAAGTCTGAACAGGCTGCTGGGAGCTTAAAAAAATCTTAATCACAGCTTCAACAGTATTCTGAAAATCAGTACGGTGATCTTCGAGTCATGGTCTTGTGAGCCATGAATAATCCTCCCTGGTTTTTATGGATTAAACCATGTCCGAGGGTGACGTCACAGCGAAAAGCCCTCATTCTTGGTTGAAAATTATAAACTAGACTCCGGTATGCCGGGCAGCAACAGAATCTGAATTCGAAAGTTCAAAGATCAACAATAAATATCGATGAATGTCATTTATGTCTGATCTGCTGTATAAACAGAGACCCTCGTCCTTCACCTGCTCTTTTTTCTCACCCTCCCATCATCGCGAGTTAGTTTGATTGATTAGACATGTTACTTTGTAGAAGAAGATAAAATTATCAAAATCAATCGTCAAGCATCCGTTTTGTAATTAATTGATCACGCATATAATTTATGATGTAAATAATTTTTGATGTATGAGGATTGAAAGTAAGTCCGGCTTGGATATATTATTCTATGAACCTTCGGATGATGTCGGGTGTTAAGAAGTCTTCTGTACGATTATGAAACTCTGTGCAATATCTGAATACGCGTTTTGGCGAAACCACTTCACAGAATCCCATCCCTTACAGCACCCCAGTCTCCCTCTATCCCTCATAGCTCTCCCCTAACTTCTCGTACTGATCCTTGCTTAGAGGTAGGTAGCTACTCCGAATTCCGTAAGCTCCTTTTCTGAGCGGTGCTAACGGCTAATCCCCAACCGCAAGACCAAAGAGCCAAAACTGCGTAATAAAAGCTCTCAAATGAACGAGGGTATATACCTAAACGTGGATAAATGCGTCAGGTAGACGTACGTGGGATAGGTGTATAAAATTCGCAGGAAGATTGGACCAATTTCATCGAATGGGGATGTTTCGGGCGTCTAATCGTACCGAAATTCTTTCCTTACTATCGAACTTATACCATCACGCGGCCGTCTTCTTTTACATTAAACCAAAATGTATCGCGAGCTTGTAACATACTTGATTGCTCGACTTGATTAAGTTACGCGAGAAGCTATTTCCCCTGGTAAATTACATGGTCAACGAATCGACGACCATAATTAGTTACGTCTCATCAATCTCCTCGAGGTTGCTTGTCGCTAGGTGAAGAGAAAGAGAACTGATGAAAAAAGGAGAGAAATTCGTTTGAGGATCTTTATCAATGAGCTGACGCTGATCCTGATACGAGTTTTCAGCATCTGCTTGACATTTTATTATATTTTTACTTTCACCGCTCCAAACGCTAGCTTTAATTGACGCAAAACAAATCCTCCTGCAATATGAGCTCTACATCTCAACTCTAAGAGATGACGCGAGTCGTTTTTCTATATTTATTCAACTTTGAAAGCGTACACTTTTACTGACATCCAATCTTCCAGAAACTCACTCTAAAAGGGTTTTTGGGTCGCTGATTTGAGACCCGAAGGCGTGATACGGATATTCAAAATCGCAGGTCCGATACTAACGTTACGCAATTGTAAAAGGTATACAGGTTTTCATCGAAATGGTATTCTAAAGTTTTTGAGATCGCTAATTCCAAATCTGAATGAAAAAAATCACCAAAAAACACCAAATACTAATTTTGATGTAATTTTTTTCCGCAATATTCGATCCATCATTCTGCATTTCTATATTCTGACTTCAGATCCGGAATGATATTAACCCACAAAACCTCTTCTGAGTAAGTTTGAAGAAAGCTCATTTTATTATAGGGTTTGTTTTGTGTAATAAACTGAAGCTTTTGTCGAGGGGTGTAGAACGAGTGTGTCGTTACCCGCGGTCCTGCATAATTAAACTAAAAGTGACGATAAGGAATCGTTTCCAGAAACGGAGCTATAAAATATCAGAAATTGGTTTTTTTTTTTTTACAACAATTTCAGGGATATGAGTGGGTCCGAAAAGCAATAAAAAAAATGGGGAAGTCGGTTGATGTTCCCCATCGCGTCCAGGTTCTCCGTCAATAATACGTCGATGAATGTTGACAAATTGAAGAAATGTCAGTGACTAAAATTGATCGTCGATAACACGCAACCAGACAGATAACTAAATAATGCATTAGATTTGACTGTGACGGGTTCATAAACGACGGTGAAACGTGAGGGAAAACTTTGCTACCGGAACGTAAGAAAGTGGATATAGGTGATTTTAAATTCCTTCCCTGCTTCCATGCTGATTGTGAGATCAGACGAATACACGAAACCCCGAATTCCGTGGATCGTGGAATACCCGGATGAACGGGTATATCCGAGACTCAAGATGACCCTAAAGGTTGTAAGCAGAACCAGCTACACTCGTAAACGAGTCGCGTATGCGTTACGGATGAGATTGATCCAATCATCTCAAACGTTCGACCTTTAACTCTGCTCACCGATGTTATTTTTTCTCATCTTCTTTCACCTGGCGTATAATTTTGGCTTGAAAAGCCCCGAGGCATCTGACAATGAGCAAGGTTCCCCGAGGGGCAAATTCCACGATGAATGAAAAGAAAATTACTGTCAAGCTTACGAAAAGCGAAATTCCATTCTGTTCTTATATATATTTTGGGGTTTGTGATAATTTGTCCACGAAAAATTGTAACACACCTTAAGTCCCGTGGATTTGTCTTATCCCAGAGTTGTAAGCCATCCGAACCTTCTGCAGACTTGAACTTCTGTGTGAACATAATTGATGCTCATGGAGTCGAATGATTGAGTTTTCGTAACGAATTCCAAGTGGTAAATTGGACAGTGACATGATCAAAATGTTACCGAAACTTTCGTACCTTTCTGAGTACATCTGTTACATTTCTAAAGCCTTGTACGACGGATATCGATGTAGGTTCGTGATGGACTCTCTTCCGGGGCCTTCCATTTTCTCCCCGATTTTTTTACGGCACGAAACTTTCTTTTCATCCTTTTGTCGACTCAAAATAAGCAACAAAGGGAGCCAAGCTCGGCTACAGATTGGTATGAGGCATAAAAACTTCGCAGAAAGGACCACGCGATTGATCCCAAGACCAATTTCGAGATTCAAACATTTTCGGGGTCAAGAGTGTCTTACCACTTGTGTCCTCAGGCATCAACCCAAATATTATCAGAAAAGTGTGACTAAGTAAAATAATTATGTTCTAATCAGCCTCCCACGAGGTAGCAAGACGACCAAAACTGACCGATCGATTTCCTTTGTCGTTCAACGTGACGGGAATCACCGAGGGGTAGGAGTCGGTCGACTCTCAAAAGCGAGTGGATATTGAGAAAGAAGCGAAGCGTCATAAATCTTTGAAATGTATTTTTTTTAATTTCCCGAGAGGATTTAGGTTCTGTACCCTCTTCTGGACAGTAAAAAAAATAAAATTAACAACAATGAAATGTAAAAAAAAGGTAAAAAAATGAAAAACCACATCTGAAGGAAATCCTTTTCCGTGTAGTCCATGGATGTGCCCTCCGAGCCGCCCATCGACAAATTTCAGCGACCCAAGTGACCCAAGAGAGAAACGATTGAGTTTTTCAAAGTACATCAAAAATTTCGAAGATAATTATTTTTTATCTACCAATTGGTAGTTCGAATTGACTTATCCCGCCGTGAATGGCTCGTTAGTCAAACGTGATGAGAAAAAGCTCGGCAAATTTCGAGCCCCCAGCTTAGGTGGTTCCGGAGAAATTATGTAGATTCAAGATTTCAGTCATATTTTGTCCCCAAGAGCATGTTGCACGTACTCGTACCTGCATTTGCTAATCAGTCTGTATTCGATTCTTCCTTTTCTTGATTTTGGACCACGCGATTACTTACTCAGTCTCCTGTAGTCCCATTTTGGCAAATTTTCTCGCCTATACGATGGTTTAAAAGAGTTGCTAAGGATGAGGCTTCAAGAGAAGAAGATAGAACCAAAAATCTATGAATGTAATAATTTTTCAGACTGGCATACCCCCCTTATAGCGAAAGTTTGAATTATTTTCACTCACCTTTCGCCATCGTCGTTGAACGCGTAGTCGCCGAGGATGAGATCTCGGAGGCGATATCTTGGGGGTAAAATTAACGGAAGACATGGGTCCGGTTCGGCCATGGCACAGGATGTATCCAGGTTGCCTGGGCTCCCCCGGCCCTCGTCCTTCGACGTGGCCCTCGAGTACGCCCCGCCGTTGTCCGGGGCACCTCGAAGGAGAGCACTAATTACAGCCACCTTAGCTTGACGCAATTAAATTCCGCAATTCCTGTCGAACGCGTTCTGAGAATAGCATTCCCCCCGATTTCTTATTAATCGTTATTTACTCGAACTCGAACAAGTTCTTTCAGACTTCTGGTTATCACTTTACCAAGCTGGTGGAGCAACTGATCAACTCAAGGTAAAAGAGTACCCAAAGACGAAGAATTTCGGACACTCTTTCGAAGACGTACCACTGTTCACTGGCCCAAGAGCTTTGCCTGATCTTCGCAGCCTTTGTTACAGTTGAATTAATAACGAAAGTCCGAGTTATTTATTCGCTGTTGTTTCATTCATTTTTTGAGAATTTTAAGTACTCTGGTATTCCGATGATCAAAGAATTTAGAAACTGGATGCCTGGCTACTGCTGGTTTAAATATGAGTTAGGGAAAAGTTGAGTAATTTGTTCCACCTGGTTATGCGTAACGGTTTTAGTTTTCCCGGATCCCGGAGCTTTTGTGTTTTCACATCGGATAAAAGAATATCTTAAAGCCTTTAGTCCCGCATACGATGTGTATAATTGTGAAAAAATGAATTATAAATAAAGTTTTGAAAAGGTATGTTACATTTTTATATGTGTCCTATATACCGATATTCCTTTTCAAAGAATTTCATAAAGTTTTATAGGAATCCAATACAGTATAAGTACCTTTTGTGTGTAAAACCTTTCGTCGCATGACCTGACGTCAATATCGACTGACTAACTTCAACTAAAACGTTCAAAATATCGTTAGAATTATTTTCACCTCGCGTTTCAAACACTCTGATAGAATTCTTCCAACTCTACAGTCGACCCAGATCGATATCGTAAATTTTTTGGGCTATAGAAACTCATTTGTACCTACATCCCATTTTATTTCTATATCTAATATTCCCCGGCATTTCACTTTTCGTGACTAAAAATATTGCCAGATTTTCAGATAACTTGGATCTCTATTTCGAACCTCTTTTTTTCAGCTACTAAAAACGTCGTCGCAGGTAAAACAGAATCATTTCAAAAACAAAGAAAAAGAAAGCTCTGAGAAGTTGCTAATGGAAATTTTGTCGATTTATCTCCTCAAATTGGATAAAATTTTGCGAAACCGAAATTCAGTCTTTCATTTGTGCAAGTGGTGAGTAATAACACGCATTATTCTTTCAATCGCGGGAAAAAATTGCAAAAATCGAGTAGTGTAAATTGGTGAACGCATTACCCGACTTTTCCCCCGTAATAAGCATCCAAAAAGCCCATTCTTTGACGCCGTTTAAGTAATCCATACGCTGATTGATCCGCAATTTAAAATTCTTTCAGGCGTTGGCTTTGCGGTATCGTAACTTTGATCAATCTACATTCCAGTCCATACCGAAGTCGGCCGGCTGGCTTATGGCAAATACGAACGAGAATGGAATAAAAAATACAAAGGACGGAAAGTGATAAGCGGGTAGAATGTAGATACACAATAAAAAAACGAAAAAAAATTGAGTACTTTGTAAAATACTGTTGATCGCTGAAAGAGATCCTTGCGAATAATTGTTCGCGTGGAAAGACGATATGAGAAGTCAAATGATAAAATAAATAAATTTCTTGTACCCATCGACTGCGTAGTCTAAGAAGACGTAGCATTTGTAAAACAACACAAATACTCCTCGATTCATCAGTGCAGAACAAGTTCGTCACCTTTCAGAATGCACACAGCCGATTGATGGACGATTTCTCATAGTTAAGAGCCGAGAAGAACCCTTTGTGACGAGTTATTCAATATTCAGTGTAAAAAGGGGATGGTGGCTGTCAGTTCGGGATTGATCGAGAGAAGAAAGAGTGATAAATATCTCCTAAGCCGTAAGACTGATTACATACCTATCGTTGAAGTATGTATGCACAATGGTTTCAAATTCTTCACGATTCATATTTTTCTCTATAAAAATTGCGATACTGCGACGAGTGCATCGAGAGCGAAAACACTCGAGTCTTGAAATATCTATAAATAAATGGAATGAAACGTTTCCTATCGTCCCGAATCAGAATGGTTAGAAATTCTAGATTTATTCCTCAAGTTCTCACCGAAGACTTGGAGGTACGAACTGAAATTTGGATGAGATAAAGTTCTTTTGAGCATAAACTTTAGTTGCAGATAAGTTTCGTGGTTCTAGTTCAGACCTATGGCTCCTGGATCTTTGATAAAACGTTTTGTCAAACGATTGACGAATGAATTCTAAGTTGAAAATCTAATTTACCATTGCAGGGTTGATATTTTTCGCAGACGTTTCAGACAGTAATTAGAATTTGAAAATTTAGTAGGATCTAGAACGGCTGATAAGAATTTCAATTGAAAGCTTTAATTCTGATTTACACCTCTCAACCCTACCTCGCGTAGGACGGAATTCTACTGACCCAGAATTATCCCTCTGTTCGCGAAACTGAAGAACAAAGGAATATAAGTTTTCAGACTAAAGGATCAGACTATAATTCCTATCCCGACTCGGGCTGGCACGGCATCCAAGAAATATAAGGTTTAATATTTACACGTTCTGAGCCAGTTTGATATCTGTGAACAATCTTACTAGGGATCTAAACAGGTCACTTCCTTGACACGAAATCCGCCCATAAAGCAAATTGATATACTGTAGAAAAGGGCTGCAGTGTGAAAATATCGATAAATTCTGAAGGGGTTTTGGGAGGAGGAATCGATGCCTAAAGGTCTCCGGATAGACGGCGACAGAATGATGACAACGAAATTATTCGCGATGGACAATAATTCAAAACGCATTTGGAACTAAAAATTAATTTCTAATAGAGCTTCGAAATGTGAATATGAATTTCACAGGTATGAATACATGAATGTCAATACAGTTATGCTAATCTCATGTTCTTCTCTTGCTAATTGAAGATCGGCGATTATAATTGCAAAAAGGTTGTTTTTTGAGCCAGGGGCAGTCTTCTGTCCTTGTTTTTCGGTTTTAATTTAATATTGATTCGACAATTTTTGGTTTTGAATTTTGGGTTGAGATATTTTGATTACAGACTGTTCCGAGTGGATTCAGAATTGCGAGCCACTTCATCACCGTTACTTTTTTATTAACTCACTGATGAACGAAATGATTCTGAAAACTCGGAGCACAACTGGGAACTTTTCCAATAAATATTAGGTTAGTGTATTGGCAGGTACGATGCCTATCCTATCATCGGTACAAATCGTATTATGTAATATTCAAGCTGGTAGATAAGCTTGCGTTAAATCATTGATTCAAAAACTTCCTACAATCACATTCAAATTATTATGGCGTAAATCAATGTTACACAAGTTGCCGTGATCACAAGCCGAACGTATTATACACGATGATTAATCCACGATAAAATACTGTAGAGCACTTGACTTACTTTTTTAAAAAAACTTTATTCAGCTTATTTTATCGATTACCTTCACAGCCGACTGTGTAATAATTGAAGCTCTTTGTAATTTGCTTTTTAACCCCTGTTGAGGCTTGAATTAAATATCTGTTAGAAGGAGAAGTCGTTTTAAAGCCACCGAAATTGCGAAGAACTTGAAACGAAGATAGAGAAAAAGAACTCGAACCTTGGCACGGGTTGAGTAAACTCGGTTGACCCTTCTTTGATTTTTCTTAGTAATGATCCTCACAGGGTTGGCCCCACGTGGGAGGGTCGCAAACGCAACCTGTACGGATCACCCGCGTCGCGACGCGGTACACGTGGACTATGTATCGAAGAGACGCGAGTCGCGTGGTGAACTCGGCGATGCCTCGCGTGTCAGTGAGGGACAGACCTACCCTGCCGTTGCGACGCTCACGCCCCCGACGTTGACGCTGACGCTGACGCTCATCCCGAAGTTACCACCCTCTTCGTCTTCATCTTCGTCTGCTTCTTCTTCTTCTTCTTCTTCTTCACCTCATCAACACCTATGAGAAGCATTCATGGCTCCTGGCCAACAACCCTTGGATAAAACGAATTTCATATTACACCTAGACATTTTTGACACGTGTCTCGACCCCTCGTTCAATGGCTACTGATTTTTTGAGGAAAAAGCACTCACTGACAAGTGAAAGTAAATTTTTCATACCCGTCCTTTGTGGGTTCAGGTTTAGGGGGCTGTGATACAAATGATTTGCCAAAAATTGCAAAATAATTTTTAGTATATGGGAATAAAGCTTCGAAATTGCGAAAAAGCTTTACGAATTCCTTCATATTACATTAACAAATGGGCCAGACAAGTTTTGACTTGAAAGCTCAATATCCTTGCCTGATGCGAGAAGCATTTTGATCATATTTCAGATATCGACGTGGTCAAAAAGCTCCTTGCGTCATAAAATTTAAGTTCTTTAGTTCGAACTTTTCTAGCTTATTTATTGTGGGAATAATCTGAAGATATCAACGCAGCTTGTTTCAAATCAGTTCATATTTTCTAGTAGTAAAAATTATTTTACAATATTGATATGACTATATCCAAGTTTAAGAAAAAAGCGAATTTCGTTTGAGGGCTCCTGAGAAAAGCTTTCGAATTGCCTTCGGCAAGAAGCATATGAATTTTTTTTTCGAAATAAAATTGTTTGATACACTAGGTGTTCCATGTCAACTCAGCCACTTTAAATCTCGATTCTGTCAGAGGGATGGTTCCTTCTGCTTTTCTTTTACATACAATATTCAAATAAAAATGTCAAAGTATTCAAAATATTCGAGAAGCAATAAAATTACAAAATAAGAAGAAGAAGAAGAAGAAGAAGAAGAAGAAATGGTACATATAGAAATTAGAAATGAATTTTTCGAAATTTGAACATTCGATCGAGAAAACGATGAAAAGCGGTTATCAATAATTACAAGAACGTCCACATTATATAAATTTTTGAGTTAAATTCATCGGCGTTTACGTCACACGAGTGGTCCGTGCGTCACCACGGTGTGACGTGATCGAGGAGTGTAATTACACACAACAATACGAACATTTTCTTTTCATTTTTTTTCTCCTATTTTAAATATGTATGACCAGTATTGCTGACGATATGACTTTAGTATACGAAGTCAGAAGTGGTTTACTGCAATTCGATTATATGTATAGGTAATTAAATCCTCATTTGTGATACCTTCTCAAATTTCTTTGAATAGACTCTACATCTTCATAAAAAAAAAAAAAAAATAAAAATATATCCCAAAGCCATACTTCCCCGATGGGCGATGGACATTGTCATCAATTCTCAAGAGTATGAAAACCGAATCTTTTATAGTCTGCACGTACAATCGGAACTCCTCGGTGACGGGAGAGGGCTGCGTCGAATGTATAGGTACGAGTTCTTATACATTATTAAACAGGGATTCTTCGTCAGGCATTTCTTCATAACGTTATAATATTCAAGTCATAGAGCCACAAATGGATGAAACATTATTCGATAATCAATAACTAATAATACCTTATACATCGAGTAGAAATTGAAATATACAAATTTTCCCACATCTTCGGCTAACAAATTCGAGTTCTCAATAGATCCGAATACGATTTCTTTGGTACGTGAAATGTAGCTGCCTCAGACTGAAGCCAAGTCAAAGGTACCCCCGAATCCAGACCCCCATGAATCTCTTGAAAATTGCGAGTAACACTACCCTACAGCGTCACGCCACTGGGATCACGCAGAGCCTGTACACTGCATAGACAGAAAATATATTTTAGTATAATTGGGTGAGCCTACATTCAACTTGTCCGCTGTCAGTATATTTTATTCATCAGATAATTATCTCTTTTATTTAGCCTTGGCCTCGCGAAAAACCCCATGTAATAAATTTTCTGTAGATACGATCATCCCGGCCGGAGGGATGTACAGTGTGAAAGTGAGCTAAATAAAACAGGGATCTAATTAAGGTGAAACAACCATCTCAGCACCTGGTATGCCACAGGATCAACCGAGCTGTGTATATGTAAGTATATTATTTTTCTAGGTGTATCCCCAACCCCCACGCACGCTATCTCAAATTGTACGAAAAGATGGGCAACCGACCGTAGAATAGGAAATGGTTTTGGGTACCACGGAAATACCGTTCTGACGGTGACCATCTTCTCCAAACATTTCCCCAGGCACTTCGATCCTACTCCCCTATATGTACAAGGATGGAAAAAAAATAGGCAGCAGATAACTGCAGCAAGTAGTAACTGCTGTATACAAGTCAGGATTCCTGTTCACATCAGCTTCTGCTTTAGTGACACCTGTGACGTTTTTGTTAAGGAAGAGGAAAAAAGAGACCAGAAAAGGAAACTGAGAGACAGTTATATTACCAATTCAAAGACCAAATCTCTACAGTCTGCACGACATATGACGCACGACAGAAGCACCATCTGAAAATTTGATACATACGTGGAGTTATATACGTCTCTTTCTTCGTATTCCCTATAGTGAACTGGGACAATATGAGTGATGGAGAATATAAGGTTGAATTTTAATAATATGACACATTGGAATGAATTATTATCCTCGGATCACAGATCATCATTAATGCCATAGCGAAATGTGAGCATCAATTAAAGTCAGATTGTTTCATACTAGTCGTAATTCTTCCGGTCATCGTAAGTTGAATTATGGACCAACGCGGATTGATGGACGGAGAGGAGATTCTTATAACATATTTGATGGAAAAAATTTGAAACTTTGTGAGTTATTGTTATTTATTGGTACAACGTATCAGAGAAAAAATAATTTATCCCATTCTGATATTTTGAACCAAAGTTACAGCACTTCGCAAATTCAAATGATTTTTAAAAATCAGGTACGGGACTCATATATTTGAAATATGAAAAAGTCGTGGATTGGATTGGAGCATCTCATGAAAAATTGCAGAACTATTCTTACAAAATCATAAAATTAAAAAATCAGGAAACCGGTTGACCTGTGGGCCAACCCTAAAACTTCCCGCTATATTTCAAATACGTTACAATAAATTGATACTATTGCTTTTATAATACATCAAAGAAGGTTATAAGTATAGTTAGTTTTCCGTATACAAATTTGTTTCCGTCTGATGTCCAAAAGTCGAATTTTTGTCAAATGTCAACGTTTCCAGGTTTTAGGGAGTTATATTAAATGTCAGAAGATATCGTTCAGCCTTGTATGTTTATGTGCGAAATTTTTAATAGTTTTTAAACAATTTTACAGATTCTACATTGAGTGATTCAAAATCAACTCACGTCTATAAAAAAAAGAAATTTTTGTCGTGCAATATCTTTTAAACTAATCATTCGATTTTGATGAATCTCGCAGCAATCGAAAGGGCCATCCAATATCTAAATCTGATTAAGTTTTGAGACTAATCGCACGAACAGTTTAGGAGTTATGCGCTAAGCATGAAATTTTTTTTTTTCAAATTTTGATTTCCGAATCACTTCGAAACTAAGGGACCGATCGACTCCAAAATTTAATCAGATCTAAGTCTTGATAAACCCTTTTGATCGCCGCAAGAACCATTCCAATCGGTCGATTCGTTCTAAAGATATCGTACGACAAAAATTTGTTCACACACACACGCAGACATACGGACGTCCATCCAAAAGTAGTCAGAATAGCTTCCTAGGAACCCAAAACGTCGAGATCTAACGAAAACTCGATTTTCGAAAATCCAATAATTTCCCTTTTGTTTGAAAATTTTCAATTTTCATAGCGGGAGGTTAAAAAAAAAAAAAATTTCTTCACACAGGACAAAGAAAACGAAGAAACTTTATTGGGAAATTTTTCACTTTGGAGCAGCGAACGTTAGGAAAAAATGTTTGAAACTTTATGGTCGATGTGGACTCTACACTTCTCGCTATATCTTCCATACTGCACTATAAGTTACGAGCATTTCTCTGAAGAACTAACAATCTACAAAAGCTACGTCGTGTAAGCTATTGCGAAAGCGGGGCTATTGTACCAAAGGTAGAAGCCGTGATTAAAATTTTCATAGGGCAATGAGTATACACTGCACCGTTGGAAATTTCGTTGTTATTAAATTCGACGTACAGTTGTGTGTGACGTGTACAAAATATTTTTTTGTTTTTTCAGAACTTTGAATAGTGTTCTAAATCTACCAACATTCGCTTTATTATATACGTACAATGCAATTTTCGTCTCCTGTCACAAGGTCTTTTCAAGCTTTTCTAGCTCTAATATTTTTCTTAAATTTGAAATAATTTTTCGCCTTTATTTTCACCCAAGTATTTGCTGTAAGGTTTCCCACACGTGAATTATCGAACGTACGTTAAACGGGTCTAATTTAAGAGGTCTATAACTCGATGATCGGGCAGCTTTTGAGGTTTTTCTCTGATGTTACATTCCTTATTTAATTAGCGGTTGGTATTAGAGATTTATTAAATTATTATAAAAGAAGGTCTTTGGGACGCGTTCATTTCACGGTGGGTAGTTATACAGCGTTACACCAACGAGCGGTTAATTTAATATGGCGAGACTTGTTGGAGTCTACGGGAGGGAGAAAAAAAAATTAATATACTGCGAGACAAGTATTTTATTTTCAATCATAAAATGAAAATTTACATTTTATCTCAAGAAGTTTGAGCTGCGAAATTCTGGAGAACTTGTACACGCGGTTTATTAAAAATACCTGCACGGGTATATGTCATGCCGATATGATACTGCGGGGGCATATGAATAAAGTTAACCGGCACGATCGAAGATTACTGTATTCTCGTAAAGTTCAAATTTCTTTTGTATTTCCGCAAAAAACCTGTGCTGCCATCACTCGGACGATAGGAAAAGCCAGAGAAGCAGAATTTCCCGTTCAAAAATGACTAGATCGATTAATTTATTGCATAATTTAACCAAATTTAGGTTGGATCTGATCCTAGCGATTGGAGGGACCAAAATCAATAAATCTGTTGGTCAGTTCACTAGGTAACATCAATTAAATTCGTTTCTTTTTTTTTCTAATTTTAAGAAAATTTTGTTTCTTGAATAACTTGAAAACTTCTGGTTCGACCAAATTCAAAATCTAATCAGTTCTAAGTCAGGAAGAACCGCATCGATTGATATAAAGAAGGATAAAATCCGTTCGTTCATTGTCGAGATATCGTCGGAGAAAAAAATTGGTGAAGACTCAACTTTTCATTTTCGTGGTGATAATAATAACTCCACTTTATTTAAAATGATGAAATAAAACTTTCTTTATTGCGAACAGATTTTTTATCAGTTTTCCATTTTTTTTTCAGTATTCTTCATATTGACGTTCCGAAGAGTACTCCAGCATTATAATCAACAATTTTTTATTATCAGCGTTGCGAGTGGATCAGAAATACCCCACTTCATGTCATTATCAATCAGTCACTTTTTTGCGATGGGAGCTAAAAAGTACATCTCTTATTATTCTTGCAGAGAAAGGACTCTAAAAAATCATATCATCGGCTTTTACATGATGAAAAAAAAGAGCGAGAAGATGTATCTATAATAATTTATAAATGGGAAGAATTATTCAGTTTCGTTGAGTTTTTTTAAATGTGATTTTGGTCAGTGACTTTTCCAAAGCTAAAATTAAATAAAATCCAAAATCTTGGCTCAAATTAAATAATCTTTATGTTAATAACCAAGTATAAAGTATGAAGTTTCACAGATTTGTTGACCACGATGAATAGAAATATGTACGCAGATTGCAGAAGTTTATTCACGTAGATAAATCAGTTAATCGATTAATAATTAAAATGCATTATATGATCAAATTATATCAGGTTGACGAATCATTGCAGAAAATATGCATGTTAATTTATTTCCATAAATTCAAACGTCATGTTTTTCAGTCATACTTTCAGATTCGAAATATCATGTTTTTCACTAAATTTTGAGAAACCATATATTTCAACCAGAAATCGAGATAACGTGTTATTTTTCACCAGAATTTCATATACATCATATTTTTCATACAGAATTCGAGATATATCATGTTTTTCCACCGAGGCGTCGAATTATCGTCGATAAGTAAGAAAACTGTATTTACAACAAACCGAAAGCTGCAGTTCGCTCGAGCCTGAGAAAACGATCGAGATGGCGTTACTTGCCGACTAAAGACCGAAGTTATAACGGTAACAGAGTGTAAAAGCGCGATAAAGATATTTGAACGAAAAAAAAAAAATTTCCAGGCACCGATTCAAACCGAGAATTGATTTCTATATGCGATTTTAAAAAATGCACTTTTTGAACGAATGAAATAAAATAAAAAATAAAATCTTTTTGTTGTTTTTTTTTTTTTCTTTGTTTTGCTAGTTCCTCGTCAAATCTTACCCAGGGATGATAAGATAGGCAGCCGGTGGACTGACGCGATAATCGTCAAAGAACGGTGAACGGTACGCGTAACACGTGTTACATAAACGTCAAGTGGCGTAGAGACCGGCGACGCTTACATAATTTTAGGTACCCCGTACCTCGACAGCAAACACAACGCAGTGTAAACGAAGTATAAGCGAAATATTTACACGCTCATGTAACCAGACTCTTACGCGGTACTCTTATATGACCCTTTCCTGCCAAGGTGCCTGCAGCAGAGGCTGCCGCCGAGTCGCCAGGTAATAGAATCGCGCATATTTCGTAATATGGAATCGAAAATTTCGCCTGAATCGAAGACGCACTCGTCGTTCGTACCTTTACTCGCGAATTACAATTTCGCGGTTTCTTTTTTTTTTTTTTTTCTTCTGTTCCGTCAAGAAGCCTCGTCAGGATTTCAAACAATCGATTAAAAATCCCATATGCGAACTTTCTCTCCATATTTAATTCGGATGACAAACTTTAATTTTTGGCGCCGAAAGTTCGTGCGAATTTTATTCCCAGATCGAAACGTAAGCAAAAAAAAAAAAGAAAAAAAAATCTATGGGCTGTTCATTTTCACTAACTGAACAATTAATCGCAGAATTCTATACAATTAGCTGATAACTTGTATGATATGATATGTCGACATATGTGCGGATAGAACATGTATGTATGATCTATCATACAATTTTTTTTCTCTCTCCTCTCTCTCTCTCTCTTCATCTTTTTTTTTTTTTTTTTTATCTCCTTATAATCCAGATTACGTAAGTCTGGTAATGTAACCAAATGTATGTAACGTGCTTGCATAAGGCAACCTCTACTCACCAGCCCACACTGCGGAATAATCTATTGTTTGGTAATAGTTATAGACCGTTGTATAACGAACAAATTAACCAAGACAATTAATGCAATACTAATATTATAATACTTATGACTAACTTTCTGTGAAGTTTCGCAGTTTTTTTCTTTTTTTTTCTTTTTTTCTTTCATGCTCTTTGTTTTTTCGTTCATTACAAATAGCCAATTTTTCGGGGTCACGTGGAATTATAGAATACTGAAAAAACAGAGATCCTATATTCTATGTCTTCCTCAAGCAATAAAAGTCAAAAGATTTATCTGTGAACCGAAGTATATACCTACCAAATTAATAAAACTTTACAGACTTGGAAAATATCGGTGAGCTTTCGATTGTGCAGCCGGAGTCTTTTCAAAATTCCCTGTTAAAAAAAAAAAAAAAAAAGAGAAACAATGATTGTAATAACCCTGGAAATGAAGAATTAGGTTTTCACTAGATCTTCACGTTTTGAGGTCTACAGGATCAACGACATCTCGAGAATTACGGATCAACGGATTTTGATAAATTTTTTATCCAGTCGATAGTTCAACTTGATCTATCAAATTTTGGAACAAATCGATTCGCCAGTTTTTGCGTTAAAAAAAGGCATACATTTTTTCCTTGCACTAATATTTCTTGAAACTTGAGGGTCTAGTTGAACTTGAAAAAAACTGTAAGTTCGACGGCTGGTCCATCGAGGTTAGCCGAATCGATAGCAAATTGTTTTCAATTTTGGAACCGAGTTATAGTCAAGATACCAGTAACTGAACAATCCTGACTTGAAATATAGTTTGAGGATTAGATTTTCTTGTAAATACTGCATGTAACATATGATTAAATGGTTTGTAAAACATGCGATAATTACCATACTTGAAGAAAGGCGATGAATTTCATCGAGTATGTATATAAAGTATAAACTAACGGTATAAAAAAAAAAAAGAAAAAAAAAAGTTTTCCACCACGTTCAAAGTAAAACTTAGATATAACTGCGGGAATTCCTTTCGTTTCATTCTTTTTTTACAACTTGCAAAAAGTGATTTCGTATCATATTGAATTATTCATGCACTTCGCGTTGCTCTAAAAGTCCAATTACGTACCTACCTCGTATATATATGTAGCTGATACACACATTCTCGCGTGATTGAGTATAGGCCGTATAAAATGTTTGTATATTACAATTCGAAATCTCACTTGCGGTTGAGTAATAAACTTCAAATGCTTCTGGTACCAAAAAAAAGGAGAAAAAAAAATTACAGAATTTATTCATCGGATAACTATATACACAGGTTCGTTATGAAAGAGCTGTATCTTGAATAATCTCAAATCATCACTCTCGTCTATTCGCATAATATACGAGCCACGTGATCAGCTTAAAATTGCAAAGAGTACAAAAATTTACGTTCAAACATAAAATGATATTAACGCTCGTATTAGTATATCGTCTTCTTCGACATGTGACCGACTAATCGACTAAATATCGTAACGGTTTCCGTTGGTACAACGTCATGCCCTCTTACGTTATGCCCTAATCAAGAAACGCGACTGATTACGCGTGACTATGACGCCCACCCCTCTTCCTAACGAAGACCCGACTTTGCGTCACCCCTCGTGTTACATAATTGCAAAATCGCACTCGTCTCTTCTTTCAACTAATAGAATTGATGCGAGCTTGCAAGGGAATTGGCACCTTCTCCCTCGCTGCTATATATCGGTTAACTAAAATCAAGTAATCCTAATGAAAGTAAATGTATACCAACGTGACGGAAAATTTGATGAGAAAATTTCAAAGAAAACCTTCGTTGCACGACACCGGATTATGATGCTTTCTCTGGAAATTGTCCGTTTCATTTGAAAAGCACGTCGAAAACCTCCTCATACGTGTAAATTTTGAATTCACGCCAGAGTTCTAACTAGACGTATCCACATAAATTACAATCAGACTGATTGACCTTAGGTTTAAGTTAGGTCCACGTGGCTCACAGCCTCCGTTTCACTTACCAGACAAATGTAGACGGAATTACGTGCTGGCCCGGTGCCTTGATGAAGAAAAATTATCATCTCTCAGATTTCCTCACGAATGAGCCATCACTCGCCGATCGCGGGGGTGAATAAAATGGCAATAGATCGAGCTAAAAAAATTTTTTAATCAAAGGTTGTTCGGTCTGTTTTTGAAAAGAAAAAGAACCGAACATGTTAACGTTTTAGGAGAATTTTGCCACATGCGATTGCCGCAAGAAAAGCCGAGGGATCTATATATATATTCGTACAGAAGTCGATATACGCAGTCGAGCGGAATGCATTAAGCTGTCGGGGCTAGGGTCAACCTCGAGACAGACAACGGGCGAATTCCTCGCTACAGTGAAGTGCATGCGATTTACTCTTGTCCGTTGGCCAGTGCCTACCAATGCAATACAAAAGCGTCGTTTAAACACAATTACATTTGAAAGAGTCGCCGCCCACTCGCATTGCGTAAGTTATCATACTAAGCCAACTGCAGCAGGGAGTCGACTCGCGTTATTTAGCCGGATACTTTCACGTTACATTTTTACCTTCATTGTAGTAACCAGCTAGGTGTGGACAGAGCTCGGGTATTATGGGTATTGCTGAATACTGATATTGCCAACATATCGCTGTTACGTCGTCGTGCAATACGCCTACCGTTTGCGGTATCGGAAAATCGTAATTTTCCTTAATTTTCTCCCAAAATTAGGGTACATGAACATGGCCTCGGAAAATTTTGAACAATTTTCAAGATTCTGAAATCTGGGATCTTCTGCCGGTTAATTAGCGACTCGACTTCAGCTTGGACATTACGTTTTGTTTTTTTTTTCAGAGAAACTTGGTAAAACCGTGATCATTTATTTGTTTTTTGGGTCAGTATGTTTCCACTCGTTGAATAATATTGCTGATAATTTTGCAAACGATTACAAAACTGATGGTATACAACGTTGCAACACTGTAATATTAATACAGGCACTATACCACAGCGACGCGGTATTGCGTATGAGAACTGTATATTATAATACAAAACTGTTAATGCAATCGGACATTTCGATATATTGATAATTATTAAATGAGAATCGATTGAGAAATGAAAGATGACTGAGTAGGTGGACGAAATCCACCAAATCCTGTACGCGAACCCGGCTTCAAAATAAATCGATATTTTTTCTTCTTTGTTCCTTCCGATACGAGATTTCTCGAGTATGAAAAGTCCATCGCTTCGATTGATCGGACTTCGCGTAATCATACGTTTTTCATAGGAAATTTTTTACTCGAATTTGACGTATCTGTAAAACGCCCGAAAAGAAAAATAAATTAGAAACACAGTTTTTCGTCGGAAATTTTCTGAATTTTCCGAAAATGATGGTGATTTTTTTTCTCACGGATCGTTTTCACAGTGAAAATAGGTGAATAAGACTCAAAACGTTAATTTCACCCTGTTCTCAATCTTTTTTTCAAAAATCTGATTATTTCTCCGAAATATTCAGAAAATTTCCGACGAAAATCCGGTTGCCAAATTTTCCGCTGGTTCATCGCCTAGCCAGAGATTTTTTTTTTTTTTTGTTCTAATAATTTGAGCATTTTTGTCGTGATTCGAAGATTCAGATGATGCTCAAATTATTGAAAAAAAAAACTATGGCCAGGCGATGAACGAGCGGAAAATTTCGAAACAGAATTTTCGTCTGAAATTTTCAGAATCTCGTAAAAATGAGATCAGATTTTCAAAAAAAAAAAAAAAGATGGAGAACAGCATGAAATTTAAGTTTCAAGTCTCATTTTCCGATTTTCAGTATGAAAACGATATGTGAGAAAAAAAAATGACCATCATTTTCGGAAAATTCGGAAAATTTCCGACGAAAATCTATGTTTCTAATGTTTTTTTTTTTTAGGCCTTTTCAGATACGTCAAATTCAAGTCAAAAAATTTCCAATGGTAAACGTATAATTACGCGAAGCCCGATCAATCGAAGCAATGAACCTTTCATAGTCGAGAAATTTCGTTTTCTAGACACAAATAATGAAAGGAACAAAGAAAAAGAATATCGATTATTTTGGAGCCGGATTTTCGTACAGAATTTGGTGGAATCGTCCTGCATGGTATCTAAATCCCAGTGATTTTCCTTTACAAAATTTTCTCAATTGAAAAAAAAAAAAAATATATATATATATACACATATACGATTCGAACTGTAATATATAATATTTACATTGTAATATATAATATTTATATTGACCATGAGAGCCATGCTTACAATTGAACGTATTACATGAATACCCTAGTATATGCCCATTACGAACAGTCAGGTGTCCGTTTGTCTTACGATATGTGTTATGTAAATTGCAAAGTTTACGAAACAATGAATTTTCCAATTAGCACAATCCACGAAGCTGTAAACTATACAATATTTGAATTGCGGGTAATATTCCTTGCACATATCACCGCGGAAACAACAAGCCTTCGTCAATTGTTAACAAGCCAGCTCCCACCTTTTCAATTCGTTTACGTCAAAAAAAAAAAAAATAACAATAATAATGATAATAACGATCAATCTTGTACCGAATGGCGCGAATTGAGAAACCGTTGAATACACAAACACGTATAATAAGATATGTATGTGGGATTCAATTTGCGGTCTCTGCATCGAGTTTCAACTGTTTAGACGGAATTTTGAGAATGGCAAATGCGACATACGTCCTTTGAGATGTAAGCTAGATAATTCCACCTAACAGATGACCTTGCTTGATAGGATTCAAATCACGCGGTATTAAATTAAAAATTTTTTATTCTTTTTTCTTTCTTTTTATTTTTACATTTATTTTTGTGGTAGGATGAAGTCACAGTGGGATATATATGTGATCGTTCATGTATATACATATATATACTATATGGCTGTATATATATATATATATATGTATATATATAGATATGTACGTTGTTAGCGCAACAAAGCAAAGATAATATCAATAATATAGCCGAGGATATTTGGCAATCCTTGAAATTAGTTGAGCGTGCAGAACCGAACCTCCGCGCTAGAGCTCTGGTGTTTTCTGCAAATGATAATTTCGTAATTATATACACACATGGATTTACATTGAATTTATAGTATTGCCGTGGTCTTCACGCTCGTTAAACTCATATATACTATGACTTTTACGCCCGGAGAGCTACATATGTGAGGCGGATTAATAATTCACTTGACATTTCTCGAGCCGAAAGCTTACCGACGATTATTTCGCAAATAAAATTATATACAGCTATTTAATTACATTAGCAAATTTCATTTTTATACTATATACATCGCGGACTCGAGACCTAATTTCGCGAGAATGATTCTTCTTGGCTAACAATAAGAATATTGCTTTCGCTTACGAAGTTAAGTCGGAAAGCTGCTTTCGGAGCTTTCCGGAATTCGGAAAAGTAAAGGATACAAGTTTTCCGGTGAACAAGGATTAAAGCGAGTCAAGTTGAAGCCATGAACAAAGTAAAAGTCGAAAAAAGAAAAATCCTTAAAAGCGTCGTGTCGCTTCGGAGTGGTATAATTCCGCAAAAGCGATAAATAAGATTACAAAAAAAAGTATAAAATGTAGAAGAAAAAAGAGAAAAAAAAAAACCATGTGCTGTTCTGCGCATGCAAACAATAGACAGCAATTGCAATTAAAGAGTTTTAATGAATGTAACGAGCACCGCGCTACGTTTAGAAACAACAGGATGGAAGATAGGGCGGCACGGTACCGCGGCAGGATGTGTTTCTTCACTTCCGAAATGATCCGTCCATTACGAATCACGTTAAATTACAAGTGCGTAAAGTGCCTGTACACGAGTAAACGAAGGTATTAAAATGAGCGCAGTCATAGGAAGTGGAATCCAGATGTACGGGAAGATGAGGTAACTCAACTGACCGTTGGACAATACTGGTCAGTCGAAACAAAGAAAATTTTCGAATTAGCTGTACAGATTTCAAAAATGAATTTAGGTACTGAAATCTTGATTTCTGATGCAAGAGTCGTAATATATGAAGCATTCTCTGTCAACTCAGCCACCCGAGATTTTCGATGTCACCAAAAATTGTGAAATAATTTGAGTGGAATCAGCTGACGTGAGCAAAAATTTTGTGAATTACTTCAGATTTTTCGGTTGCTGAAATTCAAATACACTTTCCTCTACTTGACTTGATAAATTGAGCTCAGAGAAGAAAAAAAAGTTCCATTTAAAAATTTCTTGTTTTGTTCCTCAGCTTTTCGTTCCAACTATTTCCGATACTTTTCCAGCACATTTGAATGCATTTGAACACATTTAAGCGAAATAAAACATCAAAAATGTGTTTTCACCAATTCGGGCAGTTTTTTGTTTTTTCTTTCATTACAAAAAATATATTTTTTCTTTAAGCTCAATTTATCAAGTTGAGTATAAAAAAGTGTTTTTGAATTTCAGCCACCGAAAAATCTGAAAGAATTCATAAAATGTTTTCACTCAAATTATTTCAGAATTTTTGGAGACATCGAAAATCTCTGGTGGCTGAGTTTACAGAGAATGCTTCATATGTGTATTGTTTGTTGTGGAATTTATACGCAATTGTAATTTTCATGAATCAAAAATTTTCATTAATTTTCAGTAAAATTTTTGTCAAATTTATTATAGTCATAAGAACTTGTTTTGAGGTTTGATTTAGCATTGATTGATAAATTAATAATTAATACAATAATAGATACAATGTATTAATATAATTAATACAATCTTGCTCATCAGCTGTATCTTATACCCATACATATATTCACTTTTATTTTTTATTCCAATTATCAGCCGCAGAACGTGTGTATTAATTAATTACACAGTATAACCCGATCCACTTATAGTATAGCTGGTTGACGGTCATACTTCGATGACTACAGAGTCATTTTATTATATTCCTTTTTTATTCCAATTCTTTTTTTTTTTACTTCTTCTATTTTTTCCTTTTCTTATGCCAATTACTGGCAATTGATACGTAATCGTTAATAACATAAATCTAACAACTTTATAGCACTGCAGTTACCGTGCACTGCTGCACGGTTTTAATTTCATCGTGTACGGTAACAATTTAATACACGTATTTAAATAGAATCTTTTAATACCATGATAACGAGGCATACTTTTGCGGCCAAGTTATCATCAGGATGCTTCATGACTTGAGTCATTTTCTTATAATCGTACGAGCAAGTTCTTATTTCTGGTGGTGATTAATAAGTCGTTATTTTTCTCATATACGCTTGGAGATAGTGACATTACGATAAATCTTATCGCCTGTAATTAATTGTCGATCGAACTGAGATGAACTGAAAAAAAAAAAAAATATTGAAAAATGAAATAAAAATGTAGAATTTAACGATAAAATTGACACTTGGATAAGAATATTTAGGTCTGTAGGTATCTGCCTTTATACTAGGGAATAAAATTGCCTAGTATACTAACTACATGATATAATACGTGTACTGCAAAAAGATGAAAATGTTAAATACTGCGGCAGGACGGTAAGTTAATAGTAATTAGAATTATTAACTGCAGTCGACTGGATGCTGGTTTCAGGTTATTACAAGTACCTATACTTCTGCCCATAAATAAACTGCAAGTGAATTAATACGCCAGGGTCTGAGCCTCGACGAGCTTAAAGAAAGCCTCGGTCATAAATCAGGGATATTTTCGTCATCTTGAAAACGCTGCAGTATTTTCCTTGAAGAATAAATAAGAAAAAATTATCTCTCCTTTTTTTTTTCTCTTCCATTTCAGAAAAAGAGAAAAAAGAAAACCTGCAGATGGTGACGTGCGAACCTCCGCTGCAGTCTTTCGACGATGTAATATATTCGGTTTATAAATTTTACACATATCATAAATTAGCTGTGTCTCATTTCAGGGGCTATATCATTTTACTTCTCTTCAACATTAAAATTTTTCAGAATAAGTTCGAGATGAAATCTCCGCGGAAGGATAGCACCCAAAGCGCATTTTATAATTTTCTTTTATTTTCTTTTACTAATTAGTATTACTCGGCCGTATCATAAGGTAGATAATTTCGCATAGTGAGATTTTATAGAAACCTAAATTATCTACAAAAAATGTCCTCATAATCAAGTCCGTAAATTGAACGGTGTACAAGTTACAAGCGTTGAAAGTGTATCTTTAAACGAATGCCACAGGTAAACTACATTAACTTTGACAAAATAATTCTGCGACCATTTTTTGCAGAAAATTTGACTTTCCTTTGAAATTTATGTGTCTATTGTTAATGTATGAGATAATCAAAAAAGAATGACCACAGAGAATATATATATGCTATTATCTTATCATGTCCAACAGTTGAATATAAAATTCCGTCACAATTTTTATATGTATATACCCGATTAATTTTCGCGTCAAGAATATAATCAGTTGGGGCATCGTCCTATGCCAGATTGCGTAACATATATAAAGCATGACACGACCGCGAGTCTATTGATTCCGTAAGACCATTTTACCAGGCAACCATGTAGCCGTGAGGCACTCTGGATTCGAAACAAGCCGACAGCTGTCGTCGTTCGTTGATATATAATCGGGTGAAAAATTTTGCCGCGGAAAGTTTAGAAAATCTATTTAAAAAAAAAATTAAAAAAATTAAGGAAAAATTAAAAATGTTTCAAAAAAAAAAAAAAAACGTTTACTTAGACGGTTGGATTTATTATTCTATTATAAGACGTCGTTTCTAAATGGAATTGTATAAATCAAAAAGCGATAAAAGAAGATAAGAAAAGAAAAAAAAAGCAGAGAGAGAAACAGAAAAGAGAGAGAGAAAGAAAAAAGATATTATGTGTGAATCAAAAGCATGCGTAATAAAATAATCTCTGCACGTTACAAATTCGCAACAATTATTGAAGCATATACATGTAGAATCGCTCGCGACGCTCCTGAGACTTAGGTTTATTACCTGGCTGTAAGGTGCTGGCCACGCGAAGTAGTATAAGGTAATTGATATCGATTACGTCAGGTCAAGACTGACCAACGACTTCCCGCTATAATACTATGTTTATAATGTAGGTTCTCTTTTTTTTTTTTTTTTTCTTCTTTTTCATGCCATTTTTTTTTTATCTCCGCCTCATCTGCAGAAACTTAATGCTGTGATCAAATGGCTCTGCTAACGTGAGAGCTTGGAATCTATCGTGGGTACCATACCTAGGCAAACCTATAATAATCGTGTAATGAAAACGTATCGAGATAATTATTTCTCGGTACATAAATATGTATATAGCGTTATCTGAATTTTGCACGAAAAATCAACAATTACATCATCGACCAGTCGCATAGCTGAGCGTTTGGAATATAAATTGTTGAAAATTGATTGAAAAAATTAATTGAAACAAGAACAGTTAGTTAAAAATGATGTACAGAGTGGGCCAAAAAAACCCGGATCGATTTAAAACGTGAGTGAAATCCGAACGGGTCGACCGATTTTTGGAAACTTTATTTTGCTCGAAACTAGAAGAATGAACCTTTCGTTTCGCGTTTGAAAATCCGAAAAATCTTCATTCCTTGCTGAGATACACGCTTTTGAAAAACGGGTTTTGAAAAAATCGCTGGGAGAATGAAAAAACTTAATAATAAAAAATGTTCAACTTAATTTCCATCTAAAATTATGATTTGGAGACTTATTTATTTTGGTTCAATAATGACAAAAAATTCACAACAATCTGTGTTTTTCCCTTATTATTCTTATTTTTCATATTTCAAAATTTTCTAATAATGCACAATAATTCAACGCGATCGACGAAGAAGGAAAATGTGATGCTCTAGTTATTTCGCAAATATTAAAATAGTCAGCCATAATGCCGTTCCGAAAAATCGCGAAAATGTTCGTTTTATCTGCCTGGTGGTCAGTCGTTCCTGATTGAATTCTGATTAACTGTTGGCTGAAGTATTCAGATCGTTTACTTGACGCATATCAATTTTGGTTAAGTTCTCGACATCATTTACAGACTACTTTTTTGATAGTGAACTCTCTTGATGATGCCCCGGAAACAGAATTTTAATTTCAACGCGCATGTTCCGATGCTAATATTACAAGAAACGTTCCACGCCATGTGAATAGAATCTAGGAAAATTGCTAAAATGTCATAATAAACTTCGAATCACAATTTAAGATAGAAATTAAGTTGAACATATTCTTTAATATTGATTTTTTCATCCTCCCAGCGACTTTTTCAAAACCCGTTTTTCAAAAGCCTGTATCTCAGCAAGGAATAAAGATTTCTCGTATTTTCAAACGCGAAACGAGAGGTTCATTCTTCTGGTTTCGAGCGAAATAAAGTTTCCAAAAATCGGTCGACGCGTTCGGATCTTATTCACATTTCAAATCGGTCCAGTTTTTTTTGGCCCACTCGTATATAAAGAAAAACTAGACTTTCATGAACTCAAATATACTGAATCTTGTTTTTTTTTACTTCTATTTGAAATATATGAAACAAATTTTTAGCTGCGGGGAAAATGAGGTACCCCCCGAAAAAGTGAAAAGAATTTCGAGCTATTCCGAATTATCCAAGACGATTGTAAATAGAATAGATTTCAATTAAGGAAAATAATTTTGAAAAAAAAAAAAATTCCGGATAAAAAATTTGAAAGAAAAAAATAACGTTTGAAAAAAAAAAATACATTTTTTGACACCCTAAATTGCGCAAAAATGCTAATACGAGTAATAAATAACGGTTTACAAACATTTTGGAGAAGATAAAAAATTTACCAAATTTTTGGAGTACCCGGTTTTGCGCGCTCTTTTACCCTATACATTTTCTCGTATTCATGAATCTTATATAGCCGCGAAAATATAGTGTGGGTAGGCCATTATAGGAATCGCAAAACAAATTCAACCGTCTTACGTATCGCGGTGCGGTTCGGTCAGGTTCAGGTCGCGTAAAATTTTACATAAAATTTACGTAAGGGAATATGATTATTATTAGAAATTTCTCAAAGAATGATAATAACAATAACAACAATAATAATAATAATAATAATAATAAACTTTGAACGCAATGAATGGGATGATTGTGGTATACGTTTCGCAAAATTGATTATACGCTGCAGAAAAAAAATTCTCACCATCTGAATCTTGCAATTTTTGGTTCGGGAAGGAGAAACGGGGATAGAAATAGGGCGAAGAGATCTTGCCCGCGCAACTACCAGACTGATATCGACCCCCTAGAGGGTAGAGTAGCCTCGCGATGGGCTCCGTATTCCATTTCTGATTAAAAGGTGTTTCATTCAATGACCCAGGCCGAATCGGGTCGGCCACAGGACGCCAGGAAGATTTATATATATCGTATAACGGAATCGCGTAACCAAGGGTAAAAAGAATGTACACGGGCCAGAAAATCTCCCAAAGTTTATACCGTAGTTGGATTAGTTCCACGTGTATATACAAACTTGCATCGGTTGGCTGAGGATCAAAAATATCCACAAGAATCTGTGGTAAACGGTTGCACGGCTGTTCATGTCACGTTTTTACGGAAAAAATGCAGGGTAAACGCTGGTATATGAGCTATGCACAGTGCAGTGCAATTTAACATTATAATACGTTCAATAGAATTGAAAAAATTAATTGTACCCTCAAAAGTTTCCCATTTTTGAGTATTTCTGTACGTAAAAAATGACCGAAAAGACACAATTAAGCCGTGTAAAGACGGTATAATCGTTACAAAAAAATTTATAAGAACCGTGTACAGGATTTTTATTTCCATGATCTTCTGATTGCGACTCGGGGACCGCACACCGCACCGTTGTGGAACCTCCATCGGGCCTTGCTTCAGCGTTGGTGGTGTCATAATATGGTAATGTTTCTACGGAGTGTTCCCAGTTACGTAAGCCGACATAAGACGTCGCGATAGCAGCTGCCGCTCGTATATATACACACATATACCCGTGTAGAACAGCTCTTATAAGTGCACGAACACACGTGCATATCGAAACGTCGAGCTACTATTATGCAAGAGATATGCAGCCAACGAGCAACAAAGGACCGTTTAGATGACATTATAAACCCACCTAGAGTCACTGTAAGGCATTGCTACTGTTATTCTGGTCAGCAATCACCCGAATGCAGATTAGAATTCACTCAATGCAACAAAGAATCGTGCAATAATTGTCATATTGTTCTTTTTCTTCGTTTTCTTGGTATTGCTGTTTTTTGCATTTTTTTACCTACATGGCGATGCTGCCCATTCATTCCTTGACAGTTTCTGTCTCGGTATACGTGGCTCGAACGATACCATAAATCCATTACACTCCACGAAATGGAAATAGATTTCTACGAGCCAGACGGTCATTAATTAGTTATTAGTGCTCGGGACTATATTCTCGTGACCTTCTATAATGAAGAAGAAAAAACTCGACGGTCTCCATGGGTCAGGATTGGAACATCCCGTTCGAATTTTTGGAGCACAAAAATGGTATTCTATGGGTGAAAATCTTACAATTAATTGATCGAAAAAGAGAGAAAAGTTGATTTCTTTCTTGTGTGTTCCGACACAAAAACTAATTGATCGATTGACTCCAGAATTTAAGGAGATTTAAGTTGGAGCAAATGCTATCGGTTGGGATGAAGATCGTCAAAATCCGTCGATCAGGTCTTGAGATATCTTAAATTGAAAATTTTTTTCTTCACAATTTCGGTCTTTGAATAACTCAGAAACTACTGCACTGATGAACTCCAAAATCTAATCAGTTGAAAGATGAATTCCGGTTATTCGTTCTCGAGATATCGCCGGGCAAAAAATTGACGTCCGTCTAAAAATGGTCGTTCAAAATGTGGCGATCTGGTGAAAAGTCAACTTTTCATATTCGGAGTGTTCGCAATGTGATATTTGCGTTGATTCCCTTGATGAGGGAAATGTACCTGTTGACATGAAATCTTATATCGACATATGAATTTTCGGTTTTCCTAGATTTTCTAATGAAAATTGGATTCATTTCCCAAGTCTCAACGTGAACCCACGCCTGCGGTGTGCGGGGGCCGCACAGCATGTAATGCGGCACGATGTTTCATCACGTCCACTCGAACGCCCGACAATAGAAGTGCTCATGAAAGGTTACGTATTCCAAACAGCAAGAAGGCCAACTCAACTCAACTCAACTCTCCGACCGGTTATGAAATACAGGGCAGGGCGGGCATGGGCAGACCGATGTCTTTCCTGCCCCGCAAGTTCTGCTGCACCAAAGAATAAGAGAACCTATAATCTCACATCTAGACGGTGAACGTTTCAATAAACTATAATACCATTTCATAAAATCAAGTAGATTTTCATCATTTTATCATCAATCATCATCATCAGTGTCTTCAGGATCGTCTTTTCGAAATCTGTTTATCATTTTTCGGTCAAAGCTTGTAAAAGCTCACATAATTCTTGCGATACAAGTCTGCTCCGCTTACAATACTCGACTGTACCCTGAAATCAGAAATTACAGGATTAGGCGTCTGAATATCGAAGGTTTGACTATACAGCTGTATGAGACTTAATTGCTACTCAGTTATGTTCTGCATCCAAGATGAAGAATGTTGATATCATATGCACAAAACATTTCAATTACGTATCAGAAACGTTACCCATTTTCATTTCACGACTTTTCTTAATGTTCGAAAACTCACGTTTCAGTTATGGGCAAATCCACGTGAAGTGGTAACACTTTTTGCCGTCGACATTTTTAATTTTTTTCAAACTTTACACACGTGTTCTTCATAGTCCGTAGAAGAGACTCCCCAAACCATTCTGCCCTAGGATCAATATTTTAGAAATGATGCGCAATTGAAATTTTGAAAGTATGCCGCAAATCGTCGCGCGTGCTCCTCTTGAATGTCTCATAACTTTTGATCCGCTGGACGGAAATAGGTTTGTTATGTATCGATTTGAAAGGTATTGAACTAATCTAACAGTTCGTAAACGTCATTTTATTTTTCCAAAAAATGTTAAATTTTCCACTTGAAAATCAATTTGGAATACTGTTTTCATTACCAGCCCCACAAATCACCGAGCTGAAAAAATTATGGTGTATTCCTGGCCCCATTGTCTACTTGCACACCAATTTTGAAGGTGGACATTTATGGGCATCGAAACGAAAAAATTGTATCGCAATGAGAAAGGCTAGTGATATGAATAATAATTGATTATTTTACCGCAAATAATCTTGAGATCGTTGAATTTTATATTTTGCATCACTTGTCACCATAATCCTACTATCCCGATCGTAATTCTCGCGTTCCTATTGAATATGGGTGCGACACCTCAGAAATCTGGGAGCATGACACTGCGCGGCGTAGCGTTGTTGACGGAATAATTTTTTCGTTTCGATGTCCATGAATCTCCACCCCCAAAATTGGTGTGCAAGTAGACAATAGGGCCAGGAATACACCATAATTTTTTCAGCTCGATGATTTGTGGGGCTGGTATTGAAAACAGTATTCCAAATTTATTTTCGAGTGGAAAATTTGACATTTTTTGGAAAAATAAAATGACGTTTACTAACTGTTAGACTAGTTCAATACCTTTCAAATCGATACATAACAAACCTATTTCCGTCCAGCGGATCAAAAGTTGTGAGACATTCAAGAGAAGCGCGCGCGACGATTTTCGGCATACTTTCAAAATTTCAATTGCGCATCATTTCTAAAATATTGATTCTAGGGCAGAATGGTTTGGGGACTCTCTTATACGGACCATGAAGAACACGTGTGTAAAGTATAAAAAAAATTAAAAATGTCGATGTCAAAAAGTGTTACCACTTCACGTGGATTTGCCCTTATACCTATTGAGCTTGTTGCTACCATGAAACGTTGCAAACGATTACCTTTTGGAAATGGAACTGCAAGCTTCGAAAATCATATTTCAATGGCCGTAACAAAAGCATTGCTGAAACATTTCCAAAACGTCGCTTTACCCACAGAGTAGTTCCGCGCTCGCCGCTAGGTTCAATTTTGGCGCATGGGCCTCTCGGAAATAGAATTATGCCGCCCTAAGTACAATATGCGCTAGGCTGGGCTTGAACCAACGATTTCTAGATACTCGTACGGCCTTTTGGGTATCAGTGTACAATATTTCTATTTCAGATATACGCGATTTCTGGAATGGCTTAAGTTGGATGATGAGTATAACATGGGAAATTAACAGATTCAAAAAGCTTCATCAGATCTTGTCATGTCAATGCCATGAAATACGCCTGGAATATATCTAAAATATCCCTGAGACCTGTGAAATGTTTCAGACACGTTTCACGGTTGTATTCCAGACATTTTCCGAATGTAATGTTATGAAAGCGGACATTTTCACTAATTCGATTTTTGGAAATGTAACAGTAAATTAAGTTTTTGCTATGCGAAATTAGATCGTGACGCAGAGCGATCTACCTGGACAAAAAATAGGCGGTTCATTATTCTGAAAATATTACTTTGCGGGTTCGTATTTGAGTAACGTAACGTGAATTCGCCAAATATTTGTCCACCTTAATAGGAGGATAAACCGTGAAAGCGTAACTTATGTTTTGCAATCTTATTATACTCGGGATTGCAACGTTATGCCCACGCATTAGCTCGGCGAAAGATTTGTCACGCGGGTGCCTATGCCATAATTATTCCGTCCTATTTTTTTTTTTTTTTGTTTGGCAAGTTCTTGCAGATTTCAGTGTTTCCGTTTATATACGTCGGCGCCCACTTGTCCCAATCTATTGTTTATTTAGTCCCATTAGGAATCAAAGCTTTTGGTTCAGAATTAGTTGGTATAGATCCCACCGCCTCGCCTTACGTAAGTCTCCTATCTTACGAAAACTTCTTTGCTCAATGAGTTGCTTGAATAAATACGAATTATTACTTCTTTCTTTAAATTATATGCCGATGCCTTAGCTCGATATTCAACTGAATGGTAGGATTAAGGGGGTACATACACCTTTGAAATAATCAGCAGATTACTAGTATTTTGAACTATAATTGAGGCATATAAACGAATATCTGGCTTTCTTCTTTATGTAGTTCACATTCACCGATGAAAAAGCAGTCGTCGTAGCATACAGGTCGCATCGTTGATTGAATCTTTTTGAAATTTGGAGGGAATATTCTACAGTGATGTAATTTCGGACCAAACCAATAATATATAGAGATAAGATTCGTCTTCTATCATTGTGACTAGGTAACACACTTTTTTTTCATCTTTTTTGAAAATATGTCTTAAAATAAAAAAATTTCAGGTTTAAAATCAAAATTTATAGAATATTATTAGTTTGGTCCGAAATTACATCAATGTAGAATATTACCTCCAAATTTCAAAAAGATTCAATCAACGATGCGACCTGTATGCTACGACAACTGCTTTCTTCATCGATGGATGAGAACTACATAAAGACAAAATCCAGATATTCTTTTATATGGCTCAATTATAGTTCAAAATACTAGTAATCTGCTGTATGAAAATTGAGACAATAAAATGTTTTATCACAGTGTACCAGTGATTAAAAAAAAAAATGATTTCAAAGGTGTATATTTATCCCCTTAACACCCCTTAAAAGATAAAGTATGAAAAGTTACATGTCTGTAAAAATTTCCATTACGAAACAGCGGGCATTTTCTTAATTGGAATCAAGTAAAACTCATCATAGTCACAATTGCGTATAAATTCAGCAATAAGCGGTATAATATTGTGACCGTCATACTGGAAATTAAATTTTCGGTGCCTAAAGTCATCCTCAAGCCCTAAATAATTCAATTATCTTCTCTATTTTACTGGAAAATCGACTGGCCAGTATTTCTCCGTTCGTATTGTTTGAGAACAATTCTCAAACAATATTCCCTTCATGAAATTCGAAGCTATATTTATACCATTTTAGGATTCCAAGGTCCTGCAGATATCCTGCAATTACTAATCTCAGGCTTAGGCCTCATCCTCCCAGACAAGGAAAGGAATGTTTCATTATTAGATATGACTCAGGTGATTATCAGAGAAAAAAGAAGATATCTCTTCAGTAAATTGATATTTGTGATAAGGTACTCAAAGTTTATGATTTACACGATCAATTTGAGCGAATACAATTAGCTAAAAAGTGGACACAGGTATATCATTAAACACATCACACACATACATCCATATGTTAGTATAATTTTTTTTTCATCCGCGGTAGCTATACGAGACGTTGTCTAATTTTAAAGGCAGACCGGCCGGATTATATAAACTATTTACTTTTCGTAAATGTCGCGTTTTATTGGCGCGAGTTAAGCGAATTTCGACTCGGTTAATCCGGACCGTATCTCACTTGTTTTTAGGGTCTGAATTCGAGCAGTTAGAAAAAAATTTATTTTAAACTAAAGTTCAAACGTCGTACATGTGTTCCATTGTTTCGAAAATTCGAGAGAATTTCGATTACCCCGCACGGGCATCGATCTCTCAAATGGTAATTTATCGCTCATGTGAGAAACTTATGTCGTCCGGGTGGCCGTGAAATCTCGGGGCCAATGATCCCCGGTATTACTGGGGTGGCCTTGGAACACCTGATCATCTGATCCTACGTTAATTCTCCAGTCTTAAGTCGCGGGGAAAATATGACAAGAATCATGAAATTGTTCGGTTTCTCTGGATACATTTTTAGAAGCACGTATTTTTTGGAAATTTTTCATTTTCCAATTTTTAGACACGGAGTTCAAAATCCTCTGACCTCCGATATAATCGAAAGCGAAAATATAGTCAGCGCAAATAATTGGCTAGATCTTCAATTCGTTATTTTTAACTTGAAGTTATCATGATCATCCAGTAATTGAAAAGCTGAGTTTTCAGAAGATCTCCACGATTTGTGGTCCAGAGAATCACCTCCGACCATTTTCAGATGGACATCAATTTTTTCGCACGACGATATCTCGAGAACTAATCAACGGATTTTCATGATTTTTCATCTCGATCGATAGGATTTTTCCTGACTCAAATTCGGGCGAATTTTGGAATTGATCGATTCAGCAATTTTAGCGTTGGAGCAGAAAAATCAACTTATCTCTCGTAATACATTTCTGTTTCATCTAATCAAACTTTTCACTCATAAAATACTATTTTTCTGAACTTTGAACATCGAAACGGGAAGTTCCGAGTCTAGTCCATCGAGGTTAGACGACTTACCTGTTTGTTTTTCATATCTACGGCTGGGTTATTAGTAAGATTAACGGAGAAATTGTGTTTCTTCACATTCGGTGATTATGCCTATCTATCCAGTGTAATAGCTGTTTGATCTAAGACTAGCCTAGCATCCGCCTCCTATGAGAAAGATAAAGGACGAAGAGTCATCTGTCGTCAAAATTTCCGACGAAATTCCCTGCAGGCAAATAAATCGCGAGCAGATTCCTCTGTATAAAAAGTGTTCAACGATCGTGAGAATAGTTTGAAAAATGAATTTGCATATATTATACTCGACAGACTGAGAGTAAAATAATCGTCACGTATTATAATTGTCCAAATGTAAAAATATCTTTTTTATAATGAATAATTATAGACACGAATTTATGGCTCAGCATGGTCTCTGAATAAATATCCGTCTTTCTATAATCCCGCAACGTCCATGTAGGGTATGTGAGCTTGAGAACGCGATCTTGATCAGGAGGGGAACTCTAGAGGTTTCCCACCTTTCGGGAATAACTTCTTATGTATTTCTCTGAGGCTCGCTCGGCCGGTTAGCGCGAGTCGCTTCGGTCTCGCTGCAGCATGAAAAGTCGTTGCATTGTGCCGGGGAATGCATCGCAGCCGATGGGATTGACCTTGTCTGGGTGTTCACCTCGTCTGGATGCTGGCGTCGTCGTAGTCGTCGTCGTAGTCGTCGTAGTCGTCGCTGTTTCGACTCGCTCGTCGAAGCTGCTGCAGTAGGTACGCGCGAACGATGATCGCAGCGGTTCAAAGCAACGCGACTAACAGCAATCGCCGCCAGACCTGTAGCCTTATGTAATACGAACCGGGTCATGGCTAACGAAAATGTTTTGGACCTCATGACCAGACGGTAGACCCCCGATTGCCTTTTTACGTTTACGTAGTTTTCCAATAAACACTAATATTATTAAGACAATAACAATTATTAATAATTTATCGCTATGATATATGGCCAATTATCTGTACGTATACGCTGCAACGATCTTTCAGAAAGAACTGATCCTCGCAATGTTTTATTTTCAGATACATGAACAAACCGATGCAAAATTTATTTCGCATGAGCACCGAATTCTGTATAGAAACAAGCCTCGAGGAGAGCAGATAATTGGAAAGTTTGTTTGAAAGGCAAAAGAACTGTATCACGAACGAATAGTCGATTTTTGGATTCCAAAACGAAAATTACAAGATCGATTAATTGCAAAACTTAGCCAGATTTAAGTTGGAGAAAATTCTATCGATTGAGACCAGAATCATCAAAATCCATTGATAAACTCTCTAGATATCATCAATTGAAATCTTTTATTTTAAAATTGTGTTCTTTTAATAACTCCAAAACTACTGGGAACCGATCAAATTCAAAATCTAGTCAGCTTCAAGTTGGGAAAGATCGCATCGATATAAGAAACGATGAGATCCGTTTATTCGTTATCGAGATATATCTCGTCGCTCAAAAGATTGACGCACAAAACAAATTGAGATCCTATGAAAACTAAAATTTTAATTTTCGGGATTATGATAAAAATACAGACGTAATCTTAAGGGAACCAGTACAGCTTGGTTTTGGAAATTCGGAGTACTCCAAAATGCATTTATTTCTCAGCCAAAGTCTATTTTACATTAAAAAAAAAAATTTCTTTGAAAACCCTTGTCGTAAGGTTTTAGGCACATCGTTGTTCCGATTAAGGTCGTTTAAGGCGCATTTTGTTCAGAAAAGAAATTCTCATCATGTGAATGAGGGAATTTTTTTACAATTTCGTGTTGGCCAAGTTATTTGCAAATTAGTGGCCTAAATATTGGAAATTTTGGATAATTGCCCGTAACTTTTCACATGAATTTCTTTTTACCGATCCCTACGTTCATAAGATGTAGAATTGCTGTCCGAAGAAAGCAAGACCTTGAGAGGTTGAATTAGATCAACGATGTGCCTGAAACCTTACGACAAAGTTTTTCGAAGAAAATTTGTTTTTTGATTTGAAATAAACTTTGGTTGACAAATGAATAAATTTTGGAGTACTCCAAATTTCCCAAACCAAGCTGTACTGGTCCCCTTAAGATTAATAAATCTGTAGTACATTTAGGTGCAATTTAGGTACCAAATAACGACGAGAACTGATGTTATTTCGTTGGACGTAATAATTATCGTCTAATGAAATATCGTTATCTAAAAATGTTGTCCAGTTGCTAGTGTATAGTTTCTAGATTGAACAACAAAATTATCTAACGGTCTGCGCGCGGTATGTATCGGTGGAGGCGCGTTGCGCGGCGTTATTACGTAATGAGGTTATTAGTTATAATAGGAATGTCGGAGTGAAGAGGAGCTGGCTAAGATATCTCGTGTAAAAACTTTTGACCATTTCACGTAGCCGATTGAAACTAGCAATCGAGACCTTCGGTTCTTAACATTTAACTAGCTGGCCCGGCCAGACCAGAGCCTAGCCGTGTCAATTTCGCGTTACATCACCTTAAAAAAAACCTCAAGGATTAAATCGTTTGGAAATTGTAAAACTTATGCGCGGATTTGTCACGAAACGTTTTAATGACTAAATTACGTAATCCAATTCAACTCGAGTTGACTCATGCTATGGTAATCTGTATAATAAAACCACATTCACCTTGCTCTTTTTTTTTCGTTGCATCAGTTAATTACACCGTTCGACATTGTATCAAGAACGATTTTGTCGATTTTGCTCAATTTTTCATTTTACTTTTGATCATATATTAATTACTCTCTATACTATAATTAATACAGGTAACAATCACTGCAGGCATATCCGCCGAGCCCAGGACGCATAGTACTGCACTTCTACGTCAGAATTGAAATCATTTTCTCACGTATAAGACCAAGGAAAAAAAATATACTAGGTGAAAATTTCCGGAAAAAGGAGAGCAGTAAAACTTTACGACACCCGACGTAATTCTCTCACGCAAACTGCAGGGATGTATATTATTGGATATAAAAAAGTGAGAAAAAAAACATTCTCTTCGGTCTAGGTGTATATTCACTCCGAATATTTCTCAATCGTGAATTTTCACATCTTCACAAACCAAAAAATTGTCAACCATATGGATACAGTGCATCGTCGAGCATATCACCAGCTCCGACCATTTTCAGATGGATATGAATTTTTTTGTCCGTCGATATCTAGAGAACAAATGAACGTTCTTTATTCAATCGGTCCAGTAGTTTTCGAGTTATTAAAATAGAAAAATTTTAAAGAAAAATATTGAATAGATGATATCTGGAGGACTGATCGTGGATATTTATCATTTTGATCTCACGACTTGTACCCACTTGTTACATAAAGCCGAGAATCTATTTACAACCAATGAATATTGACCAGAAAAAAATAAAAGGCGACCATCAGGACGACGTTTTCGGATTCTACTGGTGGAAGCATTTCTGATTGTCAGTTTCGGCACGTCCGGCATATGTCTTCCGTGCTCCTAGGCTCGAGATCCTACGTCTGTTTATACCTCCTGAAGTATGAACGTTTCATTAAGTGATCTGGACACGTAGTAGTTTAATCGTTCGTTCGAAGAGCTAGGTATAAGTACATTGCAATTTCAATTAGCCGGTGCAGTCGCGGTGGAATTGACAAACAATGCTCATATTTGAATAAATTTTCGTCTTGAAGAAATGAAATCTCTCATAATTACAGTGAGAACCATAAGGGAACCGGTACAGCTTGGTTTTGAAAATTCGGAGTACTCCAAAATGCATTTATTTGTCAGCCAAATTTTATTTCACATCAAGAAAAAATTCTGTTGGAAAACGCGGGCCTTCGAGCTTTATCGATACTGCTTTCATATATTGGGGACCATAGATGAAGCTCCTGATGGTAAAACCTTTAGCACACTCTTATCTCTTGCGAAGGCGCGAGCAATTGACTCGGCTAAAGTGGTATTAGATGTGTTAGAAGCAGCAAACAACATGCTGAAGACATTGAGGGCCACAGCGGAAGCAACTGCCGAAGCTGAGAAGGCTAAACTCAAAAAAAAAATCAGGGAAAAGTGCGTTGAGGTAACCAACTAAAGATGTAAGAAGTTCTCCTACTGTGAGTCTAAGAAGTAGGTCCGAAAATGTTGAGAGTATGGACCTAGCAGAGCTAAGAACAATAGAAGCGAAAAAAGCGGCAACTAAAATAAACATTAAACGTGAATACAAACTGACACGTAAAACGAATATGAATCTTTGGATGGATTATTATTTACAGTCAGAGTTACCATCTAACGATCTTCTGGATGTTATTGATTCAACGGTTCAAGTTCCTAGTGACGTAGATGAAGAAAAGACCACTAAAAGAAAAGGGATGGTCAGAGATATAACCATAATCCATTTAGATGAGGAGTATCATAAGAGAATACTAGATATAAAAGATTCTAGTAATATCATATCGAAATTAAGAGAGTTTAAGAGAAATGAAACTAACGTTACGCACTCGTCGGTAAGGACACGGCTCTACCAATTGAAGATGAAACCAAAAAATAAAGAGAAGAAGCTGAAAGACATGCGGACGACGGAACCAAGGAAGAAACAAAAGCTAATTTAGCCCACCAATTAGGACCAAAAGGGCAATCTGGTTCCGCTAATCGGTGCTTTCGGTGTAATAAGATTGGACATCGAAGCATTTCATGTCCTCCTTAAGAGTTCTATATGTGGTTTTCCTACCACCGTCAAAAAATAACAAAATACAAAGGAGATGAGTGTTTCCGAAGAAGAGCCGGTGGATCGGGCCAACATTATAGAGGACGATCACGAGGACATAAGTCTACAAGAAAGGAGCAAGCTGAAACTGAAGAACATCCTAGAGTAAGTGATAGAGGAAAAATAAACAAAAGGAAGTTTAATAGAAGCTCCAATCCAAAAACCCATACATCCGGCGGAGACAAAGTGAACAACTCAAATAAACCAAAGGAACAACAATCACATATAGTAGCATATCAATGAAAGTAATTTCATTGTCTTCGTCTGAAATATCTAAATTTGACAGTGATAGCAAAACCACATCCAAAAATTATTCTTCGAAAAACTTTGTCGTAAGGTTTGAGGCACATCGTTGTTCCAATTAAGGTCGTTGAGGGTTCATTTTGTTCAGAAAAGAAATTCTCATCATGTGAACGAGGGAATTTTTTTTATAATTTCGTGTTAGCCAAGTCATTTGCAAATTAGTGGCCTAAATATTGGAAATTTTGGATAATTGGCCGTAACTTTTCACACGAATTTTCTAAGATGTAGAATTGTTGTCTGAAGAAAGCAAGATGTTGAGAGATCGAATGGGACCGACGATGTGCCTGAAACCTTGCGACAAAGTTTTTCGAAGAAAATTTGTTTTTTAATGTGAAATAAACTTTGGTTGACAAATAAATAAATTTTGGAGTAGGTACTCCAAATTTCCCAAACCCAGCTGTACTGGTCCCCTTAAGAATAATCTTTACCAGCACTGTATTATACCAATACAAGATAATTTTGAAATTACACGCATGTGCTTTCGAAATTGGTAATTTCAAGCTGTCCAAGATTTTCATGTTATACTGTTGAATGATCATGAAATGCCGATTTGTGCAGTGAAAAATTCGATGGTACGTGTATCCGGTATAGCATACATGCGTATAGGAAATTATCATCGGATGTGGAGTGATGCGATATCGCGATAAAAGATGGTCGTTACATCAAACGTCGTTCTAACGTCATCGCTACGTAAGAGAGTAATTTAAAATACGAATTGAGAGGAGCGCGAAGTAAAGAGAGAGACAGAGGAAGAGAGAAAGAGAGGGATAAATATAAAGGGTCGAGAGCAATCCTGGTTCACGTAACTCAACTCCTAAAGGCTGGAGTTAACGGGGAACGTAACAAATAACCAGCAGACAAACTTGCACAACGATATCTCTTCGTAATAACGCAATTACTTTCGTATAAATGTTCTTCTGGTTATAGTTGTGTGCGCCTATGTGTGAATATAAATCGTAGATTGAAGGGGTACCATATTATAGTTTTATCAGTTTCTCTCCGTAATAACTATTCGCAAAATGAAAACTAAACCGGTATAGAGAACGGAACGAGCTTACAGAGCGATTAAGGAGGGCCTTTACTCCTTGTATACCTACCTGACTTTACACCAATGCAGTAAAATAATTTTTACTATGAGAAAGCGTGAAAATGATTTGAAAATAAAGGCAGTGCGAATATCTTCAAATTATATCCACGAACGTGCTAGAAAAGTTCAAATTAACCCTTAGCTGCCATACTTCCCCAGCATAACATAGTTTCATACCCCAACCATTAAAATGCATATCGCAAGCAAACTACTGGTTATTTTAATTTGCAAAAATTACCAGAGGGTCTTCAAATTGTTCTTTAAAAGATAGTATACGTGATTTTTGAGAAAAAAAAATTTTAAACATGACAAACAATCGAAAACCCCAAAAATATTGGGAAAATGACTATTTTATTAAAAAAAAAATCATAACTTTTTCAATTTTCAATTTAAAAATCTGAAATTTGAACTGCATATCACAGCGATATGTGACGACACTGCACTGAGTAAAGAAGTTGAAACTTGTGACGAAAGGAGCTTTTCGAAAGTTCAATGTTTGAAATCCAATCGACAAGGGCTCCTCGCATCACAAATATTGAGCTTTTCGAATGAAACTTTTCTGGATCATTTGTGGATGTGATTTGAAGATATTTGCGTATAATTTTGCCAAATTCAGAAGCTTGTTAGCCATAGTACAAGTTATTTTGTGATTTTTTATTTTTTTTTTCAAGTTTTCAAAGCTAAGAAGCGCACAAATTTCATTCCCACTGATATCACGTTTCTCCAACAGATACGAAATCCCGGTATAACGTTAAATATAGTTCATTAAACTGTGTAATTTCCGGCATTCTCGGAGACACCTTCTGGCGAGTATTTGGCACCGATCGCGTGCGTCTTAGCGTCGCCGCAAAATTATATCCGCAAGCCAAATACGTTAAAGCTTCGATAAACAATCGGATAAATAATTGCCGGTTAATACTATAACGAAATCCATGTGTGTGCATATATTTTCATATATTATATGTATATAGCTGGTATATATGTATAACGTGTTTATGAGCACAGACACGTCTTTATAACTATTGTTAGTCGTGAGGGGTGACATAACACGGTGTACCGTCCGATAGCCCCGGTCTGAGTAACGAAGACAGAGATACACACACTTATTTAGCACAATCTCTGATTATATAAACTGTGCTCTGATTCTCAACTCGAGAAGCAAATCTACTCTTCTATACAGTACAACCGTGTATGTATGTATGTACCTACGCCTGGCTTGCCTGCTTCGCGGGCACGAAACGACGCACACCGAGTTCAGTCGCCGTTACGTAACGTTCATTCGACGTTAGTTGTTGTTCTGGTAGAAATCCCTCGTGTAACGATCATAGGTATAATACGCGTGGTCCATACCGTACGTATATCCGTTTCGATACGGACATGAAAGAAAAAGAAGTTTAAACCGATTCAGGGAGAGACTTCACAGAAAGTTTGACAAAAACTGATTTTTTCGCTTTTCGAATGTCTGGAAGATATATAGCGATCCATATAAGTAGGGAGTTTAATTGAAAGATAAAGAAAAATTTCAGGAGCGAAAAGCTGATTTTTTCGTCTTCATCCAACGCTTAAAATAATGGATCAATTAATTCCGAAATTTGAACAGAAGTCAATTGAAGAAAATCCTATCGATCAAGACCAAAATCATCAAAATCTATTGATCAGTTCTCGAGATATCATGGATTGAATTTTTTTTGTTCAAAGATCATTTTTTGAACCTCAAAACGTGGAGATCTGGTGAAAACTAAACTTTTCATTATGATGGTTCCACTTTTTCAAAACGGGAAGTTAAAAATATCGATTTTTGTAGCGAAATGCGTTAGTTATTTTGGTAGAGGTGAATTTTATATCAGGAACATATATTTATGGTGATATAGAACAATTTTTAATTCAAGGGGAACACCGACGCAGAATTTTTGCATCAAACTTGAAGAGATTTTTAGAAACATGGCGGTTAAAAATGAAGACATAAAAATTGTCAGAGAACCTGCAAAGTAAAGTTTAATCCGAAAATTGGTCCATTTCTTTTTATCTCGAAAACGATTTTTCTGAATTGTCAATCGTCACAATTTTCACTAAAAATTTTGAAGGTATTATATGAACATCGCAATAATTTTATTGTGAAGTTTGTTTTCGGCGAATCACCGGAAAATTTTTTTTTTTGTAATTACAAAATTAACAAATCAATTAATTTTCCCAAGATTATTCTGCAAGTTCATTTCATGTAACTCTCTTTTTTGTTTCTCTCACTTCATGGCATTCAGACGGGACTATTCATGGCAAAGACCCACAATTATAGAACTGTCATATAAATTCAACGCTACTATTTTCTCGGCCGAATTTTTGATTTATTTCCTCCAATATATGTGCAGACATAATTCAACTTCTTTCTTAATCAATCACAAATCGACATGTTCCTGTATCTATAAATTTCATCCGGAATCAGAAGAGTTCAAAAAATTCTTCGACCCATTCTTAACCAGGTCTCACTCAACCGAGTCAACGCAAACTTTCGGAAACCGTTAGTTCCACCCGAAAAAAAAGAGGGAGATTCAACTTTTCAGAATAGAATTTAAAATATTTTGAAGTAAGATTTTCACTGTTGTGAAAAGTCACACGATTTTCACTCCACAAAAGTGTATAAAGAAAAATCTGTAAGTTCCACAAGTTTTTTTTTTTTTTTTCTTATGAAATATCTTATTCAACTTTTAGTTACATCTAACAGTCCGATGTGTTACTCAACTCTCACAGCTCACTTATAGATTTAATACGTTGGAATTAAAAAAAAAAAAAAAACAAATGAAAAAAAGAGCCGGGAATCTCCGGTTGTCCCGGTTCATTGAACGCAATTTTTTTTTTTTTTTTTTTTTTTTTCCATCATTTTTTAGTTTTATCATTGGAATCGGTTCACGCAGGAACATATCATAAATAGTAAAACGGATCTACGATCTTTCGGAAATTTCACAGAATTAGCTGGTATCGAGAGTTACAGAGTCTTCGGTTTTGGAATAGCTGGTATCGAGAGTTACAGAGTCTTCGGTTTTGGAATTAATATAGCTATATAATTCTTTTATTATTTTTCCATTAATGAAACAGCGCTTCGATATATATACTCGAATAACGATTATAATATCGAAGATGCAGATATCAAGAGACTCGGTAGAGTCTCGCGCCAAGTTTTAACCAATTATACATATACGCTAAAAGAAAAGTTGTTTGTTTTTTCCTTGATTGAAACGAATTTCTTCAATGTCACACTGTTGAATAGATTGTTTATTACTTTGTTCCCAATTCTAATCAATGTTTGAACTAATAATTCAGTTAAATGAATAGATCGAATTGTTAAGAAAACGAAAATGAAAAAAAATAAAAAATTAATTCGTTTCATTTTATCAAATCAAACAAATTTTTGATCGACCTTTGATCGAATTTTTGTGTCAAAGTAAGTGAACCAAAAAAAAAAAAAAAAACTGAAATAATCAAACGAAATGCTTGACTTTAATTAGTCAGCCACACTTTTTTTTCTTATTTTTTTTTTTTTTTTTTGTTCCCACAATTCTAAGTGTAGATGTACGTGAGTACAACAAGTATTTACAGATATAATCGGATCGTTGAAAGTTGACCAACGAACGAAACCGATATGTCACTGTCGAACGTGCAGCGTTCAAGGGTTTCCCCACCACCGACGCCTTGGCGCTGCATTGCAACGACCATGTCAAATAAAATATAGACGTGTGTTACGGTACAACATGTAGAATACATGTACACAGTGTATGTATCTATATACATACGTATACTATACCTACGCCACGACGCGACGCGCTCGGCGTGAAAACTTCCGTCTCTCTTTCTCTCCTTCGTCTTATTCGTCTTTCCTCCTTGTCTATCTCTCGTCTGCCCCCAACCTCAACAATTCATACTCATTCATTACATAAATGATCCCAGTGTTTACCAAGCTGTTTTATTTTTAGTCATGCCGCGGGTCGGTATTTATTATCTACATACTCGTATAATACACGATTTGTATAAACCAGCGTAGTTTATTATACCCGATGATTCTCCCCTCCCTACCGCCCTCCCGCCCTTTCCCCGCTCAGACAAATTCTACTGCACATCGCGTAGCCGCGCTGCAGTGCTGAAGGCACCGAATGAGGAAGAAACCGTTTCGTAATTGGACGTATAGGTATACCCGAATCGCTCATAATCGTGAAACTTAATTTTTAATTAGATTCTTTTTTCTCCGATTCATATGACTCTGCGGATCGTGACTATTTCGTTACAAAACGGTGGCACCTATCACGTCCAAACTACGCACGATTGGGTACGTGTGAGGCTGTTCAATTGTTATCGTGTTCTAGTATTACCAAGTTTTTACCAGTTCCAGTTTCGAGTCCTGGGTTCTCATTCGATTATCCGACTGTTGTCGATATCGCGTATGATATGCGTCTTTTATGTAACCGCGCGTCTATTTTTGAACTTGTTTGCTTCTCGTTTAAAGCGTGGTTATTTTATATGGTGTTTGTAATAGCGGTCGTCGTCGGTTTCCGGTGGCGCGCAAGCGCGGCGTCATTCAAGATTAAGAGAAGACAAGAAAAAGAAAAGAAAAGTAATGGATACTTGTAAAAAAAACAGCAACATTGAATCCGTCTGTGGGCAAAACAAAAGAAAAATCAAAATGATAAGAATTCTCGAAAATACTAGGTCACAAAAAAAAAAACAAAAAAAAACACGCGTACTTGCAGAATTGTTATACTTTCCACACGAGAGTATACGATATACCCTATCCTTATAACTACATCACACACGTGCATGGACACCGGTACACATATATGAGAGAATTTCATTGTCCTGATAATAATACGCCAATTTTCATCAATTTAACAACCAAGCCCCGTGCAAATAACCTCATAGCTTAATGCTCTGGTAATCCGCGAGATGTAATATAAATAATTGCGCGTAGACCGTAATAATATATACGACAACGTGTACATATACCAACCATTGAGTTTTCTCGAGGAGCAGAGAAAAAAAAAATGAAAAGAAAATAATATTACTATCACATAATGACCAGAATTATTACTGTAATTTCCTACAGCGAGGCAAGAACTTACTTGTCAGGATATATTTTGTTGGAAAGATCATGATAAGATAATGGGTATGTCCATTCGATTATGAGAGAAAATATAAACAGAAAACAGAAAGAAAAAAAACTGACGTTCATTACTCAAGAAGTTTGCAAAGTTCTTACAAAATTGATCCAAATAGTGGAAGCGAGAAAGTCGTTCTTCATTTTCTTAATAACAGAAAGAAGAGAAAAAATAAATATCGTCTACTTTCACGAAAACCGTGGTAATGAGAGTTGAAATATATATGATTGCAGAAAATGTAATCAAGGATTGTACGACGGTGTATTATGCAGTCGAAGAGAGTAGAGCTTGACGTCTTTGCCAGAGCTTTGATAAAATCGAGGCAAATACGTATTATCCTCCGGTTATTGCTACTGGGCACGTTACGACTTAGGTAACTCTCCTAAACGCAACATGTACGGCCCGAAGGAAACGTAAGCCGTAAGGACATAGCCATGACGTTGGTGAATCCTTAGAGCCATATATTGGGAGTACGTCAACGCCTTTCGCGCCTAAACGTACTGACTTACGCAATGCAAAATACTAGCTGCCTCCGTCCCCGACCCCCCCGATTTTGACGATTCACTGTTTGTCAGCCGCTTATACAAAGGTGACTTTACTCAGCCATAAACAGCTTACGCAAGTCGTTAGATAAATACGTTCGCAAACAAACCGCATGTGTTATAATATTTCACAAATGTCGTTTGCCATTTTCTTTAATGATCTTCCTACTAATCGCACCCGTCTCGTAACACCCGCAAATCTATCTAAACAAAAAAAGAAAAATTATATTCATATCGTTATATGTATACTTCTTTCCATTGACAGACAGTCAAACGCTGAAAGTTTATCGCGCCAATTTTTTTTTCTTCTTCAGATGTTGGTCTTTTTATATTCGATTTCGTCATTTCATTCATCACGAGTAGGTATTCATGAAAATTACATATCACCGCTCTGCAGTACTTGAAAAGCGAGCCAGGCAATTGTCATCATTTTTCCCCAGTCCAGGAAACACAGGAAACTTAAGGGGGTGTTCCACCCATGCAGATCAAAAAAACGTTTTTTCTCTTCTTCCAAATTCATTTGGCTGCAAGAGGCCGCACGAGGTTGAAATCATTCGGTTTTTTGACACAGATGTACAAACGCAAAAATTCCCAGAGCAAAAAGTAACAGAATACTTTCGTTGCAATACGAAAAAGTGCGAAGATGAATTCGCTGGGGTGATATTAGAACCAAATTATGTATTTTCAAAAAAATGAATACGATACTTTTATAAAGTATAAAAAAGTTCAAATTTCTTAATTGAGATTTCCGGTTTGCTCGAAATTATCTACTCCATCAACCCGCGCATGCAGTGCATTACTTTATTTAACATTAATTACCCCAGCCATTGATTAGAATATATCTCCACAGTTTTTTTAAAAGTGGCCGATCGATGTGGATGAAAACATGCCAAGAATTGGAAATCTTATGCCTCTGGTCATTTGATCAGAAATGAATGTCAAAAAAGGCCTTTCTCCGTTCTTAATTGATATTCATTATGTTAAAAATAAGAAACAATTGAGTGACACCACTGAAACCACTCTTTGGTCGATTTGAATTTATTTCTCCAACCTCGCAACTAGCAAAGAAGAAGAATTCCTGATTGCCTGTGACGTGGCTTCGCTCTAAAGTACACGAAAATTCTTACCGTAAATTTCATGGAAATTTTATATAACTATTTCCGGGATATTTGTTTGTGATTTTACGTACCGGATATTCACCACTGATGAATGTTATATCTTCTGTGAAATTTGTTTTTTTAACTAAGTTTATCTAAACCCAAAATTAAAGCTCGTCAAATCCCTGGCAAATTTTTTGATGACTTTTGATACGAAAAACAAAAGGAATGACTATAAAAATTTCGTTATATTATACCGAGCAGCTGCTACACCCGTCTAGATCTCCCCATTACAGACGAAACCTGATTTTCTTCAACCGACCCTGCCAATTCCACGCATACGGTATAGGTACTAATCAACGACAGTTTTTTATTTTATTTTTTCAGATAACCGATTCAGGGAATTGAATGATTCTGTAACGAGTCCGAGCTAGCGTTAACTCCCTGGCCACGTCATCGTTTTGCAGTTGAACCGTTGTCGTCAGCGATTTGCTGCTACGAATGACGCTGATTTCTGTCTTCCTGCCCTCCAGGACTATTACGTTCTATCGTAAAAGAAATTCTAGTAGTACGTGTCGTTGCTCACGTATGTAATACAATTATGGATTTGCTTATGAAACCGAAAAGGTAACGTTACACGGACCAACTACCAGTCAGGAAGCGATTTTTTATTACTGAAATCGCTTCCTCGGACTTATATCTAGAGGCGTTTTAAAATCGAACCCGTATATGTCGCTACATTATCGGCGTAGTTTTTAAGTGTACACAATATTATGATACGTAGTGCAACAACGTGTAAAATAACCTAGGCGCATGCCCGACTGACCCGGGAGCCTACGACGAGGCTAGCTCGTGGAATAATTGATCCAATCAGAACCCGCGGAGCTCCCGCCACGGCGTGACGTGTTGCGATAGCTTTTATGTAAGAGAAGTGAGCTAGTAGGTACGGTGACTGGGATTTTGGTGTTTATGGAGCGCTCGAATCCCGGGCAAACGGATAAACAATACAATTTTGATTATCGTATGCTGATTTATATCAGGATGACACGCAGTACCAGGGCCGTAAACTTGTCGTTCCGTCCCTGCTAGTCCGAGGTAAAGTATATATAACAACAACAAGTGTACATGATATTTCTAGCCGGGGTTCAATTCTCCAGGTATAAAAACCAGGTGCAACTTGATTCACCTTTAGAGGGTGGGGTTTCCTTTATTCAAAACACCGGCCAAGGAACAGCAGCTGCGTTATTTTATCCTGCAACTACAGCTCAGCGGCTCAACGTACGTTTATTGATTCGCAAAGTAAAGCCCGTACCGCGCGGTTGGGTACATATATATACCTATAAATGAGATTTTTTGAATGAAAATAACCGCGGCTTTATGTACCCGCTTTATCCCTCGTCGATTAATAAAATTCAGGTTCAGCCTCGTTGGTCGTATTTCAAAAACTTGAATTTTTTATTTATAATTTAAACGACGCGATGTATGAAGATCTTACATAAGTCAATCGTGTGCTTACGCATGTAACCGAGAAACAAGGATTACGTAGAATTTGAAAATGTTTTTTTACAATTCCTGTGAATAATTTCATAATTGTTTTTTTTTTTTTTTGTTTTTTTTCTTTTTTTCTAATACACTTGTGACGATAAACAAACAAATAAAAATATACAAACGAAAATAATAATATATCGTAAATATAAGAAATGACATGATTTGTTTTTATGAATTTTCTCAGAGTTCGAGAATTTGAGAAGATACCGGAGTACGAAGAAGAAAGCAGAGAAAGAAGAGAAGAAGAATAACAATAATAAGAAGAGGAGGCGAAGGCGTATGAGAAGGAACATAGTAGGAGCAGTGGAGATTACGTCGACGCCGACGCCGCCGTTCAGATGACGCCGAGGTCTGATCCGTGGCGGCGTTCAAACTCTTGGAGTGGGGGCGTCGTCGGACGAGTCGCCGTCGAGCGCCGCGCGTCTTGCCCGCACCGTGGGGGCGCTGCCACTGACACCATCTGACACTTGCCAATGCTCGCTCGCTCGCTTGCCAACCAGTGACAGCCCGGACGCCAGACAGACACTTGCCTCTACCGGGCCTCGAGTCCAACCGCGTGGCTTGACATTAGCGTATTCAGCTGTCAAACTCTATGGAGGATTACCAATGACATACCGACTGTGAATTAGGTTTATTAATATAAAAAAACCAGTGAAGTGTTGATTTTAACAAAGAAGAAAATAGTGCTGTTCGTTAGTTCGATCATCAATTCGGCGATTATAGGATTTCGTCGCTTCAGGATCATAGTGAGAAGTGTGATAGAAAAAAGAAGAATAAAACAAAAATCCGTACGAATATTGGAATTTATTAATATTGCTCTATAGGCCAGTCGTCAGAGACGAGAAAAATACCCATTTCGGGAATAATTATCGCATGCCGGCAGGCAGTCCGAACATCACCTGTTCATTCTTTGCACATGTAAACATTCATTTATTTTTGTCCATGTCTGTTGAATCGGAAAATAAATTATCAACAGATATAATTCGATGGAGACAGTGAAACAAGTCGAACCGGGCGATAATGTCAATATTATCGATAGTTGTGACGAGACTCTGGACTTCTCACGGTTATAACTCGAAAACCATTCCGACTACGACATAATATCTAATAACCATTTTTGTAGAGAATTTCATATTCTTTATTTTTATATCTAACCTTTTTCGCTATAAAACGCACCGAATACGAGAAATTTGCTAAAAACTGATATTTCGTATCCATTTTGATAAATTTCTCTAAAGAAAACTGTATCTCTTGTATTTTACGTCCAAATCAAGTGATTGAAACGGTTCACATCTTTCATCCAATTATTCCCGAATCGAAATCTCTGACGACTGGACTGGACATCCTGTATATACAAATTTTTATCTAATTTTTATGTACGTCGAGTGATATATATGTATTATATACATATACCTTATCTTCGAGAAAGTACATAAAAAATTTTGATCAATTTTTGTCTCTCGAATACATTGAAACTGATATTTTTGTGGATTTATTTTTTTTAATATATATAATTTTTTTCTGTTTTTCAAGAAGACAAAGTGTGAATTCGTCAACATTTCTGAATGAAACAGTGCGACGAGTATCGGAAGTAAAACATAGAGAAGAGAAGATAATAATAAAAAAAAATGCGTAATTTTTACGTTATTTTAATTCAATGAAAATGTACAGTGGATTTAACATTTCCAAATCTGCGTCCAGTGGATTTTATCGTTCAGACTTCGTGGGGATTAACGGTGCTTAGAGTAGCGGTAAACAAGACTGCATATTATACTGCATATCCTGTCGAGAGACAGAGCAGTAGCGATAAAACAACATATTATAATAATAATAGTAAACTGATAGTGTACTATTTAGGATAGTATAAAAAAAGAAAGAAAGAATTTCTTAAAAATGACGGAAATGGCACGAGAGGCTTTCGCCTCAAGGAACTACACCCTAGCAGCTGAGATTTACGAACGTTACTTAGACCAGCAGACACCAAACTATGAGATATGTTTCGGATACGGAGATTCTCTGTCCAGATGTGGCCGTGTTCGTGAGGCGATTGATGTATACTCACAGTGTTTCAAACTGGGTTCAGTACCGCTCGAAAGTTTGAAACATCTAGCAACCGCGTTACTTGACGATATTAGGGGTGCAGCTGGCCCCCGAAGAAGAAGCGAAGCTTCCTTTACCTGCCCTTTGTGCGAGGGCACGCTATTTCAACCAGTGACAGCGGCCTGTGGACACACTTATTGCAGGACCTGCTTCGAGCCTACAAAGAGCTGTAAAGTATGTGGACAGAGACTGGGCGTCCTCGGGGAGACTAATGTCCTGGTTCAAAGACTGGTGGAAAAATGGTGGCCAGCAGAGGCCGAGGCCAGTAGAGCTCGACATGAGGGTGACAGACTGATAAAAGAAGGGCACATCACCCAGGCCTTGGAACGCTACAATTTGGCTGTTCAACTCGGTGAGTCCCCTTTGCCCTGTTGAATGAACGGAATGATTCATGGAGTTTGACTCCAAACATTTGATGGGATTAATCCCGGGAACAGCCCTTGTTCCATGAATTCCCTCACACTCGATGTTTAGCCGTGAATTCTGTGTTTTTTTTAAAGAATTTTATGCTCTATTTATGCCCTTGACAAGCTTTGATAAGAATGTATATTCTTCGTTGTATTTGAGGCTTTTGTCCCTCGTCAAGTTTCGCGGATAAGTCACGTAAGCCCTGCTTGGCACCGAATGCCGGTGACAGTTGCTGGTATGTGACGTAACATTGAACCAAGAATAATCGAATCATGTAAACGGCGATCCTATATAGCTGTTATTTGTTCCCTGAAATGCGTAATGACTGGATTTTACCACCCACTTTTGTTAGAAAATTTCTATATTTTGGTTCCGCTCAATTGTTGTTAAAACAATCTCGCGATATTTATGACGATACTGATTTCTAACGAGAGGCACGCAACTGGTGTATCTATTACGCGAAAAGAAAAAAAAAAATGAGTAATTCCTCGAGTGCTTTTGCTGTTGCTATTGCTATTGCTGTTGCTGCTGCTGCTGGGCGGGCAGCTACCGAGACACCGAGCTTAATCACCCAGCCGTGCGACTCTGGTTGATGACCCGACTGCAACACTCCGCAGGTTCCTTTGTCTGGATTCCCAGACATTGAAATAGCGGACATTCAGACCGAGTTTCCGATAAATGTTTACTGTTCTAAACTGGATATGTTTATTTGTGTATCTAGTTGCTTCCCATTTTGGGGAAATAATTTAGTGAAAATGTTTTTTTTTTCACTGCATAATAGTCGCTGTTCTAAATATTGCTTTACGACACGGGCCACCCGGTCGTTCATGAAACTAAAGAAAGAAATGATGCGTAGGTATATACATTGCGTATACCTATATACAGGGATGAAAGAAGATGACTAATCTTGTATAAAAAGAGTTTTTCCCTTTTCTTTTTTTTTTCATTTTCGTCTAAGAATTCAATATATTTTCATCTTACGAAGCACGCTGTATCTATTGTCTAGCTGTCTTTCAATATCTGCTATCACGTATGGCTAACAATCGATTGGTATATTCAATGTATATAACTACTATATATCTTTGTGAAAATAGTCGGTAGTATGAAAATTCCTTTTTTTATTTCAATTGAAAAAACTAAGCGAATACTGATGACATTATATCGGTCTAATTGTATAACGATTGAAATAAACCCCAATGAAACGAACGATCGATTAGTTTTATTCTAAGAAATGACGTACTATGTGACTAAGATTCGAGTTTTATTCTGTAACAGATCTGCGGGTATTAAAATTTAAATTAAATGATACATAGTGACCTAGAAACTCATAAAAAGAACGCGAAACTAACCGATATGTGGCTGAGTGGAAACAATAGCTTTTTACCAGGCTCGCGAAATGAGTCGTCGATATACTGTAGTCTAACTTCAGGTCAATATCAATATTCATAGAGTCTATCCGGAGCGGAAATATCCGGCCAAAAATCAGGTCGCCTCTTTGGGCTATGGGTTTACGTAACAAATACAGAGAGAGAGACAGAGAGAGAGAGAGAGAGAGAAAGAAAGAAAGATCTGAAATGGAAGAAAATCTGTTCTCTCGTCAGCATAGATGCATACGTATACCTACATACACGGGTGGAGAATCTGACTAATGCCTATTGGCTGCTATATTTATTTCCTCGTAAATCTTTCTAGTACCTACTACGATGCGACCATTTTTTTCGTTGGCTTCCCATTACGTAAAAAAACGTATATTATATATACATGTATGTATATCGGCGTAACGTGGCCTCGCTGCCTGTTGCTCGGAAGCCTACGTCGTCGTCTTCCTATAGTTATCTTCCTCGAATATATCTGGGCATTATATAAATAATATGGGGGGGTAATTATAAAGCACAGTTGCTAATATAACAGTTACGACTGTGGACGGAACGAGTTGTCTGAACCACTGCAAACCATTAACTCTTTCTTATCGTATAGGACACACGATGTGAAGAAAGCTACAGCCAAGTTATCCTCGCGAATGTAGATCTCCGTCAACGATCAGTCGACCTTGGTATAGATGGTGTGAAAACTAGGCACTTCAAATGATGACAAGTCTCACCTGTCAGTGATTTTCAGTATTTCCAATTACTCGGACGCCTTATATTTTTGTGGTCGTTACATCTTGAAAGAAGTACTTGATTTACGTATACATGTGTATATACATATATATAGCATGTATTTCGGTAACAATTGTAAGCACCAAGCCGATGATGAGCCAACAAAAAACAAAGCCGGCTAGGGCTGGAGCTCCAACAACGTAAGTTCATGGCCAGACTGAGCGCCATGCCTGGCCCACTCCTCTTATATAAACGCAACTTCAAGCTTCACCCTGGTAAAAGACGGACAAAGACCGTGTCTCAATTCGTTGAAGGTACAAACTCGTACCCTTGCCCTCGCTAATACATTTACATGGGAGTTGCGGCGTCACACGTATTTTGTCCAGGGGTAAGTGTGCGTGAAGTGTACATACTTCGTGCCAATTGAGACACGGCAAAAGTTAGGTACAACGACTACTTGAAAACGGGTCAAGAAATTGAACCCCGTAACCTGCTTCAGGATATCTAAGTAAATTTATACATAACAATGTTTAGTAGAGGTATAAATAAAAAGTTTAAAAATACTCCTGGGTCTCTATGCTTGCATATCCGTAAAGTCATCCACAGCTATTGATCGCTAAAGTAGCCAGTCAGAGGAGACCACTTCGGATAAAAATCCGATAAGATATTATAGAACATTATCGAACGCGAACCAAAAACATGATAAATGAAACAAAAAAAATTAGATATATCTCATTCCATAATGTTTTTTGGTTCGTATCCTATAATATCACGATTGTTCTTTGCCCGGGGGCACCATTGAAAGTGCATTGCTGTGTGTGTGGAGTAGCACTGAATACCGTGGGATATGGGTTTTGTTGGAAAGAAGGTTACACGGACCATGGCACACCTGCACAAGCACAATATAACCAAACTTGTGCGTTGTCGTTTGTAATGTATGTATGTACCTACATTTGAAGAACCTGCACATATAGAGAAATGGTTTGCACACATCTAGCGATAGTTTCCACACACTCCTGATGATGATTGTATATCTTTCATACTGGACAATGGAAAGAGCACAGCTAGTAGTAGCGTGCGTTGATTTAGCTACGTCGAGGGCTACGTGGAGATAAGATAGCCCTGGGACAAAGGAGCCACGTTGTAGCAGCTGTCACGATGACATTTACAGCGCCGCGCACGTTGCTCAACTTGGAATGGGCATCATAGCAGTTCGCATCGTGCATGCGTGTCGTCGCACGAGACAAGAAAGCGATTTGAATGAGTATATGACATATATACGGAAGTGTATGGTATGAAATGGAGCAAAGTGACCGACTCGTAGTTTTTTTTTTTTACGTATTTTTTAATTTTACGTACGAGTCTACGCGGTCGATTGATTCGGGCATTCGGGCAAATAGAAGTAAGAAGAAAAAAACACCGAGCAGCTGATGAAAAAATTGTGCAGACCGAAGACAAGTCGTGCCAGGTGGCTGGGGACCGTTTGAAAACGACCAGTTGCTTCGACGACGTGTCTCACCGTCACCGATGTGTCCCATTTGCTGAGCAGCTTACTTCCTACAACTGATTCGCGATAACTATATAACAACTAGTTTAAAATCTATTTTAGCAACCGCTTAGACTCACGGAATTGCAGTCAAGATGTCGCCTTTCATTTTTGGACTAAGGAGTAGACAGCGCGGCTGACGACAACCGGGTTTCCCGTGTCCCGTTAAACATCGTGCTAGCTTATACCGTTTACGCGATCGATCACGTAAATGATTATAACACAGAGTTAATGCGATGCACCTGCGTTTTTCGCGTTCATTTAATCCAAACTGACGTGAAACTTTCAAATTGCGCGATTGAGTTACGATGTATATACATAATCGAGCGATGCGGAGTTCTCTTACAGTGATTGGTAGATCAGTGAGAGACTAAGTTTCAGTAATTATCGTAAGAGAATCAGTTTCAGTCGTGTAAATTACGTAATTAAAATTATAACTCGGTAGCTACGAATCTAACCGATTCACCTGACGTATAGTGAAGAAAATTAGCATTCGATTTAGGCGACACCAACCACTGCAGCTCGTTCTAGTTCTCATGTTCCCCCCAAGTGATCTTATATCCATTTCGAAACGCGGGATAGATACCATCTGAAAGAACTAGTTTTACAAGAATTTCTATAAACGGGCTGGATCTTTAATTGAATCATTCAAAGTTAACCGATCGATCGTCGATCCGCAACGGCCGATTAAACGCGGATCGATAAGATCCTCGCCTTACTGTTATTCCACAGTAATAAAACATTACCAAGAAGTGGTAACGCCAACATGTTCAAAGTACTGAAATCCGGTAATTCAAAGGGCATTCATCCTCCACGATGCAGGCAGCCTAATCGGTTACAAGTTCAACTTGTTCGACCTTGAATAATCCCTTGTCTAGTCGCCCGCTCTTCCACGTCTAATATCCTCAACTTTGAAGCCAGTCAGGTGTACTACGTTCTGCGAGGTGTTTGGTCAAAACATGTCGGCCCCCCTGCGAATCTAACCTTGACCTCTCGCGAGGCGCGAATGCTGCAAAGTGAAATCATTTGGAAGTTGGTATATTGAAGGACATTGAGAACTGTAACACGTACTGAAATAGTATATTTTTTATTTTTATTATTAAATATAAACCTGAAGTGAATTATTTGACCTCTCGTTAATTTTCTTCTAGAAAATTGTTGCACAAACTTCTATTGGCAATTCGGGCAAGGGCGAGCTGTTCGGACACATCTGTTTCGCAGCCTCGACCCGATAGTAAAAAGTCAAGTAAAATACACAGTGCAACAAAGTGAAATGGATGTGAACACATGTGTGTGCATCAAGTCTGGAAAAAAAAGAACTCTGCAACTATATAAAGACTGGGTGCTCGAAATGAAACGATACATTCAGCAAACATTACTTCACCAATTACCGATGATTTGTAGAGAAATGTGGGATTGTTTTTCCGGACAATCCGTGACGCTCTTGAGTACCGTTTTGGAGCTCTACCAACAACGAGCCATCTGGCAGAATTCGTTGATCACGTATTAAAAATGATTGTTGAATCACCTTATGTACCATCATACTTACGCTGTAGTACGTAGAAAATGATTAATGACGTATGTGTTCTCTATGTGACTAATCTGCGAATCATGAGCCTCTCGAGTACTCTGAAACATCGGCTCATACTCGACCGAATGATCTTGTCAGAACCTCGAATGTTCAAAGACGCAGCATATGTTTTAAGTAAACACAGATAAGTCCTGCACCACGTAAAAAATCTTGAGGCTCCGTGTCGCGCCACTGAAGAGTCGAAAATAGAATGTCGCACGAGCCACAAGACGGGATCCAGATTGTCTGATTATACTACACTGTGTACAGGGCACTGGCGTTCCACCACCTCGAGTACGAGACCTTCCTTCTTCTTCAGCCTTCTTTCCATACGTGAAAGCTACGGTCTTAACGGCATCGGCTTGTCTATGAATATCCCCCTAAGCGGTTACACTTCCAAGTATTCTAGAATTATAGCCTCGCGTCAGGTGTCTATAATTAACTCTTATCCGAGGGGATAAACTCGTCGGTGTAGGGACGTGGAGGACGGGGAGTGCATACGTGCCACGCGAAGCGTGTGCTAGACTCTAAACTCTAGACCGTTGACAGGACTCGGGGAGAGATAATAGACAGATCGGCAGTGGGTCTACACAGGTGATATATACAGAGGAACATAGTTCGATTCAATCGTTAGTTATCCCAGATAAACACGATACCCCGAAAAGCTCAGTCTACCACAGAGTACAAAACCAAAATGAGCTCCAGTCCTGCTGGAGTTATGTCATTCCCAAGCAGAATCATCTAAACGGAGAAAGAGTGCTTAGAAAGATTTATGCTGATGCTGAAAACCACAAAATCAGCAGCAAGCTCGTCGTCCCCAATTCCTTTGGACTATAAACCAATGAATATAGCAGGCAGTGCCACAAATTTGAAAGAAAACTGCAGCATCAAAAATGAACATTATATAACCAATGTCATGCATTGGTAGATTTTTAATCCCTCTCCTGAATCCATAGTCTCGTTTCTAATAAGGATGCACCTGTTGGCTTTTGATCAATGATTAGGCGCAACAATTGATCCTGATTGTGATTGCACTTTGCAGATTAGTGTAACCCGCTGTTAGAGACGTAATTGAGCAATGCGCTGGACTGGAGCGTTTTCAATTTGTTAAAAGGTTCCGAGACATGGAAAAAGAGCGTAGTAAAAAGTAAAACCATCTCGGTCAAAGGTGACGCATCACATCTACGACTTTTACGTAACGCTGTTGTACAGCCCGCCGCGGTTCTCTCAATTATACTACATATGGAGCGTGGTGTTGTGCGCGCCTTATCGAGCACGATAAGCCAAACGGCCAATAAACACGGCGAAATGCGATCCCGGCTTGATTCTGAATTTATAAACTTCGAGAAGTGTCGATTGATGGCAAATAAGGAAAGTCCAAATTCCAACCGGAAATGAAGACGGGCTTTAGAAGTAGTTGGGTCAAAAATAGACCTGTCGTTAACACTTATGCCGCAGGATAGGGCTGGAATAGGTTGCTTCCGTTCAGACCTTTTGGGCTGACTGAAGATATGCAAATATCTAACAAAACGCACAACTGATCAGCATGGATAACGGACAATTATCAAAAAGAAGCAACACGCAAATCTCTCGATTAATTCAAAAAAATATCGTCAATTCCAATTAAGGACCTGCAGGATTAGTCTCATGCGTATATGCCAAGGCGTGGATGGCGGCTGTTCCGCAGTTGTCAACGGGCCAAGGCCGAGGTTGCTGGGTATTTGCCTTGTCGTAAGATTGTGATTGTTATTTTACCTCTTATGATTATGCGACGATCGCAAAAGTGTGAGATTATAGGGTCCGTATTATTGCGCTGTTTAAGAACCTAGCGGTTATACATATGCACTAATCGTGAGCGATATTTTTGGTCATTATAAAAAGAACAATATGAATATTGAGGTCATTGACAACCCAGAAAACTCATTTAATTGGCCCCAGCTCCTACGCGCGACAAACTATTTTCGCGCAAGATAAGAGACGCCGTTGTTTGCCACTTTGGATACAATCGACTCTTGTCTGACAACTCCCGTGCTGGAGACTGCCTGGCCTTAATTGGCTCGTAGATTTGCTCCGATTCGGTCTCTCTGTCCTTGTCAAACCGCAAATGAGAAAAGTCCGCATCGAATATAACGACGCGGGAATCACTTGAAAATTAATTCTCATAATAGCGGATGAAGTGGTGATAGTGACTTTCCTTGAATCGTGATCTATGGCTAGACGAATACGGAATTTTAACCGTTCATTAGCGCCGCCAAATCTCGGATGATCGAATTGACTTAATTCGGTAAAGAATTTTTTTTTTTCTTTTTTTCTTGTGATATTTGAACTGGTTAGGCCGTAGATCAGGCAAAAGGTTTGCCGGGTGAGGAGGCGTGACCCAATTTTGTTATATTACAAATCCGCGACTAACTTGAGGTTATGTAATTACGAACGAAATTAATCTGCCGTGTGCTTACAAACTGTGTCAAGGCAATACCCGTACACTTTTCTCTTTGTAAACCGCGCGCACGGTTATCTGCAAATCCAAACATCATTTTCGACTAGTTTCTATATGTACGATGATTATGTATTATACAGATACATATATACCAAAGTACGATTCTCACATCGATCCGAAACTATGTTTGAAAATAAAATTTCTTCATTTATCCAAATACCAACTGTGATACTACACACGCGTGTGTATAGGATCGGAAACCCACACCACATTATATACGTTACGTAATGTGTAATTGATATTTTTCAAAAATTACGCAATATGCCTACTAACGGGTCATAAAAACGTAGGCAATTGTTCAAACCTTATTTATTTTGAATTAGATTACAATATTCTTAAGTCTAAAAGTCGGAAAGTCGTTTGACTGGATCAGAGCAGCAGGCAGCAGCAGCAGCAGCAGCAATAGCGAGGCTTTGGATTACGTCGAGACACACGCTGTATCAGGAGTAGTGAGTAAGACTTATGTAATTGGTTGGGTAGCCTGTTTCAAGAGGCCGCAGAGTGGGCGTCTAACCCGCCGTGGGACCAATTTAAGTCTGGATTAAACTCTGATATTTCCGCGTCTAAACTTTTTTTTCCCGCGACTTATGTCCGACGCCAAATTGAATTGGCTATTCAAACAGGGAGATCTGGTTACAGCGCTAAAGCCAAAAGAGAATTTAATCCGACGTACTTGAGTTAAAAAAACGAATAAATAAATAAATAAATAAATGAGGCAACTGTTTGTTTCCAAATCAATCGAAATTAACGACCTGCCACGAATAATTCGCATTTTGTAACTAATTAATAAAAAGCCGTAGAGGGGTCAATGCCGCGATGAATTTTCATCCCCAGAATCGTCCGTCCTCGCACTTATATCGACGCGTCCGAGTCGTAAGGCATTATTAATCATCATCACCTACCACATCATTATATAAATATGCATGTTGATGTGTCATTGCTGTCGGACAATGAGATAAAATTCTTATCTTAAACGCGACGGTATATGTATAGTTTTTAACAAACATTAAGATAAAGCGTTGGTTATATTGGCGAAACAAACAATAAATAAATAAATAAATAAATAAAAGTGAGAAGAAGAATGTAGGAACAAGAATCCGAGTAACCGACGAAAATATAAACAATTTTTGTATACCTTCGGACGAAAACCGGTGCAAGAGACAATAAATAAATAAATTCCTGCAGAAATAAAGAATAAAATTGAAATTTTATTATTTTTGATATTTGTTTTGTTTTGTTTTTGTTTTTTTTCAAAAATTAATTTCCCTCCGTCCCGTTGGTTCACAATGAGTCATTCGACATCTGCGTTGAGTAAACGCGTCGCCAGTGCTGGATTTAGGCATTAGGCTGAATAGGCATTAGGACCGTTTGAAAACGACCAGTTGCTTCGACGACGTGTCTCACCGTCACCGATGTGTCCCATTTGCTGAGCAGCTTACTTCCTACAACTGATTCGCGATAACTATATAACAACTAGTTTAAAATCTATTTTAGCAACCGCTTAGACTCACGGAATTGCAGTCAAGATGTCGCCTTTCATTTTTGGACTAAGGAGTAGACAGCGCGGCTGACGACAACCGGGTTTCCCGTGTCCCGTTAAACATCGTGCTAGCTTATACCGTTTACGCGATCGATCACGTAAATGATTATAACACAGAGTTAATGCGATGCACCTGCGTTTTTCGCGTTCATTTAATCCAAACTGACGTGAAACTTTCAAATTGCGCGATTGAGTTACGATGTATATACATAATCGAGCGATGCGGAGTTCTCTTACAGTGATTGGTAGATCAGTGAGAGACTAAGTTTCAGTAATTATCGTAAGAGAATCAGTTTCAGTCGTGTAAATTACGTAATTAAAATTATAACTCGGTAGCTACGAATCTAACCGATTCACCTGACGTATAGTGAAGAAAATTAGCATTCGATTTAGGCGACACCAACCACTGCAGCTCGTTCTAGTTCTCATGTTCCCCCCAAGTGATCTTATATCCATTTCGAAACGCGGGATAGATACCATCTGAAAGAACTAGTTTTACAAGAATTTCTATAAACGGGCTGGATCTTTAATTGAATCATTCAAAGTTAACCGATCGATCGTCGATCCGCAACGGCCGATTAAACGCGGATCGATAAGATCCTCGCCTTACTGTTATTCCACAGTAATAAAACATTACCAAGAAGTGGTAACGCCAACATGTTCAAAGTACTGAAATCCGGTAATTCAAAGGGCATTCATCCTCCACGATGCAGGCAGCCTAATCGGTTACAAGTTCAACTTGTTCGACCTTGAATAATCCCTTGTCTAGTCGCCCGCTCTTCCACGTCTAATATCCTCAACTTTGAAGCCAGTCAGGTGTACTACGTTCTGCGAGGTGTTTGGTCAAAACATGTCGGCCCCCCTGCGAATCTAACCTTGACCTCTCGCGAGGCGCGAATGCTGCAAAGTGAAATCATTTGGAAGTTGGTATATTGAAGGACATTGAGAACTGTAACACGTACTGAAATAGTATATTTTTTATTTTTATTATTAAATATAAACCTGAAGTGAATTATTTGACCTCTCGTTAATTTTCTTCTAGAAAATTGTTGCACAAACTTCTATTGGCAATTCGGGCAAGGGCGAGCTGTTCGGACACATCTGTTTCGCAGCCTCGACCCGATAGTAAAAAGTCAAGTAAAATACACAGTGCAACAAAGTGAAATGGATGTGAACACATGTGTGTGCATCAAGTCTGGAAAAAAAAGAACTCTGCAACTATATAAAGACTGGGTGCTCGAAATGAAACGATACATTCAGCAAACATTACTTCACCAATTACCGATGATTTGTAGAGAAATGTGGGATTGTTTTTCCGGACAATCCGTGACGCTCTTGAGTACCGTTTTGGAGCTCTACCAACAACGAGCCATCTGGCAGAATTCGTTGATCACGTATTAAAAATGATTGTTGAATCACCTTATGTACCATCATACTTACGCTGTAGTACGTAGAAAATGATTAATGACGTATGTGTTCTCTATGTGACTAATCTGCGAATCATGAGCCTCTCGAGTACTCTGAAACATCGGCTCATACTCGACCGAATGATCTTGTCAGAACCTCGAATGTTCAAAGACGCAGCATATGTTTTAAGTAAACACAGATAAGTCCTGCACCACGTAAAAAATCTTGAGGCTCCGTGTCGCGCCACTGAAGAGTCGAAAATAGAATGTCGCACGAGCCACAAGACGGGATCCAGATTGTCTGATTATACTACACTGTGTACAGGGCACTGGCGTTCCACCACCTCGAGTACGAGACCTTCCTTCTTCTTCAGCCTTCTTTCCATACGTGAAAGCTACGGTCTTAACGGCATCGGCTTGTCTATGAATATCCCCCTAAGCGGTTACACTTCCAAGTATTCTAGAATTATAGCCTCGCGTCAGGTGTCTATAATTAACTCTTATCCGAGGGGATAAACTCGTCGGTGTAGGGACGTGGAGGACGGGGAGTGCATACGTGCCACGCGAAGCGTGTGCTAGACTCTAAACTCTAGACCGTTGACAGGACTCGGGGAGAGATAATAGACAGATCGGCAGTGGGTCTACACAGGTGATATATACAGAGGAACATAGTTCGATTCAATCGTTAGTTATCCCAGATAAACACGATACCCCGAAAAGCTCAGTCTACCACAGAGTACAAAACCAAAATGAGCTCCAGTCCTGCTGGAGTTATGTCATTCCCAAGCAGAATCATCTAAACGGAGAAAGAGTGCTTAGAAAGATTTATGCTGATGCTGAAAACCACAAAATCAGCAGCAAGCTCGTCGTCCCCAATTCCTTTGGACTATAAACCAATGAATATAGCAGGCAGTGCCACAAATTTGAAAGAAAACTGCAGCATCAAAAATGAACATTATATAACCAATGTCATGCATTGGTAGATTTTTAATCCCTCTCCTGAATCCATAGTCTCGTTTCTAATAAGGATGCACCTGTTGGCTTTTGATCAATGATTAGGCGCAACAATTGATCCTGATTGTGATTGCACTTTGCAGATTAGTGTAACCCGCTGTTAGAGACGTAATTGAGCAATGCGCTGGACTGGAGCGTTTTCAATTTGTTAAAAGGTTCCGAGACATGGAAAAAGAGCGTAGTAAAAAGTAAAACCATCTCGGTCAAAGGTGACGCATCACATCTACGACTTTTACGTAACGCTGTTGTACAGCCCGCCGCGGTTCTCTCAATTATACTACATATGGAGCGTGGTGTTGTGCGCGCCTTATCGAGCACGATAAGCCAAACGGCCAATAAACACGGCGAAATGCGATCCCGGCTTGATTCTGAATTTATAAACTTCGAGAAGTGTCGATTGATGGCAAATAAGGAAAGTCCAAATTCCAACCGGAAATGAAGACGGGCTTTAGAAGTAGTTGGGTCAAAAATAGACCTGTCGTTAACACTTATGCCGCAGGATAGGGCTGGAATAGGTTGCTTCCGTTCAGACCTTTTGGGCTGACTGAAGATATGCAAATATCTAACAAAACGCACAACTGATCAGCATGGATAACGGACAATTATCAAAAAGAAGCAACACGCAAATCTCTCGATTAATTCAAAAAAATATCGTCAATTCCAATTAAGGACCTGCAGGATTAGTCTCATGCGTATATGCCAAGGCGTGGATGGCGGCTGTTCCGCAGTTGTCAACGGGCCAAGGCCGAGGTTGCTGGGTATTTGCCTTGTCGTAAGATTGTGATTGTTATTTTACCTCTTATGATTATGCGACGATCGCAAAAGTGTGAGATTATAGGGTCCGTATTATTGCGCTGTTTAAGAACCTAGCGGTTATACATATGCACTAATCGTGAGCGATATTTTTGGTCATTATAAAAAGAACAATATGAATATTGAGGTCATTGACAACCCAGAAAACTCATTTAATTGGCCCCAGCTCCTACGCGCGACAAACTATTTTCGCGCAAGATAAGAGACGCCGTTGTTTGCCACTTTGGATACAATCGACTCTTGTCTGACAACTCCCGTGCTGGAGACTGCCTGGCCTTAATTGGCTCGTAGATTTGCTCCGATTCGGTCTCTCTGTCCTTGTCAAACCGCAAATGAGAAAAGTCCGCATCGAATATAACGACGCGGGAATCACTTGAAAATTAATTCTCATAATAGCGGATGAAGTGGTGATAGTGACTTTCCTTGAATCGTGATCTATGGCTAGACGAATACGGAATTTTAACCGTTCATTAGCGCCGCCAAATCTCGGATGATCGAATTGACTTAATTCGGTAAAGAATTTTTTTTTTTCTTTTTTTCTTGTGATATTTGAACTGGTTAGGCCGTAGATCAGGCAAAAGGTTTGCCGGGTGAGGAGGCGTGACCCAATTTTGTTATATTACAAATCCGCGACTAACTTGAGGTTATGTAATTACGAACGAAATTAATCTGCCGTGTGCTTACAAACTGTGTCAAGGCAATACCCGTACACTTTTCTCTTTGTAAACCGCGCGCACGGTTATCTGCAAATCCAAACATCATTTTCGACTAGTTTCTATATGTACGATGATTATGTATTATACAGATACATATATACCAAAGTACGATTCTCACATCGATCCGAAACTATGTTTGAAAATAAAATTTCTTCATTTATCCAAATACCAACTGTGATACTACACACGCGTGTGTATAGGATCGGAAACCCACACCACATTATATACGTTACGTAATGTGTAATTGATATTTTTCAAAAATTACGCAATATGCCTACTAACGGGTCATAAAAACGTAGGCAATTGTTCAAACCTTATTTATTTTGAATTAGATTACAATATTCTTAAGTCTAAAAGTCGGAAAGTCGTTTGACTGGATCAGAGCAGCAGGCAGCAGCAGCAGCAGCAGCAATAGCGAGGCTTTGGATTACGTCGAGACACACGCTGTATCAGGAGTAGTGAGTAAGACTTATGTAATTGGTTGGGTAGCCTGTTTCAAGAGGCCGCAGAGTGGGCGTCTAACCCGCCGTGGGACCAATTTAAGTCTGGATTAAACTCTGATATTTCCGCGTCTAAACTTTTTTTTCCCGCGACTTATGTCCGACGCCAAATTGAATTGGCTATTCAAACAGGGAGATCTGGTTACAGCGCTAAAGCCAAAAGAGAATTTAATCCGACGTACTTGAGTTAAAAAAACGAATAAATAAATAAATAAATAAATGAGGCAACTGTTTGTTTCCAAATCAATCGAAATTAACGACCTGCCACGAATAATTCGCATTTTGTAACTAATTAATAAAAAGCCGTAGAGGGGTCAATGCCGCGATGAATTTTCATCCCCAGAATCGTCCGTCCTCGCACTTATATCGACGCGTCCGAGTCGTAAGGCATTATTAATCATCATCACCTACCACATCATTATATAAATATGCATGTTGATGTGTCATTGCTGTCGGACAATGAGATAAAATTCTTATCTTAAACGCGACGGTATATGTATAGTTTTTAACAAACATTAAGATAAAGCGTTGGTTATATTGGCGAAACAAACAATAAATAAATAAATAAATAAATAAAAGTGAGAAGAAGAATGTAGGAACAAGAATCCGAGTAACCGACGAAAATATAAACAATTTTTGTATACCTTCGGACGAAAACCGGTGCAAGAGACAATAAATAAATAAATTCCTGCAGAAATAAAGAATAAAATTGAAATTTTATTATTTTTGATATTTGTTTTGTTTTGTTTTTGTTTTTTTTCAAAAATTAATTTCCCTCCGTCCCGTTGGTTCACAATGAGTCATTCGACATCTGCGTTGAGTAAACGCGTCGCCAGTGCTGGATTTAGGCATTAGGCTGAATAGGCGGCAGCCTACGGGCCCCCACCATTTGAGGCCCCCACCAACTTCAACTTATATTCACTGACCGATTAAGTTTGGATACTTAAGGAAAAAATTTTTTGAAGATTGAAAAAAAGTTATGTAGCAAACGCGAAAGCATTACAAATATTTCAAATTTTCAGCCAACAAAATCTTTATTTCGAAGATTGTAAATTAAAACAGAGTATTAACAAATTCAGTAAAATTTAATAACCCCGCTTGAATTTCTGCAAATTTGAGTACCATAATTGGGATAGTCGGCGAAAAGTCTGTTTTATCGTTTAGAGTCAGCGACTGCAGTTTTTAAACCGGAAGTGGGATCGGTAAAACACGATCACTTGCACATCTGCGATACGGAAACAGTATTCTGTGCAAATTTCATGAAGATCGGTCTCGGCGGTTTGACTGTAACCTTGTTTACCACAAATCGGGAGTCAGGCGCAGCAAGACTCACGTGTCGGAAAATTCCCAAAAAATTCTGAAAATTTTAATTTCAAGCCAACTGAAAGTGTTTCAAAGCCCGCGATCGTATCTTCAAAATAAAATTAAAGTAAAATTGACGGAGTTAGCGATTGCCGTTTCCAAACCGGAAGTCTGATCGGGAAAACACGATCACTTGCACATCTGCGATGTGAGCAAAGTATTCTGTACAAATTTCATGAAAATCGGTTCGGCGGTTTGACTGTAACCTTGTTTACCACAAATCGGGGACCACATACATCCACTCTTGAAAATGCTCGGAAACGACTTTTCGGGTGCCAAAACGTGCTCCTTATATGGTTTGAGACGTTTCTCTCGATCCGACGTTTTTCGCGATAGCGAATGTATAAGGCACTTCGTTTTTTAACGATCGTGCCTAAAAAGCAAGAAAAGTACCACTTTAATTTTAATGTAGAACAACATTGACATATTGTACCAAAGAAAGTGCCACTTACTCCAATTTAAAAATTATATCAACATATTATACCTACCAAAGAAACGACGAGATCTAGTGCATTATGATACGATAAAAAATTTAATACTGATAATGGTCTTTACTTCTTTAATTAGGCCTCCACCACCTTTCTGCCTACAGGCCCCCACACCCTTAAATCCGGCACTGCGCGTCGCGTTATCTACATAAGCTTTACCATCACAGCAGGGGAGATCGATGTAAAAATGGCGGTGCAGCAGGCACATCGTATGTATGTACAATGGGTTCCTTTCCTCGCGCGTCGATCGCGGGCATTACGTGTTACATATTATCCGTATATCGCGTTGGTATATCGTTAACACATATACCATTATACACCCACACACGAAAAGACACACGCATACACGCTTGTATATGTATGTATTTACTTGGATACGTTTACCTACATTGTAGGTCACGTATACGCGGTTGGTGGCGGATTCCCATTTCGACTATATACGAATAAAGTGTATCTTAGTCGCCGATATACCCACACAATAAATTTTTTCTGTCAATGAGTATGTAGTAGGAAAAAAAAAAACAAAAAATAACGAATCGTCGAGCTCAATTGATGACCGGTTATATAAAGCACGCCGATAAGTACAAAGTGAAATCGTGAGAATTTATTCTAATAGATAAGATAAGATGTCACGTGCTCGAGTTCTGTCAAACTCTGTTATGTAAACTTTAAATTACTGGTTTTGGCGCAATGCCGCTGCGCAGCGTCTGTCTACTTGTATATATTCGGCGGGAGGTTTTGGTTAACTGGCCAACCGCCACCTGTCGTTATTTAACGCTACTATTCGTGTGTCAATTTATTTTCGTCACTCCGACTCACTATACTAAACTATACGTATACACGTATATCGTGTACACAACTTGATATAGATGTTGTTGTTATTATTATTATTATTGTTATAATCTTTATCTCTAGTGTCTTGTTTCATGAATAAATATCAATTGTCCATCTCCGAAGTCCAAATTATCGACATTTCTCATGCGACAAAAAATCACTGTGATATTATAGAATTTCTTGAATTCTATACGGTTCAAGTTTGGGTTAGATCATAGACAGATAAACGGGGCCATATACCCAATACCAATACTATACCATCTCCCGTGGCCTAGATTCGGGAACGGAATCTTCGAGGAATGTTCGGATCATCAAGTTCAAAAGAATCGACGCTCAGCTGGGACCGGTCACTGTGTAGTGAATGTGGTCAATGGAACAGGATTTCCCCGTAGGCACGAGCGTATAAATAGTATAGGCCCACTACCCATTTCCTACTCTAGAAGAATATTTTTACCTTTTTTTCCGTTTCTTTTCAACCAGTTTTAGGCCGGACAGGCATGCCTTGAAAATCCTCGAAAATGTTCAAAAGGAGAAACAAAAATATCGGTTTTGAGATTGTAATTACTCCGGTAATGAACTGTCAGTCTTCACCAGGTCTCCACGTTTTCAAGTCCACGGAATCACGTCTAAACGTTCTCAGATATGGACGTCAATTTTTTATCCTACGATATCTCGATAACCGGTCAACGGATTTGGGTGATTTTGATATCAACCGATAGAATTTCCTCCAACTTAAATCTGGTCAAATTTTGGAATTAATCGGTCGAGTGATTTTTGAATTGAATAAAAAATAAACAAAATTCACGTATTTTTCTTTTTATCAATCTCTTTACTCGTAGAGTTCTACTCTTTGCTCTCTCTCTTTGCTGTATCTTATCATTTCGTTTTCAAATCTCTTGTTTATTATATCATTTTAATCGGAATTAGTTTAATTACACTGTAACATCGTCCATTTGATTAAACGACGTACATTGTAGTAATATATATCTTTTGAGTAATTTTTGGAATCAGTTTTTTTTTTTTTTTTTCGTTACTTCTATGTTTATACTTATACGTTACTTTCTAGATGCTAAATTTGAACCTTTTTCGCCAAAGGCGAGATAGGGAACGGCGCGTGGCGACGATAAAAATGAAAATAATGCCGGCACGTGTACCGCGTACTCGTGCGAGGGCAGGGGCTCTCAGCCAAGTATTGTATTGTCCTGGTATAAACATAGAGTGAGAAAGAGAGACGGAGAGAGAGAGAGAGAGAGAGAGAGGGCGAGCGATCGAGAGAGAAGAGAAAGAGGGGGAGGGAGAAAGAGAGCCGCGTTATCTCCGACCGAGAGAATCGCCCGGCATAACGGCCGTTACGCAACAATAGATTTATATAAATGGTTACGTTGACACCGGCCAAACACCGATTGCCTATATCACATTACCTAACATAGAGCCTAGACCAAAGATTCTATCGTCTTTATACCCATTAGATCAGTCGCGAAATCCTTAATGGAATACGGTTTGATGAATAAAAAATAAAAATAATAAACATCTTTCACAAAATCATGCAACTGTAACACCTTACGATGACCGGAGAGATAGATAGAAAGAGAGAGAGATGCTAAGAAAACGGTGGACTATTTCAACCAGCGAACCGAACGGCGCTGTTCTACCGCGTCAATTACGTAATAAAATCCGTTACGTAAGCCAACAACGGGCGACAGCAAAGTCGTGATGCATATAAGCGTCAGATACTACGATGCATGCCGTGTGTACGTCGGTAAAGTAAACATTCTACGAGAGCGTACATTCAGGAGTTTCTAACATGGTCTGCGAAAATAGAAAAGGAGAGATGATTTTGAGTATACTATATATAATGTGTTTTAGATTTGGAACAATTTTTTTTCTTTTTCTTTATAGTTGCGCCTTTAATTTGCGACGATATCAAAAAGTCGGAACAATCGTAAAAGAAGAATGAATATGGATTAGTCTGGAACTTTATCGAGACGAAAATTAAACCGTAAAAATCCGTTGATCGGCGCTCGGTTCTCGAGATCACGATCAATAAAAAATTTGGTCTTTCCATTTTCGAAATTGTGTTATTCGAACCGAATCAAAAAAATCTAATCAATTCGTAAATACATACCGCGAATGATTACGAGATTATTAAGTCCATAATTGGGTTTAATAATGGGTCTAATCTGGGCTGAAGCTGCGCTGTGAACCGGAAAGTACCAATGTGTATGCACAGAGGTTACGTTGTGGATATCACATTATGAAGATCGGTTTAAAAAGATTTTTTTTTCCGGAATAGAATATAAATGATGTGTGTTTACGTTTAGTATAACTTCGCGGCGACGAATTCCAAAGTTATTCCAGGCTCGTGCTGCTTTCCGGCTTGTACGTCATTGTATAGGTATATGTATAGCCACATACATATCTCGCTCAACCGGACGCTGGTAAATTGTATTAAAAATAAAAACAATAATAATAATAATAATAATAACGCGAAGAAAACATGGAAAACGAATAATTAATCGAAGAGAAAAGGTTTTTCTTCGAAAAGCACTATGACTCCACGAACGTTGAACCGTGCGCAATCGATACCACGCAGCGATATTCGCAATATACCCACTCGGGTAGATTCAGATCTATGAAACAGTGCAATTGCGTTAATCACTGATCAAAGTTATACAACCTTTTTTTTTCTTCTTCTTTTTTTGCTGTATTTGTTCATTATTACTGTACTATGGTATCAGGTATACCTACCTGCGATTAGGCAACGATTCGTCAAGCTGTTGAACAGACAAAGAGAAGATCGTGGGAAAGGGAAAGACGGTTGACCGGCCGGAAGTGCCTCTTCGCTTCATGGCTCACGGGCGCTCGGGTACTTGACCGTGAATCGTGCTAGTCGTACAGTTCGCTCTCACTCTCTCTCTCTCTCTCTCTCTCTGTCTCTTTGCTCGGTTCTTTTCTCTCTTTTTTATTTCAATGTTTAGTCACAACGAAAGTACTTAAACACAGTGTACAACGAACGGACACGGACTAGATTTTGGTGCAGACTCGTAATTATTCTCACAAAGTTACTTTTATACCCGAATTTACTTTTATTTCCGTTAAAAAAAAAAAAAAAAAAAAAAAAAAAAAAACGAGATAATTTTTCGGCTATTAATTATCAAAGGCTGGGAAATCAACTCCGACGAACATCAATTTTTTGTCTAGACCGACTGATAACGGATTTCAGTGCCTTGAATCAATCGATGCAGTTTAGAATCCTCTAAATTTCAAATATTTATTATTGATAATATCTCAATAACCGACCGATGGATCTCGATGATTTTAATGTTAATCGATGCGATTGGCTCCAGCTGGTTAAGTCTAGTTAAATCAACTTTTCGCTCGTAATGAACTCGAAAAGATCCGAGCGAGTAGTTCTTAGGCTGGTCCAGCCAACTTACTTGTTCGTTTTTTCCAATTTTTTAAACATGCCATTGAAGTCGTTGCGTAATAGAAGTACCTCTTCCCGCCGTTAACCATAAGTCGTTCAACTCGTTAGACGTAATATATATAACTAAATGATGAACGTGAGAATTTAACGAAACTACACAAGCATGACATAAAGAATTAAGAGAAAGATCGGTAGACCGGACCTTGACAGTTGACTTTGACATTATACCGTGAGTAGAGAACGTCGAATGCAGCATCAAACCCATGTGTGTAGTTCGTAATATATTAGCAGTCGCAGCTATCACTGAAATTATGGAATGAAATGAGCTTTGTTGTATAAAATTGAATAAGAATTGTTTTTAAAAATAATTATGAAGAAAGAAAGAAAGAAAGAAAGAAAAATATCACGAAACTTATCCCAGTTTCGATAAATTCCCGTAAATATATTAAGTCGCGATAACAACCAAGATGGCGTCGGTCATGAGGCGACGATGCAACGATGCGCTGGGCCCGATATAGCTACGGTGGTTAAACTCTCTCGCTTACATGCGCTGCAGCCTTCGAACTTATAACCACACTCTGTTTCACATCTCATCTCCGCTATCTCGACTTATTGTATTATATCTAAATAATATTCTTTTTCAATAAATGTAATAATTATTTACACCGTTTCTTTTTTTTCACGTCTAGTTAAGGGGGGATTAAGGGGAGTACTCAAGCTGTACAGATGACTTTATATACCGATGCAGTAAAATAACTTATAGTACGCGAAAGCGTGCTAACTGATTTGAAAAAAGAAAAAAAAAGTTGTGTTAACATCTTCAAATTATACTCATATCCATAAATCACGGGATGGAAAATTTTGAACTTATAAAAACTTCAAAATTTGTGACGCATTAATGTACGTAGTAGAAATTATTTTGCGATTAGGGGGAAATTTTTTTTTTTTTTTTTTTATGGCGGATAAACAATATCATTCCTCCTGGTAAATCGTGATTCGTTATATCGGTGAAGAAGAGCGGGGAGAGGCAAGAAGATCGAAAAATTTTCGTTGCATAATCTGCGCGTTCGTCAAAGTCATCGTGAGACGCAATTAGGTAAACAGATATCAAAGATCTATGGAAGTCGATTTTTCTGAGTGACAATCGATTGTAGCTGACTCGTGCAGCGAATTGAAATTTTGAGGATTTTGAAAATTTTCAAATCCAGAACATTTCAAACGTAAATATTTAGGCAATTCGTTTTGAAATAGTCGACGAGACTAAAAAATGTTATTTTTATTTTTTATTTTTTATCCCATCTGCAGGAGGTATATTGACCCCGGGAAAGACGTAGTCAAACGATTTCTTATTTCATTATTTTATTTTATTTTTGTGTGTGTGTGTGTAGGTTTAGTGATCCCGATGAAGGCATCTGTTCAAATGATAAAATCGTAAGGAAATATATTTAGAAGATTATTTATTTTGACAAGCGCGCGATTAGCGTAGTACATATAGGTATATATACGTATATAGTATATTTAAACTTACAACGTACGGTGATACTCCAGTTATGTAACAAACTTATCCCCTCTACATTATTTCTCGACTTAATAGGTATAATAATTATCCAGGTATGCATGTATGTATATGTGTAACCGTTTTTGTATATACCTATACCTATGTATGTACATACCTAAATCTGTATAAAATTTTAATCTACACGACGTATGTAACGAACACTATTTAATTATCACGCGATTATTATCATTTCTCAATTAACGTATACACTGTTGTTTTTCTTCAAACTTATGTTATACGTGTATAGGGCATTCCATTCCAACCTGACCAGGTTCTAGCCTGACCACTTTTAATTTGGCTAAAATTTTTTTAAACGACAGTATAGCTAGCACTTAGCCAAATCACTCCCCAGTTGTTTTGTTTCGCTCATGCAAAGATCTTTGAGTTAGGAATATTTCGATTCCAATATTATAGTATCACCTTTATTGAAAATTTAAAAAAAAAAAATTCTCAACAATTTTATTCTTTTATTACGATCATTTTTAGATTTTTTGCAACGATGGAATATTTTTTTTTTTTTTTTTCTAGCACTTTGAAATTTTTCGATCGACTCAAAATAATGTTCGAACGTTTTAAAAATGTAGAAAAAGACAAAAAAAAACAAAAAAATTTCTTAATATTTTCACCGACTGCGTGAATTGGCATAAAATACTCCATATGTTTCGATAACGTTAAAAACAATTACATATTCTCAAGTTTATAATAATAATATAATAATTACTTGCGATAACACTCTATAATTATAATTATGTATACATACAATGATTATTTTACATGGTAGTGCTCAGAATTGATAACCTCACCTAAATTTTTTTTTTTTTTTTTCATAAATATTTTGAATAATTTAATTTTGATAAACTTCAATTTCATTATCGGCGTGATTCAGTTTTGCTGAAATGCAATTTTTCGGCTAATTTAAAGAATGGGGGGGCTGAAAAATCGAACGTTAAGTCGTACACGATGCATCATGCCTGAGTCCTGCAGTGAATCCAACAAAAGTATTCTTTTTGTATATAGCAAGTGAGGTCAGAACTTTGATAAGACTCGCCCTGTATATTATACACGTATATTAAACGCTGTTAAATAAAGAAAAGAAAAGAAAAAAAACAGAAGACCACATGCGTTTCAGCGGTGCACCGCGGTCTACGTAAAATACGCAGATAGGGATCCAGAGTTAGTGTTGCGGCGTAGAGTGCAGAGTGAGTAGAGTAGCTGTACCTACGTTGGCTACGTCATCGACGGAGAGGCCGTCTGTTACGTAAAGGTCGGTCACCTAGTCGCGCACAATTTCTCTCATGCGCGTGTGCAGGGCTAGTCAGACGCATGTCGGGGCGTACGATCTAGATGCGCATAAGATGCACTTTTTTCTTTCTTTTATTATTAATTAGTTTATCCTGACGCTGATAACTTACGACGTTACATTGCTCTCGTCACTATATTCCGCAACGTATCGTATTCATGGTACGTATATAATGGATTTCGTTATATACGCGTCAAATATATATCTGAGGCTAACGAATTATTCCAAATAATCGAAAAATTCTCTCATTGGGTAATTCTGGCGTACCAAGATAAATCCGTCTTTTCTCGTAGGCGTCGCTATTTCGTCATTCGTTTACAAATACAGGTATCTCTGTATTGCTTAAAAGTTTTTTTTTTTTTTTCTTTCGATTTTTGTTTGTGGGTTTTAACAGTTGTTTCTTTCTAGATCGCATCTAGTTATAGGAATAGTCGTAAGGATGCAGGGATACGCTTGTTAATGCAATTTTGTTACATTTCTTACCGTTTACATTCATTTACTTATTTATTTAGTCATCTTTGGACAAAATTTAATTAGAAACGTAATTCTCAAAATCCAAATGCAAAATTGAATATTTAATTGACAAAAGTTAGTTAGGATGGTTTCAAGGTAAGAGCATTCGAGAAAGAATAATAATTTTCAAAAATTATATGATTTTCTTTTTTTTCATTCTCGATCTAACAAAAATACATATTTCATGCAAAGAATCCTGAATTTTGTTTTCATAAAAATTTATCAAATCTGAGAAGAAAGCCGAAACTCGTAAAAAAAAATCACTCTTTCAACTTCAAAGTCGAATTTAGCCAGTTTTATCAGATTTTTATTTTTTTTTTCTTCTTTTCTTAATTTTTATCAGAACCCTGAGAGTTTCTTACACGAAAATTTTTGTTTCTTATACATTTTCGTTTTTCTTTGTAGGGAGAAAAAAATGACTGGAGTAATAATTAATTTTTAACCGCGTGATTCTGATCGATTGAAAAATATTGACCACCGTGTAGGCATTCTGACGAAGATTGCAGCAAAAACAAAAAATAAAAAAAGAAAAGAAAAGAAGAAAATGAAAATTGAAAAAATTCCCATATTTGACACGACAAAACGATAATCTCGCATCGCAGAAACACCATGAGAGGTGATCAGTCTGATTAGTTGAAAGACCGTGCTTCTTCACCTAGGCCTAAGCATGATCGATGATATAGGAGTAAGTGCTTATCTTGTACGAGTTAACATGTGTACTAGACACGTGCGTACGTCCGTCTTGTTAGTAGCAACGAATTGTAGTGATATGTGATGTATACTGATTGTGAGTACGCGTTAAGGTGCATACTAGATCGGACGTTGGAGCCACGACGCACTTGGCGTGGTTCTCTTTATTTTCACAATACGTCGTGAAGGCTTACGAAAACATGTTTGAAATTTTTTTTTATCATCAATTGGCACACACAGCCTTTGTTACGTGGAATCCGACGTAGGTATACGCGTTGCTTTTTTCATATTTTGTTTTTCTTGTTGTTGTTGTTGTTGTTTTTTTTTTCTTCTTCTTTTTCGTCGGAGTTTTGAGAAATTGTAAAATATATAACAAACAACATATTATATTTCATCCGTATATTCGTACGAAAAAAAAAAAAACAAATTGTGATCGAAGATTCTAGGTTTCCGGAGATTTTGATCACTTCGCAAAAATAATTGAACTGGTACTCGACGATTTGGGCAGTTTCGTACGTTATATGGGCAAAACGATATAATCAATTTTATATAATTAATTTATCCGAAAAAGAACCTAAACGGATGCCCGATATTACCACAATATATAATTTCACCTAGAAAATAATTAGCATCACATTTTCATGCTCAGTCTATTTTCTACCTTACAGTCATTTGCTTTTATTCAGTTACGCAATTTTGTTGCTCCGGTCTTCTCATTCGAATGTTTAATGACTATTGTCTCTTGGCAATCACACAAGGCGTCGCTAATACGTTGATTTACAAAAACCGCTCGGTTGATCGAAGCGGCTTCGATTATTTTTACAAACTGTACAATTAAGGTGACAATTTTTGGACCTCGAAATTTTTATTAACAGCTAACAGACAACTGCATTTCGAAGTTATTCTTTTCGTCGAACACGTATCAGTGCTATATTTGGTCCAGAGGACGGACCGCCTACTTAACCCACACAAATGTCGATATCTTTGAAGTTCTTTATTTTGCTGATCGTTAGCCTGATAATATAGTAACATGCGTATGTATAGTTTTAGTCTACCCGTCAGTCCGTGCGGGGGCGTTTCTGTACTGAAAGTATATTACGATCGGCTACTACGAACGAGAGGAAAGAGGGCCTGCAGTGATTGCGAATTGCAGAGGCCCTGCATTCGACAAGGATCTAAATCTTAAAGCCTATTAGAAATTTTATTTTCGGTATATACGTTTAGCGAGTATATATTCAGTAGAAAACGAACTTGATTAACATTTGGTCTGCTCTTATACTACCCAGGTAGACTCTAACAAAAGGCCATTATAATATAAATTATTATTGGTTTTTAGCCCTTGAAATCTTATATTGCGCAAGAAGCCCATATAGGTACTGTCCCAGCGACTTGTGACAACACTGGACTGCTGATGCTGGCCCAATATAAGTATTGGGCCGTATTAACCCTCCGTCAGCAACCTGGGGCTTTTAAAGCACCACCGCAATTTCAGTTTTACTCTAATTCCGACTCGTATAAAGAACCAAAACAAGAATCAGACTAATACAATAGTAGAAATAGGTTCGATCACGAAAAGATCACGGTGCTTGAAGTCTTCTAGAATATACTTGAATTTTTTCAGATATTTTATACTGCTTTTACAGCTTGAAAACCTTGAAAGACCCAGTTTGCTTACGGTGTTAGCAAAATTACAGTTTGCTGACGGTGGGTTAATAACGTTGGCAGATTTTACATTGCCCAATGCTGGCCCAGTGCTGGGCCGTATTACCAGTATCGGCGCAACCACATGACTTGGAATTGAGACAATGTAATTGTAAATTTGTAAAAATAGTAAAATAGACTCGGCCATCGGAAAGATCCGCGATCCACCAAACTCTGAATCAGTGACGATCACATTTTCGTCAAAGTTTAGTCCAGCTTCAAAGCTTCGGTAAAATTTTCTTCTTATTAACACTTTACGCCGTTTCTAATGACAATTATTTGACTAAGTGACACGCGGCGAGTCTCCCAGTCGCGCTCTGTACCGTCTCCGTCTGGTCTAGGGCCTCTAGACGCGAAGGCAATGACATTGCTCCGCACAATGCCAGGATGCGCTCGCTCCCGCCCGCGCAGACCCGCGGTCGCGTCAGCGCATACCGTTCGCCGGTTGTTGCTTTCCTTCTGTCACTGCTCACCCGCTCTGTCGTTTCATCGCGTGCTCCGAGTAACTACCAAGCGTCAATTACACGCTATTATTGTAGCAATCCACCGCGGACAGTGAGAATATTGCTGATTCGAGTTACGGTAGGCGAGGTAAAATTTGTCAAAAGTTTAACAGCATATAAAAAATAATGATAAACAAAAACTGTTAAATCCTCTACAGTTTTACTCCGACGGAAGCATTCTGGCACTTTAAATGATGATGCCAAGGTGGACAGGCTAATATCGTTCGTCAGGATATCGGCGAGACGGTTCTGTTACCCGGGAAAAACTGCAAGGCGAATTTTGACATTCCATCGGTCAACTAAAATCCGATGAAATTATATGGAAAGGTCAATTATTGAAAAAGTTGAAAGAATAATGTGATAAATATTTCAAATCAATTACAATTATATACGAGAATATGTATGTAGGTATATAAGTCCGAGTTTTGTAATTATTTCCGTTTTTTTTTTTATTTTTTTCCTTTTCTTGTATAAATTATTGATCGATTGGTACATGCGGCAAAAACTCCGGGAAGCATTTCAAGATAGAGGCGGGCAATCATCAGTTTTTGCACCGTCAAGATCATTGTCCAGTGTATATCGAGCCTGGCAATCATGGATGACTGAATCACAATGGGATTTCACGGTTAATTGTTACTAGCTCACCGATCTCGACCTCGACATTTGCGGTGTTTTAACAGGGTTCATTGCCTCTCACGTTACAGTCCCGACGTAGATCTAGCCTTATCGGTCAGTCACTGTCATGCAGCACTAGTCATAAACAATTATAATTAAATCTCAACTTTTTTGTCTTTTTTTTTTTTTCCTCTGGTTTTGTTTTTTTCGTTTTGCCACAGCCTTTGAGAGTTCCAAGGTACACGTCCGGACATTTCACATGCGATCGCTGCGTGTTGTCAGTCATTCTTGTACTAATTCTCGTTAAACCGTTTCGGAAATTTTTGAACAGAAAACCACGTCAATTAGTAATAACACAATTAGTCTGTGTATCTGGATAATTAAGTATTGCTATAAGCTGCAATATTTTCGCGGCCCACGGAGCTATGTATACATATAACTATAACTATGTAACTTTGCATAACGTGATTATGTAATAATAAATAACAAGTCTATATAAAGTGGCTCTTGTAAATTTATTTCATTTTTGCAGAGTCCTTTCAGGTGCGCTTACGCGTGCAGATCTCTTAATTGCGTCATGTGTGTAACTCTAAATTGCGGAATCGGTTAATCTATTTCAAAGTTTTAAGAAAAAAAAAATAAATAAAAAATCAGGAAACCGGTTTACCTGTGGGCCAATGCTAAAACTGCACGCCATGTGTCAAATACGTTACAATAAATTGATTCTATTGTGTTTATAATACATTAAAGAAGGTTATAAGTATAGATAGTTTTCCGTATACAAATTTATTTCCGTCTGATTTTCAAAAATCGAGTTTTTGTCAAATGTCAACATTTCTAGGTTTTAGGGAGTTATATTTAATGTCAGAAGATATCGTTCAGTCTGTACGTTTATGTGCGTAATTTTGAATAGTTTTTAAACAATTTGACAGATTCGACATCAAGTGATTCGAAATCAACTCACGTCTATCAAAAAAAAAAAGAAATTTTTGTCTTGCAATATCTTTTAAACTAATCGGTCTATTTTGATGAATCTTGTGGCAATCGAAAGGGCTATCCAAGACTTAAATCTGATTAAGTTTCGAGACTAATCGCACGTACAGTTTAAAAGTTATGCGCTAAAAACATGAAATTTTAATTTTTTTTAATTTTTACTCTTCGAATAACTCTGAAACTACTCGATTGATCGACTCCAAAATGTAATCAGATCTAAGTCTTGATAAACCCTTTCGATCGCGGCGAGAACCATTCCAATCGCTCGATTCGTTCTGAAGATATCGTATGATAAAAATTTGTTTACATACACACGCGCGGACGTCCATCCAAAAGTAGTCAGAATAGCTTCCTAGGAACCCAAAACGTCGAGACCTGATGAAAACTCGATTTTCTAAAATCGGACCGAAACCAATAACTTCCCTTTTTTTTGGAAAATTTTCAATATTCATAGCAGATAGTTAAGAAAATAAAAAATTGGTTTCTTTACGGTCAACTGAAAGAGATCTTTTTTTATAACTCTTCGTTTAAAAAATGGGAAGTTTTTATAATCACCCCAAAAGTTTGAAATTTGCGTTTTCACCGGATCTCCACGTTTTGAGATCCGGAGAACCACCTCTGAGCATTTTTTTGTAGATGAACATCGATTTTTTGTCCGACAATATCTCAGGAACGAATGAACGGATTTAATACTTCCTTATATCAATCGATGCGATTTTTCCTAACTTAGAACTGATTGGATTTCGAATTTGATCGGAGCGGTACTTTCCAAGTTATTCAAAGAACAAAATTTCGAATAAAAAATAAAAGAAAAAATTTCAATTGCTGATATCTCGAAAACTGATCAACAGATTTTGATGATTCTTGTCTCAATCGATAGCATTTACTCCAACCTACATCTCGTTGGATTTCGAGATTAATCGATCCCGTCGTTTCAGTGTATAAGAATAAGAAAATGAACTGCGATTTCCTCGTAACACTTTCTTTTCAATTAAATCCTTTACTCAAAATGATACTATTTTTTGAGCTTGATAAAACCAAACGGGAAGATGAAACCCTGCTCATTTTTATTATCAGCAATAATTTATAACTTTTTTCACTCTTTTTTCAGCTCCGAACAGTCCTCTTCATCTCAGCAACAGAGCACACGCCCTGCATTTGCTCAACAGGCCACAGGCATCCCTGACGGATGCTGATCATGCAGTCAGACTGCGACCAGACTGGGGCAAGGTAATTATACCCATACGAAGAAAAAAAAAATTAGATTTACTTTACTAGCCCTGAAAATATAGGGATTAGGGAATATATTGATGAATTGGAAAGAGAAGAATATACCTATTCGATAAAGAAAAAGTCAGAAATTGATGAGTATAGGAAATTCAAGCCTTAATCGCACAGGTATATAATGGATGAAACGGGAAAGTCTGAAATGTTGTTTTTAATTGAACATTATAACGTAATGAGTTGTTTGCGTTGTGTAACTACCATCGGATGGTGGACTGCCGATCTCCACTGCAACTATTATACCTGCTAGGTATACTATAATAGAAATGAGAAATACTTGGTGAAGAAAGTAACAAACCCGCAGCCTCATCTGCAATATAATTATCCAATTTCTTGATTTATCTGAACACGATGATGATTCTTACGAGTATATAAGAATCACCGCGGTACCCAGCGAGACTTCCCTTCGAAAGTTGAAAAATTAATTACCGTAATCTTAATTGCAGGGACACTACAGAAGAGGCGTGGCTCTCTCCTGCTTGGGGAGACACGAAGAAGCCTTTTCTGCACTATGCACCTGCGTTGCTATAGACGGAAACCCTCAGCCAGTACGTCAAGAACTGACCAGGGTAAGCGAGATAATTGAAAAATAATTTTTTAGCATTAAATCGAACGGCGTTTTGAATAATGAAACATTACGATGGAACACACATGCTGTATTCAATGTTTGCAAAATTTCGTTTGCGACCGAAAATACTGAAAAACTCTCAGCGAACATTTTTTTTTTCTCACACTTGAGGTACAGTTCACAGTAAGTGGAAAGATGTATGATGGGTCGAGTCTCGCGCGGCGCATAGAACTTTTTTTTTTAGTTTATATGTAACTATAGGTTCGAGACTCTACCGAGTCTCTTGACATAACTAACATCTTGAACGGTCAAGGGTTCCGAATTTTAAGTTGCCTTCAAGATGTGGGTATGTAACCTTGGAAAATGTCGATACCTCGCGATGTTATTCCTTTGTGCGCCTACGACTTTAATGACTTTTGCGGTAGGCGGGTGACTGACCTAGACAGTGCAGCAGGTGTTGATAAGCCGGGCAGAGATAATTGCCTCGTGACGAAACAAATTCCGGTTAAGAAAATAACGTGAACAGCGAGTTGTTTTAGCGCGCAATTTCGATGATTCGTCAAAAAAAAAAAAGAAAAAAGAAGAAAGAAAAAGAAAAAAAAAAACGACTACTTTCTAACACATGTTTGAGTTATTATTAGAATTTTCATTTTTTTTATTTTTTTTTTCTCTTCTTACTAAAATCTGAAAGGCTGTTTAACAATAGGCAACAAAAGCTTCAGTCAAAAGACGTGATCATCACTAATCAGTCCCGACTATCTAGAGGAGTTAATTTATTCGCTGTACGACGATCTAAAGAATGAATTTACTACTTTCGTATACTGACTATAAGGTACTGTAACTATAGAATTGTGACAATAGGTTGAAAGTGAAACTTATTGTTAGAAAGATTATTTTATGCAAACAAAGTAAGTCTGTGGGTATATAATTTGCTACTGGTAAATAATGACGGAGAGAGATAAAGAGAGAGAGAGAGAGAGAACAGAGTAGAACCGTTAGTTTTAACTAAACGACGATTACGTATAGAATATTCCTAGCGGTTTGAAAAATTTCTATTTTATAATAAAGAGAGGGTGTTGATTTCGATCTTCCGATTTTATACCGTTCGCATATGCATTGATAGAAAAAATATAAGCCCGGCTTTTGATTGATTAACAAATATAATCAATAAATTATCGGTGTTAACTGATTTTCACGAAAAAAAATAAGAATAAAAAAAATGTATGATTGTTATCGTCGAGTCGTGTTATAACGTCAACTATATAGTAGTCATAATTGGATTTTCATTTGCTTCGTCGTTGCGTAAGCGAGGACTGGCGCCGCGGCATGCGTACAGTTCGTAGATTCAAGAGTACGAGAACGCCTTATGTAATGCAGCCGAACACTCGCGGATCTATACTGTATCGTAACGTGTTTCGTTTCGTTTCGCGAGGTACTATAGTTTGGCGCCAAATACCGAACCAGGTCAGACCGAACGTCACGGTAGCGAAACTGAAAAATATTTGAAAAATAAAATATTTACCACCCGTGAGTCAAAAAGCTCAAAATAATCGCAAAATTATTTCATATCTTTTTTTGTTATTTTTTCCTTTTGCTCTTTCTTTTCCTTCTTCTTTCTTTTACGAGCATGCATAACATATATGAGACATTCCATGTCAAGTCAGCCACTTGAAATTTAGTTTACATCGTCAATTTTTTTGTTTTTTTTTTTTATTTTTTATACTAGTTATTGAGCCAAGATGTCGAGTATTCCGTATTTTTTCAAAAGTTTTATCTCTCACAGATCTCTAGACATACATTTGTAAGGATTTACAAATTTCACAGATCTCAATATTGCGTTTATTGATAAACCTATCTCCAACTGAAGTTTTGACTAAATTATTAAAATTAAAAATCAAGCTCTCTGTCGTCAAACATACATTTTGTAAAAAAAAAAAAACTCATTCGAAAACTAATTGACTAATCAAAGTTGATCTTGTCCCTCTATTCAAAAACCAACGATTTTGTTATCGAACACAATATTTAGTGTCGTGAACAAGTTAAAAGAAAATTATGTCGATTTTATTTTGAAAAGTACGTTTCAACACGTATAGTTTGATGTTATCAATAATTGCAGTTTTGGGTTCTGCAGTAAAATTTGTAAATATTCGAAAATTCACATCCGAAGATCTATGAGAGATAAAAATTTGACAAAAAACAAAAAAAAAAAAACTACTCAATACTCATCATGACTCGACGAATGTAGAATAAAATTTGCAAGATAATCAAAATTTCAATTGACGTTGAATAAAAGCGTATTAATGATACGTATAATATTAGAAATTTTAATTTACGTTCACCTATTTGATAAGTTCAATCTGATATTTAATTTCAGCTCCTTCATCGAATGTTGGCGCCAAGCTTGAGAAGACAGAACGTCATCTCATCCCGAGCGCCGTATAATCTTGGTCAACAAATATCGGCCCACAGTCGAAGGAACAAAAGGCATCAAATGCTTTTACCGCTAATGAATCCCATTCAAAATCATCAGCGGGAGGCATTGAACACTTCCGACTGCGAAGATAACAGCAGCGGAGAGGAAGAGCTGACGCAGGTGAGACGAACCGAGTGATTAACTTTGAAGTTTTGTTCATCGACAATATTTCCCGATAATTAACCGATACTTTGTTTAAATCAAGACATCTGTCGAGGGCAGTCGAATGACGCACGTTATTCTATATTACCAATAATTCACGATACATACCTATACTTAAATATATTCATGAATAAAATTGGGATATTGAATGTGTGCTTTATCATCCGATTTTGGGGTGAGATTATTCGGTACTAATTGAATTCAGATATTATTCGACCGAAAACAATTGAGCAAACGGGTATCCTTAATGATAAATATACTATAGAAAGTAATTAGGAATGTTCATCGTTCATCGTTCAGTGGAACGAATATATATACATTATAAAATCTTCGACTTTCGGTAAAAAGAAAAACACGAATTTAAAGAGTCCGTCGTTGATCTCAAAAGCGCTCATTCGAATTTAGAACAACAAACAATTTTGAAATTTAGGAGAAGAGAGTAGAAAGTGTCCTCCATTCCTCCGTGTAGTTTAAAGAACGAAAAAACACAGGTTTGAGCTTCTGAACTATCAATAATCCGCTTTTATTTTATCCCTCCACCTTACAGTCGATATGTCGAAGGCTTTTGTCTACCTCAGAGTCTCAAGACAATGGAAAACTTCACGCCATCTTAGATCGGGTCTATCAAGAAGTGGAGAAACTTAAAAGTAAGCCTTACGTAACAATCTAAATTCGTCTCGTATTATCAATTATCATCAGTGTTATACCTACTTGCCATTGTGATGTAATTTTCACGTAATTTTATAAAACTTGAAATGTGAGCCCTCGTATTATTATTTAAAGGTTCCATTTAAAATACATGTGAAATGTTCTTGTGGCATTTTCAGATTTTTATATCTCAAGAACTGATCTACTTGGAAAAATTCTACATAGCTACTTTTGTTCGTAATTGAACGTTCTACAAAAAAGGTCTCCTGGTCTTTTTCGAGCAATCCAACCCCTTCCAAGTTATTATATATGTTATCATATATGCTTGATAACCACGACTAACTTGAAAACGGTTAGGTTCATCGAAAAAGACCAAGAGACCTTTTTTGTAGAGCGTTAAATTTTGGTCAAAAGTAGCTGTGCAGGGTCTCTCTAAGTAGATTAATTCTTGAGATACAAAAATCGAAAAGTACTAGCAGAACATTTCCCATGTATATTTTAAATGGAAAATGAAAAATTGGGATGAGGAAACTCTAAATATTAATATTGAGGGCTCATATTTTAACAGGCATCTTATTTCACCCTACTGCAACTATTGAAGAGAACTATTTAAAGAGAAAAAAAAAATTAGTCGATTTCTTTTTCAATCGTCCTAATGCCTATAATCCGAAAAAATTACTTAATTCTTCATTACTTTTATCACAGTCGATACAAGGCCAGCCGAAACTCTATTACCACCTTTAACTACGACCGGAAATAGCAATGGCGAATTCGACTGCATCCTTTGCTGTCGAGTACTTTGGAAACCAGTAACTACTCCATGTGGTCACACCTATTGCTGGATGTGCCTTGACCGATGCCTTGACTACTCTTCAGCCTGCCCACTCTGCGTAACTTCTCTTGCCGATGTGAGTTTGACACAATTTTCAATAAATTTCACGGACTAGCAGGTGTCCAAATTGTTCTTTGATAAACCAACAAAAATTAAGGGTTGTGCTCGGAGTTAGACGTAGACAAAAAAAAAAATAATAAAAAACATTATTTTCGGATCATGCCGGTTCTTCAATTCCAGATATTCGGGTTTCTGATCGTTGAGAAAACGAAGCTTTGTTAAAAACAAAAATTAGACACATAACAGTCCGCGAATAATAGTCCAAATTGATATATGAAACCGTGGTTCTAAACCCAGAGTAATACGTGATGTGCGATTGGCGATGATTAAACAAACTCATATTGTCATAAGATTGAAATAATTGTTTTGTGGCTGTTGGGCATCGCGCTTCCGCGACTGTAACCAGCCTGAGAATCAGTAGTTGACTGTTATTAGCTATCGCCAAGGTACGTTATTGGTAATAAAGAGACACAAAAGACAGACGGTTTGTAACCTCAGAGAAAGTATAATGCTCTACCTGCAGCAGCAGCAGAAATCTGACGTAATAAATAATAACTGGCAATATACAGCTCTATGCCGAAGACAGAACTTCGCAAGTGATTTTCTACTAAGGACTATTACATATTACTATGTGTCGAAATTTCTAACGAATTATTATAGTTCTATGATCGTTATTGTAATAACAGCTATCTCTAATACCGCGTTTACGACCCGATTCCCATGGATTTAATATACAGGGTGATTGGTTTTAATCGATCCAGACCGATATTTCCAAAACCAAGAGAGATAGGAGAAAATATTTCGGACAAAAGTTGCAGGGTTCAGAGCGGGAAAGAAGTTGGCGGTGTCGGATTTTTCAGTAGAGGCCCCGCTGAGCTCAGGCGAAGGTCAACTTTGTTTTTTTAAACGGAAACCCATGCTTTTCGTTACGTAATTTTGTTCTAATTAAAAAATCAAAAAACTTTTGTACGAAACATTTTTCTGTGAGACATTAATTTTTTATGATATTCTGCTGAGCAATTAGAGATTTTTGATTTTTTGAGAACATTTCACCTCTGAACTATCAAGTTTAGAGAAAAATTGTAAGAGACAAAAAGTACGTAATTTCACGCAAAGATTCTTAGAGAATAATTGCAGATTTTTTTTTTGACAGTTTTTGATGTTTTTCACGCAATTGAAGAAGCTGCGATAAAAATTTATTGGAAAAAAAATCTGTAATTATTTTACAAGAATCTTTGCATGAAATTACGCACTTTTTGTCTCTTGAAATTTTTCTCCGACCTTGATAGTTTAGAGGTGAAATGTTATCAAAAGTTCAAAAATCTCTAGTTGTTCAGTTGAATATCATAAAATATTAGTGTCTGACAAAAAAATGTTTCATACAAAATTCGTTTGATTTTTCAAGTGGAACAGAATTACATTATGAAAAACATGGGTTTCCATTTGAAACAAACAAAGTTGACCTTCTCCTGACCTCAGCAGCGCCTCCGCAGGAAAATCCCACACCGCCAACTTCTTTCCCCCTTTGAACCCGGCAACTTTTGTCTGAAATATTTTCTCATATCACTCTTGGTTTGGGAAATATCGGTCTGGATCGATTAAAACCAATCACCCTGTATAAGTAGATATATCGATACGGATTTTGGATTGTTTAAATAATTGACCAAATATTGTTATCATTATTTTCAGTACTTAGGTAGCAGTCAAAAAACTGTTACTGACTTTGTCGAACGGGCTCTGAAACTCGTTACACCCATCGAATACGCGGCAAGGGCGACTAATCATCGACTAGAATTGGTACAAGGATTCGGACTCGGTCTTGGTAGCGAAGAGATCGCGATATTCATATGCACAACGGCTTTCCCGTGTGTTGCTTGTCCCCTTTTCGTTTACGAGCCAAGATACAGATTGATGGTTCGTAGATGCGTCGAAAGTGGTATAAGACAATTTGGGATAGCCGCCTGTTTGAACAGGGAAGCCACCGGCACGAAAAAGTGAATATAAAACATTTATTTCTCGATATATAATCGACGCTGTACGATTATCGAACCGTTCCTAACTTCTTTTCTTTTTTTTTTTAATTAATTTTTAGGTACGCGGAATACGGAACTATGCTCGAGATGAAGGATCGCGTTCTTCTCAAGGATGGTTGCAGTATTTTAAGCACTATGGGCGGCAAACGATTCCGAGTACTCGCTGGCGGAGAAAAAGACGGATACGACACCGCTCAGGTTGAATTTTTGAGGGATTCCGTTGTCCAACCCGATCAACTTGCTGGACTTCTTGAACTGCATGACAAGGTTGGTGTCGTTTTAACTCTCCATCGATTTATTCATATTTCGTTTATAATTATCATTCATTTAGATTTCTTTTTTATTATCAAGTGGTGGGAAAACTCTTCTTTCTATATTTAATATATCCCTGTCAAACTGCGTACAGGTGAAAGTTCGCTGGAACTTGAAAAAATAATAATTTTTCTACCTGCAGTACGTCTGTCGCAATGATAATAATCGTTTTACTAAATAATATGGTGTTATTAGTGTTGATTAATGTTGATTAATGTTGACCAACAAGTTTCAAATTATTTTTTTCCTCATGTCTTCCTGCTCCAAATTGAAATATCTACCAAAGAGTTCTAGGAAAGTGAATTTAGAACGCTGAAAAAAAAAATCTTTCTTGATACAAATTGAACACGATAATTATAGATGAAAAACGATAAATTACGAAATCGGAATGATAATGAAAAATTACTATTACTATTTGAATTTCTTTCTTATGTCATACGAAAAGTTTCTTCGTTGATTTTTTATTTTTTTTTCCTCCGAAAATTTTGTTACTTTGATGGACTATTTGTTTATGAAAAAATAAAACGTAAAACGTAAAAACGTAAAATACTGACAGGGTTGATCACTCGTGAATTTGTATACATTTACCAAAGATCTCGAGATGCTTAAAGATATCATAGATTTCTATACGGATTGCAAAAGATTAGGGATTTCAAGAGATTTCAAAATATTGCAAATGATTCACTGTAAGAGATATTTCACAAGATTTCGAGAGATTTCAAATATAGTTTCAAAGACTTTACAAGATTTTAAATAAGACTTCAAATAATATCATGTGATTTCAAAGATTACATGAAATTTTCAAGATTTAAACAGTTTTCAAAGATATCAAAAGATGAAAGATTCCAAGAGATTTTAATGATATCCAGGGTTTCGAAAGGTTTCGAAGATCTTACAAGATCGTGAATAAGATTTCAAATGATTTCTTCTATGCAATTTCAAAGATTTCAAGAAATTTCAGAAGATTTTTACAAGATTTAAAATAAGATTTCGAATGAGTTATCTTGAGATTTCTACGATTTCAAAAGATTTTGAAACGTTTCAAAGTTTCAACAAGATTTTAAATATGATTTAATATAATTTCACGAGATTCAAAAGATCTCAAGTGATCTTCAAAAAATTTCAAATAAGATTTGAAATAATTCGAAGATATTTCAACAAATTTTTTAACCAATGTTTAAAATAAACTGTTCATTTTCAGGTACGGATGAAGGGCCGACGATGGTGGTCCACAGTTGCAACGTCACAACAGGATGAAATACAGCGAGTTTTTGGACCAATGCCAGACACAGAAGATGATTGGCCTCAATTACCCGATGGCCCATCATGGACCTGGTGGCTTTTAGCGATTCTTCCTTTAGGGCCTCAGCTGCAAGTTGGTATCCTGGGAACAACGAGTCTTGAGAAGAGGTTGCGAGCTATTGAGAAGACCCTAGACCACATGGAGCAGAGACAATTGACTGTAGCAGCGGCACCATCTGAGGATACAACAACGCCAGCTAGTATTTGCAGAGACGAAGACACTATGAGAGAGAGTAACGTTTCCGTGGTCCAGGAAACGTAGGATTTAATATTTATACGTAATTCGGATATTAACGAAAGTGAGCATTTGCTTAAATGTGATTTATCATGAGAGAGAAAAAAAAACGTTGAGATATTATAATTAAGTGTTCGTGAATTTAATTAATTCGGTTATTGTCCGATGGTTTCAAAAAGACTTCTTGGAATAACGTCGAGAGTGAAAATGATCTTCTGTGAGTATACCGAAGATTTTTTTTTTTCTTTTTCTAGTAAACAAATGAATAAATAATTTATAAACAAATGAACAATATGTATCGATGATGCCGAATTTTTTTTTCTTCTGTTCTTCTGATACTGTTTGTGTGGACTGCAGTTTTTTTTATTTTATTTTTTTTCCTCCTGTTTCTGTTTTCGACTTTATTTCATATTCGAAACGTGAGTGTCGTTCATTTTATACGAATAGTTTAATTTATAATAGGTTTTTGCAATTATTGTTTTTTTTCTTTTTTTTAATTTATTTTATTTTCCTCGTGTTTCTTTTGTAACGACTGTGTGGATCTATGAAAGATTATAATCTAGGTATGATTTATTCTTGAATAAGCAGCCGCGCAAATGCAATGTGCAAAAAAATTATTTCTAAAATATTATATTACTGCATGTGTATATATATATATATATATATATATATATATATATATATATATATATATATATATATATATATATATATATATATATATATATATATATATATATATATATATATATATATATATATATATATATATATATATATATATATATATATATATATATATATATATATATATATATATATATATATATATATATATATATATATATATATATATATATATATATATATATATATATATATATATATATATATATATATATATATATATATATATATATATATATATATATATATATATATATATATATATATATATATATATATATATATATATATATATATATATATATATATATATATATATATATATATATATATATATATATATATATATATATACATATATACATACATACATATATATATATATATATATATATATATATATATATATATATATATATATATATATATATATATATATATATATATATATATATATATATATATATATATATATATATATATATATATATATATATATATATATATATATATATATATATATATATATATATACTATATGTATGTATGTATATGTATATAGTATATACGCAGATCATATATGTCCGAAAGATTTTTCTTTCCTCAAATTTTAAGATTGAATTTGTTTCCAAATTATTATTCCTACGATTAGTATACATTTTTTTTCTTCTTTATAATTTATTATTTCTGATTATTTGTTCTTTTTTTTTTTTCCCTTACACTTTATCCAATTGTGAACTAATCGTTGTATTCCATTCACGTTGACGCGCGTGATTCGAAATCGGGGAAAAAAAAAAATCTGTTGTTCTTGATTGATTTTTTTCGCAATTACATATTTGCGAATAAAGAAAGTGATCTTCTAATATTAAAGAAAGAAAAAAAAAAAAAAACAATTGGAGAGAAAAAACAAATCCCAAATCTTTATACATAAATATATACTCATATATTATATGTATATTATTATTATTATTCTTATTATCTAAGCTTATTATTCCATTGCGTATAAGACTTTCAATTACACATATACACACATATATATAATATATATAAATACTATACATAGAAGAATAGTAATTTATTTTCAAGCGGTTTTCAAATCATTGGACCTTACATATATATACATATAATATATATTTATATATGTATATATATATCGTAAAATTAGCTAAAGCATATCAACCATGCAATCAAGTATTTATAATAATAAAAAAAAAATAAATAAAAAATAACGAAAATATGCAAAAACAAAAAAAAAAAAAAACACACACACACACACTAAAAAATATAGGTATATATAAATAATTATTGTTACTTCGATGTTTCTATTTCTACTTTGAAAATAATAAAACTTTTTCATCTTTTTCAATTTTCACTATATAGGTATATGTATACATTTATCTGAATATATATACATATACATATTATATGTATATATGCAGCTAGAATTATTATCTTCTATCTTTATATTATATATGTATATACACAGGTTGAGTCACGAGAAACTCCGAGGATTGGAGGAGCTTGGTCGATGAATTAGGCCCTGCAGCTCGATACCCCGTGCGCGTAATTCAAATTTTCAAACAGCATTCCTTAGATTATGAAATCTACTAAAACTTTTGTCTCTTGTTAATTTCTGTGAGATGATTTTTCGTCGAGCTGCAGGGCTTAATTCATCGACCAAGCTCCTCCCATTCTCGGACTTTCTCGTGACTCACCCTGTATAATTATATACATATATACTATACGTATACATATATACACTAGGGTGGTCGTTAATTTCTAACATATACTTGCCACCCCTTGAATCGATAGATAATGACAGAAAAATAGTGTCTGATTTTTTCCAGATTTTTAGTCAGACTGGAAAGGGTGCCGAAATCTATTTGAAGTTGAAAAAATTAAAAAAAAATCTTAAAAAAATAGGAAAAAATGTTTTTCGTAATTTTCAAGTAAAAAAGAAGGAAACTATTGTTGAATTCAGCGAAATCATATGATGAAACCGAAAGAGTGAATGACTCAATAGTTTAGTAAAAAAAAAAAGCAGGAAACAAATCTAGAACTATAAAAAAATAAAATATTTTCGGCAAAAAAATGTATTAATTGATGGTGTTTTCATCAGATATATGTTTTTTTCTCGAAAATATTTCGTTTCTTGTCATTCTAGATTTGTTTGCGCTCTTTTTCTTTATTTTGACTTAAGCATTGAGTACGGTAACCCATTTTGACCATTTTTCAATTTTGAGTCTCATATGAAAATTTGTTAGTTCTTTACATTTTAGGAGTTCTCCACAAATTCCAGATCAATTAAAAAATTTTAAGAGGTCGCTCACGAATTTTGAAAATTGCAAAAATGGTCAAAAATCGAATTTTTTGTTTAAAATTTTTTTTCTCGTGACTGCAATTGTTTTCACGCGTGAAGATAATGACATACTAAAAATTTCAGCTGAAAATATGAATTTTCAAAGATCGCTCAAGAGTGTTATAGGTAAGGTACTCCGAGACATTCAAAACTCTTGAGCGACCTTCGAAAATTTATATTTTCAGTATGTCATAATTTTCACACGTGAAAACAATTGCAGTCACGAGAAAAAAAAAATTTTAAACAAAAGATTCGATTTTTGACCATTTTTTGCAATTTTCAAAATTCGTGAGCGACCCCTAAAACTTTTTTGATTGATCTGGAATTTGGGAAGGGCTCCTCAAATGCAAAAAAATAACAAATTTTCATAGGAGACTCAAAATCAGAAAATAGTCTGTCAAAATGGATCACCCTATACTATTGAGTCATTCACTCTTTTGGCTTTATCATATGATTTTACTGAATTTAACAATAGATTCTTTCTTTTTTACTCGAAAATTGCGGAAAACATTCTTTCCTATTTTTTTTTCTATTTTTGTATTTATTTCCTAACTTTTTTCAACTCCAAATTGATTTCGGCACCCTTTACAATCTAGCTAAAAATCTCGGAAAATTCAAACACTGTTTTCTTGTCATTAACTATCGATTCAAGGGGAGGCAAGTATATGTTAGAAATTACCGACCACCCTAATATTCACTAAACTAGATTTTTATGAAACTATTAATCATGCAATGTGATATTACTATTATAGCCCTCCCCGTTCTTCCCTCCCCCCCAGCCCCCTTCTCCCAACCTACCTGTTCCTCCTTATCATGTATATTCTTAAATCTCTATAAAGCCATGCAATTTCCATTTTTACTTCGACATTTCTATAATATTTATCTTCATCTGTTCATATCGAATTATTGTAATAAAATTACAAAATTATATATATATATACATATATATTTTTTTTCTTATGGTATAATTATTTAGACCCACGCACCTTCATGAAATCATTTAATTTAATGACAAATCCTGTTAAATCCTTATCAGTTATCACAATATTATACATATGGGACATTCCGCATGTGAATTCAGCCACCCAACAGTTTGCACGTGAGTTACACGGATTTAGCGTTTTTTCTTCAAATGGAGATATCCCGAAAGCTGTGCTTCGTACCGGAAATGTTTAGAAATGAGAAAATTCGGTCATTTCGTCGACTACAATGAACAAATTTATTCAGAATTTTTTCGAAAAGTCTAGACCCAATTTTCGAGGGAAATAAAATGAAAAAAAGAAGAAAAAAAATCGCGCTAACCAAGAACCCATCGATATATTTGTATCGTTTATATTTCTCTCGTATTCTGCAAGTGGAACAGAAGTTCTGTGAAAAAATTGCGTCACGGAGAAACCGGCCGTTTCGAAATTAATTTTCATTTTCAAAGTGATACAAATATCGGTGTAAAGCAGCGCGTGAATCACTGTGGGCCGTATTGCTTGGCAAAAGTATTGTACTTTTATGTACCCCGATCTGTAAAAAAATTTTTGAGGTTTAGCCATTTTTTGGGTGGCTAAAGACCTAATTCTGTATAAATTTTGAACAAAAATAATTAAACGACGTTATAATAGATTCCATCCATAAAAGACAAAAGAAAAAACTCAACGTATTGACTGTCAGAACGTGACATACATAAATTATCCTAAAAAAAAAAAAATTTACGTATCATGACCAAATATCGCGAGGTCGATGAATATTTGGAAAAATATTCTGTAGCACCATCACCCAGCAGAGATTATTATGGGATTAAAGTAGTTTTGGATCAGGTGAGAATCGTTTTAGCGACTTTTTAAAAACATTGCTATACTAACCTGTTATTTTTAATTTTGACAAGCTGGTGTAGATATCATAATTATTATTATTATTATATTCATTCGAAATATTTTTCGGACCGAACTATTCGTGTACAGATAATACTTTACACGTGGAAAATATCTCACGGTCCTCATACCAGCCCCATAGTCAGGGTATCAAGATTCCGCGATTTTAATCAAGACAAGACAATGCACAGTGAGATAAAGCGAGTATTTGGTAAATTTGAGATTTTCAATGCCTGCAGTGAAATGAAATTTTATACCTACCATAAAAATAAAAGTCTCAAACCTCCAAATGGATTTCACTGAATATTTTAGGCGACCCAATGCTTTGCCACGTTCAGTCCATCGCTGAAGGTAAAGAAACAACTTTGCTTACGCTACCAAAATATCTTGTCAAAAAGCTGACCACCTACTTGACATTAAAAGACGTTTTAAAGCTCTCCAAACTCTCACACATGGCGAAAGAGGTAACTAATCACATTCTGAAGTAAATTTTTTCCTTATATTTAAGCAAACTTTCGCACAAATTGAAGCCAAGTGTGTCAGAACAGATTTAGTCAAATTAAGCAGATTATAATGAACTGGTTAACTCAAGAGGACCAGTACAGCTTGGGTTGGGAAATTTGGAGAACTCCAAAATTTATTTATTTGTCAACCAAAGCTTATTTCACATCAAAAAAAAATTTTCTTCGTGAAACTTTGTCGTAAGGTTTCAGGCACATCGTTGGTCCAATTCAACCTCTCAAGGTCTTGCTTTTTTCAGACAGCAATTCAACATCTTATGAACGTTGGGATCGGTAAAAAAAAATTCATGTGAAAAGTTACGATCAATTATCCAAAATTTCCAATATTTAAGCCACTAATTTGCAAATAACTTGGCCAACACAAAATTGTAAAGAAATTCCCTGGGTCACCTGATGAGGATTACTTTTCTGAAGAAAATGAGCCCTCAACGACCCTAATCAGAACAACGATGTGCCTAAAACCTTACGACAAAGGTTTTCAAACAAAATTTTTTTTTTGATGTAAAATAAACTTTGGCTGACAAATAAATGCGTTTTGGAGTACTCCGAATTCCCAAAATCAAGCTGTACTGGTTCCCTTAAGAGGCTTAAGCACACTGAAGAGATTAATCTTTTATCCATCCTGTGGACCTTTTTTACAACGTCGTTTGATTGGTATCAGATATTTGACAGAGACATCGTTTGGGAAGTATTGTACAAAAGGGAAAAAATGGGTCTCGTATATAGCGATGAAAAGGAGCAGGGTGCTTCCCACGGTTGGAAACGGCTTTTCCAGGAACGGCAGATGCACAAACCCGCAAGGAACCGAAAGGTTCGAAATTATTCGATTTGATCTTGGTCTCAGTACCTCAGAGGCTTGATTCTATTTTTTGTAGACGAAGAAACTGCCCAGCGATTATCGCGTTATAACCCCGAAAAGACCCTCGAGTTCGTTGCCGTTCAAAAATCAAAAGGGAGCCATTTCTACCACGAAGTTACGCGGCACAGATTCACAGACTCCAAAATCTGCGGGATCAAGAAGCAGTCATAATTTTGGTGAAGGATTCAAGAAAAAATCTGAGGCAGAGAGTAAGGGTTGTAAATTATTCAGCAAGAAAGTTTTTGAAGATGTGAATGATTCATTCGCTAAAAGACGCACGTCGAGGACAGTCTCCCTCCGTGAGGAGGAAGTTAAGAAGCCGGAGGAACTGGATGCAAAAAATTTGTCGACTGTTTTCAAATCTGGGACCGTTAGGGATAAGAAAGAAGAAAGCAGCACTGGGGTTGTTTTTGGGAATAAGGCAAAGAGCAAAACGACGAAAAATGATTCATCCAGAGTCTCGGGTACCGGTGCTCGGATATATTCTGATAAGAAATCCGAAAGTTCGTCGAAGAAGTCTTCGAAAATTGGTCAGGAATCGAATCTATCGTCAACTAGGAGAATTCAAAGTAAAGCTGTGACGAAAACTGAAACATTGGCCACAAATAGTACAAAGAAAAACAAATATCCTGCACAGAATTGCGGAAAATCTGGAATTCACAAAACGGAAAAAGCTCTGCTTGACGAGAATGATCCAGGAATTTTTTTCAACGAAGATTTTGGAATTGAGGAATTGATCAGGGCGAGTATAACCGAGAAACATTTGAGTACGGATAATTTTCTGCCATCCGATTTCTGGAGGGATCGTAACTCAGCATCGAGTTCAAATTTGGAAAAAAGATCTGCACGAAAATTTTCTAAAAAGAGTAAAAACTTTTCTGAATACAAAGATAAACCAGGCGGAGCAGACCCGAAATTCACTTGCATGAAAATGGCACCGAACAACACGACGACTAAATATAAAAATCGGAGTTACCTGAAGACCGAGAGTTCCGACAATCTCGATTCAAAATTCATTTCAGTTAAACCATCCCAACGTTGTGGAACGAAGAAACGCGAAAGTTTGATGAAATGATTATACCTAACTACGTGATTAATTGCAAATAAATTGTAGCAGCCAGGTCCGTTATTAAACGTCTGCTGTTTCCACATTTGGCAATCAAATAGTCAGGGAAAATTTCTGGAGTTACTTAGCTCCGTTAGAAAATAGACAATTCAAAGAAACGGATTCTACATGTCAAAATAAAATAAAAATAATTCGTTGAATACTTTTTGCGTATTTTTAACTTCCCGCTTTAGCAAGAGAGAAGTTATTGTAATCACCCCGAAAATGACAAGTTGAGTTTTCACCAGATTTCCACGTTTCGAGGTCAAGAGAATCACCTCCGACCATTTTCAGATGGCCGCTGGGTGTGTGTATAATATGTACGTATGTATGTGTGTGATCAGTTTTTTTGTCCGACGATATCTCGATAATGAATGATCGGATTTTTATGAATTTGGTATCAATCGACGCAGATTCCCCGAACTTAGAACTGATTAGATTCTGGATTTGATCGGTCCAGTAGTTTTTGAGATATTCAACAAACAAAATTTTGAAAAAAATATTTTAATCGACGATATCTCGAGAAAGGATCGACGGATTCCAATGAAAATTGGTATCTCAAGGTTTTCTGAACCATTGATCACGAATACAAGGACAGATTTTTTTAACTCCTCTCATCCGAAAACTGCCTACCAATAATTATTTTAGGAAATCTTCATACATGTGTTTTTTTGTTTCCTTGAGAGATTTGGGCGAGAAGTTTTAGGTCTGGCCCATCGTGGTCAGCCGATTTACCTGCTTGTTTTTGAATGCGATTTGCCTTTGAGCGATACCTGCTCATCGAATATAAATAAGAAATGTTTCAGAATAGTGTATCTATTACAGAAAATTAGCCAAGTTAGTGAACATGGGATGAGAGATCGATGCAGAGTAGGTATAAAAGTTGAATTTGCGAAACAACGAAAAATAAGCGTATATGATAAAGTGGTTCAAAGTTTAGGGGGACACATTCTTATAAAGAATATGAAATTTCTTTGGGCTTTGGTGGATTATCAACATTTTGATTAAGGGTAGGAAAAGCAGCATACTTTACGTAAAATTCATCAATTTTATTTCAGGACTGAACCTAGAACCGAGATCGATGATCGGCGAAACACTGAAAAGATATCTTTCGGGTTTTGATATTGTAGAGAAATGAAATGAATGAGATTTACATAGAAAAGAAGAAAAAATAAACATCTTAAATACGACACTGCCACCAGCCACACGGAATTACGAACAAAATTCGAAGCCCGTCGTATGCTCGGACAGTTATACTGTTTCAATGATATGCCACCAGTTCCTAAGACAGAATAGCTGATGTCAACCACCACATTCGCGATTCTATTACGTGCCATTTTACGAAAACAATCAATTCAGTCAATACAATTGAAAATTGAAAGAATTTGGAATATCTCGATCCATCTTTCACCCCAATTATAACAACAGATTTTTACTTCCAATAGAAAAAAAATTAAATAAATAAAAAAAATTCGAATCTCATTTTTTGGTCCCAAATATGATCGTTGGCTGAAAACTTTCAATTTTCACATGGGTTAAATCTGGGGAGTTTTCCACAGATATTCTGGATCAGATATACCTACTGATTAGGAATTCAAGTCGTTCTAATCGCGAATCAGGAATTGAATGACGCATGACGATTAGGTATAATAATTTCATCGTAATCGGCTCTAGGATCAATAAAAATGATATAATAAGAAAAGAAGAAAAATAATGTGGGAAAAATTTGATGATAAGGTGAAAGGTACGCTAGGAACATTTATCGGCCTTCGGTTTCCTCGCTTGGCGCGAAAACCGCGGCCTTCGTGGTGCATTATGCGCGGAACGTTCGCCTGAGGTGGTCGACCGCTTCTCGGTGTCCATTACCGATGACGGCTACCTTTTACCTCGGCGGCGTAACCAGGACGGATTTCCTGGACCCGGTAACGCATCCTCCGTGGAAATCCTGAAGTGAATTATGTGTGCCGTGAAAAGTATACTCTTTTTCATCAACAGTGATTAGTCAAACCCCCTGCCCTCCTGTCCGAGCCCTCCGCCCCCGCAGGCATCGTGCAAGTGAATTTATTGCGTAATCACAACGGACTCCCTCGTCATCATCGATATGTCTTGCTACATTCGCGGCGGGTCCACGCGTAACTCCGAGTAAGTGGAATGATTAATTTGAAAAGAAAAGAAGGAATGGAAATAAAAAAATTTTCAAAATTTGAGTGAGACCAAATTATTTTGCGCGCAAATGCAGCAGCTGCGATAATTTTTTTTTTTTTTTTTGAATAATTCCTTCGTAATTAGGGAGAGGCACGAAAGGCTTGCATCCAAACTGCAGCTGAAAATGACAGAAGCAAAGTCGAGTTGCCAAATTTTGCCCCGTATTTTTAGTTTCAGGATTAAATATCATTCGCCACGAATTATATTTCGTACCTTGGAGGGGTAAAAACCACCTGGAATTATTCAAAAATTTATCACCAGGTGGCGATAGTGGCGTACTGTGTCCTCGTGGTGTGTGGGTTCGTTGATTAAATCGATGTCGGTATAATTCTGCTTTTTCCCCACATGGGCTGTCGCGCGGTAATCCAAATTTTTTAAATGACCATTATAATCTTCGGTACAGGGCTGATAATTTTTTATAAAGCTCAAGATCGCTTGGACGACAAATAAAAGATCCAGTTTTATATTTTCAGATGATCGAATTTCAACCCCGAAATCGTAATTTTGAAAAAAGAAATGATGAATGAAGTTGACACGATTTTTCAAATCACCGGTACGATTGAAAGAAATATTTTCAATCGTGATCGAAAATTATTTTCCGATTTTCATCGACAATTGATTGATTCTATCTATGAAAGAGTGGTTTTCGTAGGATCCTTCTCCAACTTTTGAGGGAATATTCTAGATCGACGTGGTCGCACGAGTCAAATCAATGATATCCGATAAATTTTCATTTTGGATACAATTTTTTTTTTTATTTTATTTTTTTATTTCGAGTCATTTTACTTTGGCGAATGGTGAGAAAAAATCTGTCACATGGCTCACTAGATTAAAAGAAAGACCGTATCCCTATACAGGATGTCACAATTTGAACTGCAGGTACATTAGAATATCTCGAAAAATAATAGTTGTAGAGAAAAATGTTTCAGATAAAATTTGTGGGTTCCGAGAGGGACAGATGCCGAGGCCAAGGCGATATGAAGGTCAACTTCGGTTTTTCGAATGGAAACCTATATTTTTCATTACGTAATTTCAATTCTACTTGAAAACTTAAACGACTTTTGTCTGAAATATTTTTTAGTGGAACACCAATTTTTTATGATATTCAGCTAAAAGACTAGAGATTTTTCAACTCTTGAGAACGTTTTACCTCTAAACTATCAAGTTTGGAGAAAAATTGCAAGAAAGAAAAATTGTGTCATTCCATGCAAAGAAGCTTGGAGAATATTCTTTCAGAACTTCTGCAACCATTCTTAATTTTTTCACGCAATCGAAGAAAGTTGAATAAAAAGTTATAGGAAAAAAATGTGCAATTATTTCCTGAAATTCTTTGCATTGAATTGAGCATTTTTTGTTTCTCGCAATTTACCTTCAAACTTAATATTTTAGAGGTAAAACGTTCTTAAGGACCGGGGTACATACTTTGAAATAACCTTTTTCAAATCACTGGTACACTGTCATAAAACATTTTATTGACTCAATTTTTATACAGCAGATTACTAGTATTTTCAACTATAATTGAGGCATATAGACGAATATCTGGATTTCGTCTTTATGTAGTTCTCAACCACCGATGAAAAAACAGTTGTCGTCGCATACAGGTTGCATCGTTGATTCAATCTCTTTGAAATTTGGAGGGAATATATTCTACATTGATGTCATTTTGAACCAAACCAATAATATTCTATAAATTTTAATTTTAAACCTGAAATTTTGTTATTTTAAGACATTTTTTCAGAAAAGATGAAAAAAAAAGTGTGTTACCTGGTCACAATGATAGGAGACGAATCTTATCTCTATATATTATTGGTTCGGTCCGAAATTACATCAATATAGAATTTTCCCTCCAAATTTCAAAAAGATTCAATCAACGATGCGACAACGGCTGTTTCATCGGTGGATGAGAACTACATACCTAAAGACGAAATCCAGATATTCTTTTATATGGCTCAATTATAGTTCAAAATACTAGTAATCTGCTGTATAAAAATTGCGCCAATAAAATGTTTTATCACAGTGTACCAGTGATTTGAAAAAAATTATTTCAAAGGTGTACGTAGCCCCTTAAAAGTTTCAAAATCTTTAGCTGCTTAGCTGAATATTATGAAAAATTGTTTTTTCACAAAAAAATGTTTCATACGGTAGTCGTTTGATTTTTTGAGTAGAATTAAATATCGTAATGAAAAATATAGGTTTCATTAAAAAAAAAACGAAGTTGACCTTCATATCCCCTTGGCGCCTTCCTTTAGAAAAAAGCCAATATCACCAGTATCTGTCCCCCTCGGAACCCAACAAATTTTATCTGAAACATTTTTCTCTACAACCATTACTTTCTGAGATATTCTAATGCACAGTTTAAGTTGGGACATTGGTATAGTTGACCTGAAACTATAATAATCAATGTAGAATATTCCCTCCAAAATTGAAAATGTTTCTATACACAAACGATGCGACCTATACGACTTTTTTCTTCGGTGAGCTCAATCTATGCAAAACTCGGTCTATGAAATATGAAATAATTTTGAATTATGTTTCAAAATACTTATGGTAATGAGTTTTAAAAATAAAATGAGTCGATGAAAAAATTTCTTCAAAGTGTCTCAATGGTATGAACAAAAAATCATTGCCAAGGTGCATATTATATCTGCAATCTTATCAAGAATACGTAAAATTGAAATTTGCTTTCTTTTTCATTGTTTTTTTTTTTTTTTTTGTTTTATTATTTAAGGTCACATTAGTCCGTACTCTGTGGATATTTTTGAGAATTTGGTACCAATTCGTTTGTGTATTTATCGGATATTTAATTCGTATTACAGCGACACAATGGACGACGATACCGACGACAAAGACGACACGAAGCGGTAAGTTATTCGAATGCCTTTTTTGTCTTGTCGTTGTTGTGACTGACATATAGGATTTCGAACTGAACGTATACGGAGAAGACATGTACCTATATATTCAAATTTTATCAGTCTGTGACATGATGCGACTAGTCGATACGCGATGGACGATAGAGTTGAAAATAATTTGAAAATACGTTAAAATTGTGTTGATGTAATTATTATATTTTTGGGATAATAATAGACGTGGTAATTGTTTTTCAGGAAGTCGCGTAATCTCAGCGAAAAAAAGAGAAGGGATCAGTTCAACATGCTTGTCAACGAGCTGGGCAGCATGGTCTGTGCAAATACAAGGAAAATGGACAAATCTACGATCCTTAAATCGACGATATCGTTTCTCAAAAATCATAACGGTCAGTATTCACATAATATATTTATTATGACTAAAAGTTTTATATGGGGCATTCCATGCCAAACCGTACAGTTAAAAATTTTTTTTTTTGATTTTCGTAATTATTTGATATTCTTTACTATCCATCAAAAAAGTCCCTCAGGTAAATTTTGAGATTTTTTCGATTACCGGTTCAAAATATATCGAATTTTGAAAAAAAAAAAACCTTTTTTCGGTTTTTCGCTTATAACTTCTTCAAGAATGGTCCAAATTCAACTTTTTTTTTTTTTGAAAAGTACATGGAAAGACAAAAATTTTGAAAAAAAAAACGTTGAATTTGGACCATTTTTGAAGAAGTTATAAGCGAAAAACCGAAAAAAGTTTTTTTTTTTTTTAAATTCGATATCTTTTGAACCGGTGATCGAAAAAATCTCAAAATTTACCTGAAGGACTTTTTTGATGGATACTAAAAAATTTCCAAAAATCACGAAAATCAAAAAAAAAAAAAATTTCAAACTGTACGGTTTGGCATGGAATGCCCCATATAATTTATTAAGTGAACCTGATTTGGAACAAAGAACAATTTTTTTCGAAGACAAATCATACAAGAATCTCACATTTGTATACCAAAATTTTTTTCAAACAGAGATCGCAGTCAGATCCAGAGCTCACGAAATTCAAGAGGACTGGAAGCCCTCGTTTCTATCAAACGAAGAATTCACACATTTGATTCTAGAGGTTCGTCAAACGACTAGTTACACTAAAAAAAAGCTGATTTCCAGACCGGAGAGATCGTTGAGAAAAAGCGAAAAAAGTAGCCTAGCAGAAGGATATTCAAATATATTCAATGGAGTGTCTTAAAAAAAATTGACATTTTATGTTTTCATTTCCATCACTCTCAATGTTAGTTTTCTATAAAAAAAAAGATGCTTGTCCAACGTTTTTGAAGCCTATGCTTTTCCTGGCATACGGCTTTTTCAAAACTCACTCAGAAAGGGGTCTTTTGAATTTTTCATTTCGGATGTTAGTCAGGAAAACAAAAATTTTAACTAATGGGCCGATGATAGGCGAATAAAAATCATAAGAAGTAGACTGATTTACATCAAAATCAGGAATGACCATTTTTGGGGTCGCTTATTTCAAATCTGAAGTCAAGATACGAAAATTCAAAACAGTGGCATTAAAATCGATTAAAACGATTTTCTTTTGTATAGAAAAAAAAAAAAAAAAAACTAATAACTAATTCGGAGTGGTGGGAGTAGAAGAAATGAAATAACAATTTCTTTGAAGACACCCTAAGATCTACTAACACCTCCTTTGAACCTTAAATGATTTTTTTATTGAACAGGCATTGGACGGTTTCATAATTGTCTTTTCGGCGAACGGACGGATATACTACGCATCTCAAAGCGTGACCTCTTTGCTGGGCTATCTTCCAAGTGACCTGGCCAACACATCGATATACGAAATTGCCTATCAGGAAGACCAAACACCCCTCTATAACATCCTGGCAAACCGTCCCGAAGCACAGGGTCGACGGGATACCAACGAAGGTAATGATCCTAGGCCATTATCGAAGCGATCGCACGAAAATCGTTTAGTCGTGAGAGCGGTTTTTCAAGAATCTTTCAAAGTAGAATCAGGTGAAATTAAAGCCCCCCGCACACGGTGCTTGTTTTCATGATTTTTACGTGCTGAATTGCTTGCGTGCCTATGACAAAACACATCAAGCAAGCAATCCAGCACGTAAAAATCATGAAAACAAGCACCGTGTGCGGGGGGCTTAAGTCAGGAGTTGTGAGCCTCGTTTGTCATGATTAGATGCTGCCAAAGTAAGAACTGTTAAATTGTGATGGTTAACGAGATCAGTATAAGCCTCTAATTCTCGAAAAACATAAGCCTCTATCAGATGAACAAACAAGATTTTGGTGTGTTAATTTTTAACTTCCCGCTATGAGAATTGAAAATTTTCATAAAAGAAGGGAAGTAATTGGTTTCGGTCCGATTTTCGAAAACCGAGTTTTCATCAGATGTCGACATTTTGAAGTCCTAGGAAGCTATTCCGACTATTTTTGGATGGACGTCCGTATGTGTGTGTGTGTGTGTGTGTGTGTGTAACGAAATTTTTGTCGTACGATATCTTTAGAACGAATTGAACGATTGGAATGGTTCTTGTAGCGATCGAAAGGGTTTATCAAGACTTAGATCTGATCAGATTTTAGAGTCACTCGGTCGAGTAGATCCAAAGTTATTCGAAAAATAAAAATTAAAAAAAAAAAAAAATTTCATGTTTTCAGCGCATATCTCCTAAACTGTTTGTGCGATGAGTCTCAAAACTTAATCAGATTTAAGTCTTGGATAGCCCTCTGATTGCCGCAAGGTTCATCAAAATCGAACGATTAGTTTAAAAGATATTGCACGACAAAAATTTCTTGTTTTGTCGTATTAAACCTTTGGAACGAATTAACCGATTTGAATGATTCTTGCGGCGACCGAAAAGGTATACCAGCACTTGAATGTAATTGAGACTGAACGATATTTTTTTACATTAAATATAACTCCCCAAAACCTAGAAATGTAGACATTTGAAAAAACTCGATTTTGGATTAAAAATCATACGGGAAAAAAATTTATATACGGAAAACTAACTATACTTATAACCTTTCTCAATGTATTATAAACACAATAGTATCAATTTGTTGTAACGTATTTAACACATAGCGGGAAGTTTTAGGGTTGGCTCACAGGTCAACCGGTTTCCTGATTTTTTTACTAGAAAATCGAAGAACAAGAGCAAAAGATCTTATGAGTTTCAGAATTTCGTGCTAGCGAAATTATCATTGCTTGAATAATCTTCGTAGTATTTCATGATATACATTAAGTTGTTATAGACGAGAGTAGCAATTGACGAATGGTGTTTTTCAAATTTTCAGATAGTCAAGTGTCTTTTACGTGTCACATAAAAATAGGCGGATTCGACTTCCGGGAAGAGGCTGTATACGAGCTCGTACAATTTGTGGGATATTTCCGTGAGTATAAAATGAACGTATAACATCTTGAAACATTAATTACTTTGTTGATGCGCTGAATGAGACTAGGATTTTTTTTTTATATTTCCGATCAATTATTTTGAAAAGAAAAAAAAAAAAAAACAACACAAAATTGTTACTTTGCATCAGTGCAGTGCAAAAATTTGCAAATAAAAAGTGGCACCTTATTCAAATCAGGTAATGCAAATAAAACCTGGTGAAAATATATGTCCGACCATTTTCTTAGAATTTTTATAATAACTTTGAAATCTGAAGTACGTTGAGATACTCTGTAAATAGTCTCATCGACTTCGATTATCTATGAAATTATTCTGAAAATATTCTCAAAATATTTGAACATCTTATGATTAATATTAGAAATTTTTCAGAAAATTTTCAGTCATTTTCATAACTTGACTAACATTTGAAAGATATGAAAAATAAAGTGTGTTTCGAATTTTTTCAAATTATTTAGAAGAGATTTAGAATGATCGGAGTTTGTGGAACTTTTTACAGAGACTTTCAGAATGTTCCGAAAATTTTAAGAAAATAATCGGATCAAAGTAGGCTCTGGTCTTTCATACATCGATTTTCCAAATTTCAGTAAAGATCAGGCATCGGTATAAAATGATTATAAAAAAAATTAGATCTCGATAGGAAAATGCATTAATTTTCCGGTCTTATGGTCTGATGGCAAACTTTTTAAAGAACTATAATTAAAATTCTTCTTATTTCAGGTTCGGACGTAGATGTAGAACCGGACGTCGATGATCTGATCCCAAAAAACCGACCAGAAGGAGTTTCGACTAATGATTCAAAGTTCGTTATCTCTTATCCACACAGCAAGTTCAATATCATTATTACCCCGAAAGCCTGGTTTAATTTTGGGGAGATAATTGAGATTTAAAATTACCCGGTTGAGTAAATATACGAATTCAATTACAGGCTCGTTTTCGTGGGTACTGGACGTCTTCAAACGCCACAACTTATACGCGAAATGAGCGTCGTTGATAATGCAAAATCCGAATTTACCTCGAGGCACAGTTTGGAATGGAAATTTTTGTTCCTCGATCACCGAGCTCCTCCTATAATCGGCTACTTGCCTATCGAAGTTCTCGGGACTTCCGGATACGATTATTACCACGTAGACGATCTGGACAAAGTCGTAACTTGTCACGAAGCGCGTAAGTTCAAATTGTGAAAAATTCTAACAAAGGACACAAACCAAATTAGAAAACAACTCGCAGGATTCCAGAAACGAAAAGAAACGTTTCTGTAGTTGATCAGAATTGTATTTTGAGATAAAATTTCTGCTCTGTAAACGTTCAAATTAACCGAAAAAATTAATCCCTCAACAATTACCCAAGAAGCTTTTGAAAATTTCCTTAAATTCTATAGAAGATTGTAACGTCAACGCAGTTCTCGTTTTTTCTTTCATTCTTTGATCAGTAATGCAGAAAGGAGAAGGTACTTCGTGCCACTATCGATTCCTCACCAAGGGCCAGCAATGGATATGGCTACAGACGAGATTCTACATAACTTACAATCAGTGGAATTCAAAACCCGAATTTGTTGTCTGTACTCATCGTGTGGTCAGCTATGCGGACGTTATAAAACACCTTAGAAAGAATCCCGAAGGATTCGACAAGTGCCAAGATGTCGACGTAGCTAAATCACCATCCAACAACCAACAACGACAGGTAAAAGTCACGCATATTCCATAAATATGTATTCTGAAGAACGACCAGGAGAAAAATCAGAAATTTTTGTTAGGTATCGAATAATCATAAATGAACTTCATAAATATCCAAAATTATTGAACCGATCTGGTACTTTTATCTCGCTGAAGCACCGCACATCTCCTTCAAATTGAAAGACACATGTGGCAATTTTAGATGCCTATCATAATTCTGACTAAAATTCTGTAATACTCAGATTTTTTCATTCAGCCTTTTTCGAAATCATTCGACACGTTTAAAGTTATTAAAATTTCGAAAGTCGATAAAAACTATTCTATGGCCAAGGAACTTACTAAATACTACTGTTTTCAACTCGTCAAAATATGTTCTTTCATTTGAAAGGGAGAAGAAAAAAAAGAAGGTTTTCAGTCACAAATTGAAAGTAGTTTTTTTTTTCAAAAGTCATTTTCGATCGAAACCAATACTTTTCTTGTACAGCCATGACAGCTGATGAAAGCTAAAAAATGATCATGGAATTAAAATGCTTTTTTATCTTCATGATCTTGATAAAAAAAAATTTACAATTTTTTTGAATATTTTTGAATCATCCTGGTTTCCTAAAAAAAATGTAGGGTTAATTTCTTTATATCGGAGCTTGTTAACTCTGATTGTTTTCGAATTCTTACTGAATCCTCTATAGAAAGTATCAGAGATATGTTGACAATGGGCAATCAATATCTCTGAAGCCTTGAGGATATATCGTCATTTTGCATTAGAAAAATATCACAAAAGCGTCTGTGTACCTGAAACGAATCAATAACAATTGCCCTCTCTGGTCAGACTGTAGACAATCATTGAACGAAATTCAATTCCCGCTTGATCAAATTGTTTTAACAATTATTAATTTCTTCTACGACAAAATTGAATAAACGAAGTTAGTGAAGATTGACGAATTTCGTCTGGAAACCAGTAAAGAGTCTGCGAATCGCGCTATCGAAATTTTGTGGCTATACCCTCCTAAATTAAATGTTCTATGAAATTTATGAACTATTTAGTATTCCGCATTTGTTCCTGCCGTTTAAATCGTGCCTCAAAAAAAAAAAAAAAAAAACAGGTAAATCTGAAGTCACTCATAGCATGCAGATGTATCAATGGGACTCACCAATATGGCTTTTCTTCGTATAACAGCGGTCATGCAGATTAAAGTGCAATATCTGAACTTGCGATGTCCAATCGGAATTAGATGTTCATATTTAGAAAAAGTTTATTTTATAACCACAAAGGCCGACGATATTGTTGCGTATATATTGTCGGCCCTCCTCTCCGTTGAAGACTAATAATGATTGCAAACGTATTCAAGTTGATATATAACTACAAGACAAACAATTATAATTGATCTATCAACGCGATAGGATTGTTTTTTTATTTTATAATTTAAAAAATTTTCATTGCAGCGCAATATTAGAACGTCTCGATGTAATTTATGGTCCTTCTTCATATTATTCATAAACTTTCACATATTATTATCGAATCAGTATTCTGATTCACCAAAATTTTCAACCGCACAATTATACTTATTTACACTTGGTCACTCCCTTCGAGATTTCGTTGAACATTAAGCTAATCGTAAACGGTAAACTTCTTCCGCGCTTTAAGGCAACACACGTGCACTAAGGCAACCTGATTTACTCGTCTTATACGATGTGTAGTACCACGGCGTCACGCTAGACGTCTCTTCCGTCGTTTCGAACCGCGCTCGAAAACGTTGTCAATCATTTTCATATTTGTATTCAATTCGCTGTTAGCTATTCTCTGGTAATAATAACCCTCGTCATATTCGTTCGTATAATCAATTGACGACTATAATATCTGTATAAAAATGTTGATCTTTCAATTTTGGCAAACTGCATGTGAATAAGTTACACTATAGGTTATGATGTGTTAACTTTGCGCTAGCTAACTCACTAAATGTTTCGGTCAAATGTAATTAATAGATCTTAGAAGATGTTACTTATAGGTTTGTTCGACCCGGCGAAATTTTCACGGCTTCTCATGACTTCTAGAAATTTACATTTTAATTGAAGCTGGGGTAATTGTTTGGGACAGAACCGAGACCTGGGTATTGTTAACGATGTAGTAGCCTTTGATTCGGAACGTTGTAAAAATTTTCTCGGGTTTGGTGGACCTATGTATGACAATAACGGAATTGTCAAAAAAGTTAGGGTATTTTTAGGTTTATGAATAAATTTCTTGGTGCGAGATATTAGACTGATTAAAATGTAACATAATTCTTCTCTAAAGTTGATAGTTTGGAGGTGAAACGTTCTCAAAAGTTAAAAAATCTCTATAGTTGTTTAGCTGAATATCATAAAAAATTGGTATTTCACAGAAAAATGTTTCATACAAAAATCGTTTGATTTTTCGAGTAGAATAAAATTACGTAATAAAAAATATGAGTTTCCATTTAAAAAAACGAAGTTGACCTCCGTATCACATTGACTCCTGTACTTACTAAAAAGCCAATACCACGAGTATCCGCCCCCCTCGACACCCAACAAATTTTGTCTAAAACATTTTTCTCTGTAAGCATTACTTTTCGATATGTTCAGCTGGATTGTTTAAAATGGGACACCCTGTACATTGCCCATTAATTTAGTGCCAATTATTTGCCAAGAAAATAAAACAATTTCAACCGAAAATTTATACCTATTCATAATAGTTTGGATCCGGTATGATTCATTGCTGATGATATAGATATTTATTTTGTTCACGGCTCACGCGTACATTTGTTATAAATGTCTTCAGGCCGTTATGAAGTTTAGATTAGGTATACCAAATGCTTCAAGCATTGATCACTGGGTAACAATACGATTCGATTATTTTCAGCTGAATCGACCAACGCTTTGTTATCAGTTCGAATCGACGTTTATGTCAAGCTGATGGCCCAGACTCTAGAGTATGGATTTTCTATAGATGAACGTTTATCTATTGTCTTCATTGTCTATACACGGACTATCGGAATCGAAATTACCGGCCTTTGTCATCTGTACCTTTTGTTGTTTGTCTATCGAAAACTTCCGTGGTAAACACCGATGCACACGAGATTCCAGAAGCCATGGCGCATGTGCCGTTGCGAAAGTCCAGTGAATAATGTGCATGCGCTATGGCTTTTGTAATGCCGCTACTCGGCGTACAATAGATCGCAAACGAAAAAGTGAACCATTCAGGAATGAGAAAAAAAAATATAGGAAAACAAACCGAAATAATGGAGTACCATACTTTATATTTATGCAGGTAGTCCGTTAGGTAGTCCGTCTCAATTCAAACGGGTCCTGGGTCCTTACCCTCTCAGGTTTACCTGCCGATTTATTATGGTATTTTACCCTGCACTCGCAGAAGTTTATGTGAATTATTATAGATTTTTTTCATGATCCGTTTCGGAATCACCTTATTTAATACAGAGTAGAGGAGTACTTTGTACAGAGTGGTGGTGTACTTAGTAAATTCGTCTTAACACTTATTATTAGTATACAACCATTAGTGCTAAGCACTGAATTTCGAGTACTCGGTAGGCCAGTACTAGTTCACAATTAATCTCTACTGAGTACACCAGTACTAAGTACCACTACAACTCTGTACTAATTGTAAGTACTAGAGTTTAGTCCGCTATGTAGTGATATCTTAGTACTTTTTCCTTGCGAACATGACAACGTCGTTTGAGAATGAATACCTATACACGTTGCAACTTTGAGGAAATTGCTCAGCTTCTTTACCTGGTGTGTATTGGAAAGGATTTTATTGATTTATCTTTTCACTGGCTTACTTTAGAATTTTTACGTTGTATTTGTTGAATTTTTCACGTGGTTTGAAAAATTTGTTTATGCACAACTTCGAGCTTTTGAAACTTCTCATATTCCGAAAATTTCGATATTTGAAATCCAGATTTTTTCAGGCTTTTGATTTTTTGAAATTCTTATGAATGAATTTTAAATGAGCAAGATTTTAATAATGGTTTCCAGCTAATCAGATTGGATTACCGATTAACCCTGAGCGATTGAAAAAATGTATATATTAAGGGGGTTATATCTACATATTCGATTAGACTGTTTTTTAAAGACTGATGTATCCCAACAATTTCTGAACAGCTCCCTAGGTTTTTTATAGAATCTTACTGACATTTTAGAAGTAGGTGAAAGTTAAGATTCATGAGCCATCGCCTCTCAATGTGAAACGCCGGAAACAGAAAAGTACTTATCGAAAGGATTCGGGTGAACCGCTGCATGGAATCATGGATTTTAGACTTATTGGTCTCTAATGGTCAAGAGTACAAACCTTCATCAGATGAATATAGAACATTTTGATACATTGATTTTTGTTCAGGTAAATTGAAAAATACTCAATAAAAGTTGATAAATTTGGAAACATTGACACAGAACAGGTGGTTACTCAAGTTATTTTGATAGTTTAACAAAGTTCTATGTTCTTCTGATGAAGGTATATTTTCTAGAGACATATCTGCACTCATATAAGAACCCTGGGTATACTGCAGCGGGCTGGGTAAAGAGATAAAACTCGACAACAGCGTAATAATGTGCGCGGCAGGGAACCCTGGGCGCACTGCTGGAATACCTCTTCTCAGTTTGACTCGAGAGCCTTAAGAGGCAATGAAAGACGCCCATCGCCTGGAAAACGCGGGGAGCCAAAACTCCTACATTACTTGACCGATCCGAATGAAACTTTAAGGATCGATGTATTATCTTTGCGGAAAGTGGAGCAATTTTTTACTTTTTCAAAATTCCGAAAAGAAACATTGAGAATTTTTTGAAATCCTCAAATTTTAAAAGAGTAAAAAATTGTTCCACTTTCTGCAAAGATAATACACCGATCCTCGAAATTTCATTCCAATCAATCGAGTGAGGTAGGAGTTTTGGCTCCCTGCGTTTTCCAGACGATGAGCGTCTTCAATGGCCCCTTAACCAAAGGTGAAGGCCAACAATCATCAACTCCCAAAGACAGGAGGTGGTAGATCGCACCCTGTGGACGCGGATGCGGCGTGGAAACCAACAGATATTTACAGACATCCCTATACAAGGATGAGTTAGAAAAGAGACTAAGGGGAATCTGCAGTCGGCTGAGAACGGCAGGTATGGTCGAGAGAAAGGTAGAGTTTCTACAACAATCCATTAACCAAGTTTAAAAAGATACCTGCCCCACGAAGCAAATAAAAAGGTGCCCTAGAAAAACAAGAAGCTAGGAAAACTCAGACCCAGCTCCCGGAAACTCTAAACAGGGCCCTTACCCAGAAGTTCCTGCTTCAGACCCTAGAAAGTCTAGTGGTACGTCAGACACATAAGAGACGGCACACTGGTCAGAAGACCCATCACGCATTCTCAATATGCGTACTTCGCTGGTAAATCCACGGAGGCAGCTCTACACTATCTCATATGCGAGAAAGAAGGGTCTCCCTACCGGAAAAAGCAGGGCCTGCAAAAAGATGATAGGCCAGGAATGGGGGCTCAAAGCAAATATGGTCCGGTGGGTCGTGATAGGACTTATAACCGGTCCTTGGCTTACAGGAAGACACCTGGTAATCTGGGGCTCGAGACAGGGCCGCTTATTGTACTAGATATGGGGAGGAACAGGAGATTCCCCACCACCTGATAGCATGGTGAAAAGAGCTTAAGTGCCCTTGTCGTGAGGCCCTCGGAGCATCCTACACCGGTGCTGAAGAGATTGAAAAGATTAGGGTTGGCAGGCATCTACAGTTCACCAGGATGGCTAACTTAACCTATCTTTCTACAATCTAGGTTACCCGGGAGGGTTCGGGCACAATGGTTGTAATGGACTTAGCGCCCGAATATCTCAACAAATATACCATATTGCCATAGCATGTTTTCTGGACAGTTAGAGACCAAAAAGTCTGATATCAATGCAGTGGTCCACCTGAATCCTAACGGCATGTGCTGTTCGTTTGAATGCGTCCCATATTGAGAGATGATGGTTCACAAATTCCAACTTCCACATGATCATGCTTCAAAAGATTATTAAACTTTTAGGCCGTATAGTCAGTTAAACTTTTGGGACATATCAGTCTTTGATCGACGAACGATTATAAGACCAGACATTTCATGAGTCTGCACTGTTATCTGTAATGCAGGTAGCGACGTCGTCTCAAAGTGGCTTGGCCTTGTCCCCATGGTCATCGAGATCTTCCAAAACATCTCATTCTGTAGCTGTAACACCCCGCCCTCGATGCCACGGTGGTCCAGGCTCGGACACAACGAGTGTATCCGCCGGATCGCAGAGTTCGAAACATTCACATCAAACTCTGCAAAATGCAAGGTCAAAGGTCGAAGCAGTAACGGGGACAGCAACAACGTCGACAAGAGGAAAACCTCCGCAACCAGACGTGGGTCAGCCGTGCGTTGGATTCTTGGAACCATCTCAGTACGTCGCTGCTATTCCTGTACAACCGATAATCACGGCTAGTTTTACCGCTCCAGCTGCACCGCCGGCTAATATTACGTCGCTGCAAACGCCCGAGGTATAATCCCTCGAGGAATTGTAAGATTGATTATTTTTGCATATCTAGTTCATTATTATTTCACTTCTTATTACAAATGTGTACATGTCGTGTAGATTTGGATGTGCCGAAAGGAATGAATTTTTTTTTTCTTCGAGCTCCTGCTGCGAAAATCACTAAAATTACGTCACGAGTACTGAGACAGGCTTTCGTGCTATTTGTTCCGGCACAAACTAAGGTTTTGCGTGTCAACCAAATGTAAAATCTTATTGTCGATTAAGGCACCACTGAAACTTCAATAACAGCACCACCTCTTTAGAAGATTCATCATTCGACGTAATTTTGGTGATATTTTCGTCGTGATCTCGAAAGAAAAGGGATGTCGATTTGTTTCGGCCGACCCCAATACGTCGATATGTCAAATTAGCTACATGTTTATGTGGATTCTGCACCAGCAGAACATCGTCATGACCTCAGCGCAGAATCATATGCAGGACGAGCTGGAGAGGAAACACGACGAACTTCAACAGCTCATTTTTCATTACCAAGAAGAACTCGGGAGGGTTTCTGAGGAACTTTTCTTCACCAAATACGGCATCTTCTCACCCCTGTTAAACGTATGTGAATTCCACTTCACTTATTATCATCTCTATTTCATCTGTTACATTTTTTTACGAATAGAAGATTCGATTCGAAAGTTTTTAAACTTACCTCAAATCTCTGGAAATTCTTTCGAAATATTATTAATCAATCAATACCCTCTTCAGATCGGCGTGCCCTACGCCACACCTTCGTGTCCTCAAGCAGTGCGATGCGTGAGTAGCACAACAAGTTCCGTAGCACGTCCGATGGCTTCACCAGGGGTTCAAGGTGTCAGTGTATTACCGGTTCCCATCACCCTTTCGGTACCGGTCGTGTCTTCGGAATTATTTGCCCATCCTTTGGCCGTCAGTCCAATACCAACCATGGCATCACCCTCGCAATACAACGCTGCCAGGCGTACGACCGGTCAACAACTCAGCAACAATCCGAATTCTAGTCAAGATCAACAACAACAAAATTCTGGTGAACAAACACTCGTACCTGATCCTCAACAGCCAGGTCCTGCACCTTCTTCGGAACTCTCGACATTCCAAGTTAGCCAACAAACGGAATTACTGTTTTCCCAGATCAGCTCACCCGGCAGCAATGAGTAAAGGGGTTCAAATGTGGTATTACGGGAGTGTTAGTTGATTTCTTATTTTCAATCGAAGAATCAACCAGCATTTTTTTTTTCTCAGGATTGTACGGGCGCAACTGATTATTTTGTGAGTGCCGTGAACATTGATATTTATATCCGTGTTTCTACTTTTCATTCTCTATGCAAAAATCGTTGCGGCTTCTATTATCCGCGTCCAACGAGAGAAAAGAGCACCCACACAGCACACAACGTTTCAGTTAAATATCGCAAGCACTTGCCAGCTTTCGATTTCACAACGGTTTCGTAATGTTCCAAAAAGTTACGTTTTAGTAATATTGCGCTTGTTACTATTACCGTAAAACCTTGAAAACGGTTACCTCTCGGCAATGTAACAGCAAGCTTTTGAAGTTATATCTCAAATGACGGAACAGAAACATAGCAAAAACATTTCAACAGCGTCGTTTTATCTACGGAGTAGTTCCGCGCTCGCCGCTAGGTACAAATTCGGCGCATGGGTCTCTCGGAAGTAGAAATTGCTAACCCGAGTACAACACGCGCTCGGCTGGGTTCAAACTAACATTAACTAGATTCTCGTACGGCCGTGTGAGTATTTGAGTAAGTATCAGTATGGGAAATTACAGATTCAAAAGAACTCGTCAGATCTCGGCACGTCAATTTCACGAAATCGTAACAAGATTTCAGCTCAAGGTATCAGAATTTTATCCGAAACGTTATGTGTTCTGTGGGCGTAAAATGCAATATCGGTAGTATATTTGTACAGCGAAACCGATCGATGTAACACGTTTCAAAATCGCATGGATCAATTCGTTTATAAATAAACAATTAATATCAATCTTTCCCGATGAAAAGTGAACTTCCGTGATCCGTCACATTGCTGACATGAGAATTGTAGACATGCAGTGTTTAACAGTGCTACTCAAAATGAGAGATACTATTAATTACTTACTCAAGGGTAATTAGAGGGTGAAATTATGAGGATCCTTAGTACCCCGACGAATCGAGTCGTGTAAATACGTGATATGGGTTAATGACCAGAATTACGACAATATAAAAGATCGCTCAAAATCGATCATTCGTTATAATTAGCGTATGCCGTACGTCGAGTGCAGCTGGGCATAGCTCAATTGTAATAATGATGAAGAAATTTAAAATATTTTTTAACAATTTTTCATAAATTAGGATTATGATAATTATAAAACTATAAGGAGAAAAAACAGAGATATGAAATAACGAGGATCATACCGCGATCTGTTTGGGGAAAATAAATGAGAATCTCGATTTTCGATATCTCTTTAATTTTTTTGTTCACTAGTTTAAATAAAGTTTATTAAATTTGTAACAAAATAGGTAAAGAAAAAAGTAAATCTAATTAGTAGAATTATTAGGATCACATAATGATATTATACTGTATAATAGGTGTATGGTAAATGATAATCGACAAAGCGAGGCTGGTGCAGAGACGCGGGTGGGCAGCCTCGAGGTGGACGTGACAATTTCAATCTCTTCTAGTTTAGTGATATTGCTTCCGGCCGTTTTGCCAAATTACATTTTGAATAAAATTTCGTTCACGTATAGGCAATAATGTGCGCTTCAAGAAATACGATTGTCCTTGATAGCGGTTCTAGGGTGGCTCAAATCATTCACAATTTTGAAAATCGCATACGTCGTATACGTATATGTTACGCGTTAAATAAAAAATAAAAAATCAAAGGCCAAAATGCGGTATGGTCAACATTGTTATATCATAAAGCATATCTATGTGTTGACAATTGCCTATATTTTCATTTAAAATGCAGTATTTTCATCTTTTTCATCAGACTTTTATTCGAGGCTGTATGACCTGCAGTTCCCGACGAGATAAAAATTTTATTCAACTACGTACATGGATTGGGATATGTCATTTCAGGAAAGTATATACATTATTCATCTTTCCCCCATATCAAAACTATTCAGAATAAGGCTTAAAAGAAATCCTTAAAAATGGAGAATGATGACATTTGATGTTGAAATTTATTAATTTTTAATTTTCTTTTACTTATTGTATAACTCAGCCGGGACTTTTTGTAAAAAATTTAACAGGACATGATTTCGTAAAGAATCAAATTTTCTACAATAAATGTCCCCAAATCCGACTCTATAGATTCAATAGTTCAAAAGTTATAGCCGTTCAAAGTTAATTTCAGCCATAACAAGACGTTGAAAAATAAAATATATTTTGAACGCCGATAACTTCTAAACAATTGAATTTACCGACTCAGCTCTGAGGACATTTATTGTAGATAATTTGATTCTCTGCAAAATCATGTTCTGAAGAATTTTTCACAAAAAATCCCAGTCGAATTAAACAGAGTTGATAATTTTCGTGTATATGTTAATCGAAGTCTTATAACTTCGCGAGGATTTACATTTAATGCAATTATTCTGAGACGTTTTTACATGGAAGTGAAAAGAAAATCTTTACCTCAAATGACACACTATATTTTTTGATGCCTTTAATAATTATCATTATCATTCTCTCCTTAGTAAATAATTTTCATTCTTATTTAAGCATAGCTACTTGAGCTTCGATAAAAATCACAGAGTGATTCATAGGTGTATAATATATACGATAAAATGACAATTATTGTAGTCGATTTGTTATAATAACGATTAGGCAATTATACGCGATATATATGCAGTGTATGGGATAATATTCTGTCGCAATCCGTAAAAGAAATTAATTATTATCAGCTGTATGTATCCATATAGTATACGTATAAAAATTTTGCAATTTATTTACGATTTACACTGACGCAGCGGTAATATTCGTATAGTATAGAAATATCACTTAATATTATAATCTCTGTAATACGTTTATACTAGAAAGATATTTTTTTATAATATATCAGATATATCTCGTGGTACAAATTAACTAGAAGTACCGATTCCTGTAGAGGCAATTTTAAATGATATCGAATAACTAATTAGCGTTTGCATTTTTGAGGAAGTTTGTTACAGCTATGAGCTGTTATGGACTGAATTAAATAAATCTAGGTATACATCGTGAATATTTATGTTTTAAATCGAAAAAAAAAAAAAATTTCGAAACTTTTTCAAAAGTCTCTAGTGTCAAATTAACCTTTTTTTTCTCCAAAATTCATCGCTATAATTGCCATTATCTTGTCATGATATGAATCGAATGTATAATGATTGTGTGATACAATTTGATGTATGAATCCTTGAAAAATTATTCACCGATTTGCTTTATTGGACATCCAAAGTCACATTGCGAATTTCAAATCGAATTATGAATGGAAATATATAAAACGATGGCCACAATTTACCAAAACGGAACATTACCTATCTTACAAAAGGAGCTCACAGCTACTGGATCGAGAATCTGAAAGATGAGCGTCTTAGGGATGGAAACTAGACCCAAAAATAGTATTTCCTAACGTAATTTACATTACCCCAGAAACACATGTATATAGGTATGGTGGAGATTTAGGTTTTCCAAATTGGTCTCTTAAAAAAAAAAAAAAAGAAAAAAAAAAAACGCTCGTAGGGGTACTTTTCTCTACATTAATCTCTGAAAAGCTCACGGAGATTCTGTACCTAGCCTAGCTTTTAATAACGCCGTACGTTCTCGAAGATTCATCATCGACAGCTTCCAATTTTATGTATGTACATATAATATACATTAAATCTATAAATTTTAAAAATTTCGTATACCTGTATATCAGCATCGCATGAAATTCGCCGGCCAAAAGTCTATTCAGAAAATGAATAGGTAACGAATAAGACCAAACAGATTGGAATCTGTAATAGTCATATAGGTATATATATTTGTACAATATGTATGTATGGACGTTGAATGTGTATATATGTATACCCGTGTGTATATATTTTCCAATTTTTTTGCAAGGGAAGTAAAAATTACATGCGTAGGTACATAGCTATATGTACCGGGTGTTCATTTTATCCTGTTACGAGTTTTCATCTTGGAACCAAGGCGTTTTCGAGCAAAACCTCTCAAACCAAAGTTGTATCGTTTCAAGGGGGAAAGATAATAGTATTTTTCATTTTTCAATTGGTGCACGGTTTCAAGGTTATTTCAAGATCAACTCCGTTTATTCAAATCGAAACCTATATTTTTTATTACGTAATTTTATTCTACTTGAAAAATCAAACGGTTTTCGTATGAAACATATTTTCTTGTGAAATACCAATTTCCGTGATATTCAGCTAAATGACTAGAGAATTTTGAACGTTTAAGTTCTTTTCACCTCTAAATTATCAAATTTTAAGAAAAATTGCAAAGGACTGAAAGTGCGTGATTTCATACAAAGATTCTTGGAGAATGATTGCAGAATTGTTTTTTCTTAGCAATTTTTGATTTTTCACGCAATTAAAGAAACTGCAATAAAAACTTAAAGGAAAAAAATTCGGCAATTATTTTCCAAGAATCTTTGCATGAAATTACGCACTTTTTGTCCCCTGCGATTTTTCTCCAAACTTGATAGTTGAGCAGTGGAAAGTTCTTAAAAGTTCTTACGTGAATATCATGAAAAATTGGTGTTTCACAAAATAATGTTTCATACGAAAGTCGTTTGATTTTTCAAGTAAAACAAAATTTCGTAATAAAAAATATAACGTTCCATTTAAAAGAACGAAGTTGACTTCGAATTACCCTTGAAGCCGTAAACCGAATAAGAAATAAAAAATACTATAATTTTTCCCCCTCAGAATATTACAACTTTGGTTGAAAAGTTTTTTTTGAAGAACGCCTTGGTTACGAGATAAAAATCGGTAGCAGGATAAGATGAACACCCGGTATAACACGAGGATCATGTGTCTAAAAATGCTCAGTTGTTTTATTACGTGTCTCGTGTGATATTGTAATGGCAAGATTCTGATTGACGGACGTATTAATACCCATAATATACCTACTCACGTGAATTTGAAAATTATACATTTTTGGAATAATTTTTTTTTTTTTTTTTTTTTCAAATCATTTGTACGTTTTGAGGGAATATTATTGTTACACCTGATTACTCGTCGTTTCAGACATAATTTGAAATTATTTTAGATTTTACGAACTGCGATACAAATGAAAAAAAAAAAAAAAAATCGTATCTAAGAATCAAATTCATCGAATATTATTGGTTTGTCCGGAAATTAACATCGATGTAGAACATTTCCTTTAAATTTCAAGAAATTTCGATGACCATCACGGTCTCTGTCCTACGACAACCACTTTTCTTTCAATGCAAATATAATGAATCTCTGCGTAAGGCGTTATAGGTCTGCCAAATTTGAAATAACTTTGTATTATGTCTCAAAATACTGGGGATCAGCTGTGGAAAAACCGAGTTAACAGAAAATTTTTTCACAGCTCACTACAGATTTGTTGAAAAATAAAAAAATATATATATATATTTTTGGCTGTGTATACCCGGCCCTTCAATTTCAGAAATTGATATTGGTCAAATTTTGAAAAGTCGCTCCCTCAAACAACGTATCCCTTAAAAAAACCATTGCCTCGATACACCGTTATATAATATAATAATCTATCAATTGACAGGGTAATATATTTCTAACGATTATCGATTTTAACGAATATTTGAATTGAAGGAAATTCCGTTCCAAAGAAGAAATCAATAAGGTTAATATTTTGAACTCTAAAGGTTTAATTCCTTTTTTCGAAACTACTAACCGATCAAACTTTGCCTCGTAACTAGCATCACAGTATTTTTAACAATTTTTTATTTTTTCTTCTATGTTTTTTTTTTTACTTACGAGAATTCCTTCAATTCTAAAATTCTGTCGTATATAAACTGAAAAAACTCATATGTATATTGACGTATATATAAAATAATCCTTTGTTGTATAAAAATAAGTAAATTTGTTATGTCAAAAGAAAAAGAAAAAGAAAAAAAAGAACCAAAAAAAAAAAAACATTGAATCGTTGCTGTATTCGTTCATTTTATCAATAATCTATCATTATCATCAATATTTAACGATATACATATAATATAAGTGCGATATGACTATCATATAGGTATGGTGGTAACAAACGGAACATATTTTAGTGCAATAATAAAATGCTCGATATATTACAATAAGGAACCTTTCCTTAAAAAAAATTTATCCATCTCGCTATGGATATTTATTTCAACACTTTGCTTTGTTTCATAGAAATTACAGAAAGCATGTCTTACAAAAAAAAAAAATGACTTTGGTTTGGATGCCTGCTGTACCGACGTAAAAACCGATCAGACCGTTTATTTAGTTTACCTTCAAATAAATCTTATTATCTTATGAACAATTACGTATACACGGAGTACCTTGAAGAACTCTACCGTGTGTTTGCGTGGAGGCTTCGCAGTAACTCCAGTTGCCAAACGCCATACGGGTACAGTCATCCACGGCCTGGGTAACCACGTTACGCTGTATTATCGGTATGGCTCACTGCTCGACTATTATGTATGGTATAGTAGATCACAGTCTAGGTTCGACCCACGTGATCATAAGCTGTGGAGTTCAATACTTCAACGGCGTCGTTCAATGGCGCGCCATACCGATAATACAGCGCAGCGTGGCTACCCACGCCATGGATGACTGTACCTGTCTGACGTTCCGCAACTGGAGTTACTGCGAAGCCTCCAAGCAAACACACCGTATATGAATTATTGTGAATTATGAAATTTTCTTTCGTTTTGTTGATTTCTTATTTATTTTTTTTTCTTCTAATTTCTAAAATGGACGAGGATCGGAAGTGAATAAACTTGAAAATTCGTTCTTTCAGTTACCCAGTTTATTTAAAAAATACATACATTTATTTAAATTATAAAACGAAACTATACAAAAAAATAGCGGAGTGAGGATTACAAATAAAATGAATGAAATTTTTTTCAAATGAATATAAATTTCAATCCTTCAGCTTTTTCAAAGCGTCCATCAGAAGTTGAACTTCCTGGTTTACGTTCAGTACTAAATCTTCAATTTGGTGTTTGCTATCGATTATGCTGACGCTCTGCGTGTAAGGATCGTATCGTACGCCAAATTTCCTTGGAATTGTTTGCGAAAATTTACTGAAAATTGATAAAGTCATTTTAATATATTTATATTTAATACGATATTCGGTATCTGTTTACAACAGAAGCTAACATTATTGACTTGAATGTTCGATCATAAAAAATCAAAAATTTAAAACTAAAAATTATTCGACAAGAGCTACAAGACCGTTTCATTCCATTTTCATTCTAGGTTCACAGTTCACTATCAGTTCTGAACTTACGCAAGATTCTCAAACTGTTGTGCAAATTTCGGCAAGCCCCCGACTTGTTATTGATTACAAAACGTTTTCCTAGCAACGTCGTAAGCGTATCACTTTGTTTACACGAAGTTCTATTTTTGGAAATCGGCAACGAAAAAGGTCAGACCGTTGAAACAAAACATTAAGCGCAAAATACTCGACATAAACAAAGAAAAACAAAAACAGGAAAAAACCGGACTACTGGAGATAAACGAAAATTGTTTGGCCAATTCGTATCGCGAAAAAATAAGGAAAGTAATAAAAATACCATCCGTAAAACTCACATCATTTTCTCTTTAGCATCTTCGAAATTCTCGGCCACATAATACACCGGCTGATACTCAGTTATTGGGTATTTTTGCAGAGACGTTTTCGCAGGATCGAATGGTCTCAGTTCAGGTGTTCCTCCCATGCTGTATTCCATCTCACCATACGAGGACAAGAGTCCAGCTCCGTATACCTTCAATTCACCATTTTGTCTGCATATTCCAAATTCTACGGTGAACCAAAAGCACTGCGGGAATAGAAATTGGAAAATGCTCAAGTCAATATTTTGTTCCATCATTGAACAAGGAAACAATCGAGACTCTACATTCGCAAAGCCATTTGATGTCAATTATGGAGAGAATAAACCGCTCGCCACTTCCTATACCCTAACCATATAGATATAACGAATTTCCTAGAACATTAGAAAATGTGGTCGGGGACTTTCAATTCCTATATGACACTGTAATCATGTTCTGTCAATTTATAACTAATTCTACAGTTGAAGAAACGTAAAGAACTGTTGTTATGATTTCTTGGAGAAGATTTCTAACGGTCGTTATGGACCTCATATTTATCTGCAAACACTCACCGTTGCCAATTTCTCGATGTACTCATCGGGGGCTCCAAGAGAGGCCAATCCAATGACCTGAGAAAATTGTGCGAATGCTGGGTCCGCGAAAAGAGGAACATGGCCCAAAACCTCATGACAAACGTCCGGTTCTGGAGTGTAGAGAGGTCTACTGCTGTGCCTGATGTACTGGGTACTGTGAAAAACTCTGAAGGCTAGACCAGCTAGGAAATCTCGAGAAGACAAAAGTCCGGCGACTGGACGAAGGCTGAACCCGGTGCAATCTGCAGACATTTTCAAAGAAAAAATTTTCGTATATTGTTTTCAATTTAATTTGCATTCATGTTGATAGAAAGTAAACCCAGAGTCGATGGTATGATGAAACAAACGTATTCGTACCCTTCAAAAAATTTGATATGTCTTCTAGTTGGGGAATGTTGTCTTCTCTGTATCCACAGTTTTCAATAAGCAATGGAAACACGTGATTGTGTTCTTTGCACGCATATTGCGGGTACAATGCGGTTAGTTTTCTGAACACTGTTCCCCATGTGGCAATTTCGTCAGGTGTGTAATCGACTCTTGGAATCGGTTCTCCGCTAGAATAATAAAAATCCCAGATTAGATCTCTCTCAAAGATGATAGATCTTCTCATCTCCTGGAATAAAACCCCGTCTGTTTCACAGGATTCTACAACTTACTGTTTGTAATGATAGGCGATGTCAGCAAAGTACTTTCTTCTTGCTCTGTAAACTGGGTCTGTGAATCCGGGGTGATCAGAGTCCAGCTCAGAACCGTAGGATAAAATTTGGTTAGCAAACCTGTCCAAGTCCCTAATGCGACCAGGAAACCAGGGAACGGTGCCAAGGTTGTCTTTGTGATTCCTGCACAGCAATTTATAAAGTAATTTGATTATATCGAGGAGGAAAATCGGTTCAAAAATTTTCACGATGTTTCTTTCGCATGTATCATATATACGATTATCAAAATGAAATATTTCTTACCTCGATATTATAGAAAAGTACCCGCACTGATCACGGAGAGTTTCAATAACCGAACTCAAGTCACCACCCGGAGCACACTCCACCATAAACTCATAGCTGTCAACCTCGCGAGCAGAACTTCTTGATTCTATGTGAAGAAGGTTAACTTTGTGTTTCTGAAAATAGTGTGAAAAATTTCGATCAACATCTCGGGTAAGACTCGCGGAAAGGGGGTCAAAATTTTCTCAAACAAAAAAAACAACGTCAAAATATTCAGGAAATACTGAAAAACGCTTTATTCGATATTTCAAAATCTTCTGCGGCCCTTGTAAAACCAGGAAGACAAAAAATAAAATCAATGTTCATACTTACAGCAAAAAGCTTCAGGTAACGTCCCAAACTCCCAACCTCGTCATCTTCTCGAGGTGAAAATATTAGGCACGTACTTTTGGCAGAGTCCCTGCCTTCTTTGATGTAGTTTCCTCCATCCATAAGTTTGGGCTGCAAAATAACAGAAAAAAAGGATATCAAAAAATGTCAATGAATCTTGAAGATTATTTCAGGGATGTGGATCGTTTTGATAATAATTCGTCAAAGTAGATATTCGGATGTCTCTTACATCGGGCACCAACGGATTTGGCGTCATTTTAATTTCCAGCCCAAATTCCGACTACTTTTTATATTGGTTCAACAATATTTACACATACACGTGTAATATCTTTGCAGCTTATATACAGTATTCAGCTGGCACTCGGACATGCAATAAACAATCACTCTTGAACGAGTCGAGTTATATTTTATACCGAATGAGGAAGCCCCCCCACTATATGTCGATTCTCTGTACAACAAGGAAACTCAATTTCATTATTCGTGGGAGAAACTTTCAACTGCAGAACACAAGTTCCAGCAATTTATGAGAGGCGTTTCTGGCAATAATTCCGCGGCTTGTTTTTATATCCTTGCAAATTATACCCGGCGCAATTCGCGCGCGTAGCTTATGTGCGCCTTTTTTTCCTTTTTTTTTTTCATTTAACGACCTTACTCTCATTGTGCGCACATTCAGCTTCGACCGGTAGGTATTGGGATTCGTATTTAGTTATTATATCCATGACATGTTCGGGGAATCGATTCATCAAAAATGGAAATCATTGATCGAAGGAAATAACAATCCAGAAGAACAAAAATTCAAACTGCAACTGCAAAAGCAGCCGGTTCAGATTTGAACTAAGCTTGAATCTGATGAAGGAAATAATCGATCAGAGTCTATTTTTCTCTATCATAATTGGTAATAATTAATTCAGGTTAATCCACGTGCGTCAATGTAGTTCGGTGTAATTTTGAAACCACCGAACGACTAGTGGTGAAAAAAAAAAAAAAAAAAAAACGTAAATGATCATTGACCTTCGAAGATATTGTGTAACAATCTCAAACGGATGATGAAATTATTGTCTAAAGTTAAGCGAGACGGTTGATCATACCGTCGTGTAAACTTCACGTCCTATTGCGTGTATGGGAGAAACCGGAAAATTAATTTGCGCGCAAAAACGATTTCATACGACAGATGATCGGAATCGGTTGTGCGGATGGGGTAATTTCTGGTTTGCGGTCACTGGGCATCGTTTTCCATCGCCCACTCCGTATAGATGAACGAGTGAAGTACCAGCCCGGGAAATCACTCGATGAAGAGATCAAAGGTTCGCCATAATTCAACGGATGAACAATTATAAGGTAAGATTGCAATTGTGATCCATAAAACAGAGAAGAGTTCAACAAAATCTCACGACTATTCGTTATAATGTCTTACGGTCTAATTCCTGTCTCTCGAATATTGAACCGTGAAATTCCCTTTCGCAGCTTAATTAAACGACCACAACGAACGGACACGGTCATTGATACGCGTCATAAAGGAAAAATGTCTCTGCACCGATCAGTGTTTATACGATTAAATAATTACACAGCAATTTCCGCGTACGACGAAGGTCGTTAGTATAGCTGCAATTATAACTGCAGTTTATACTTGTGTTTACTCGGTGACACATATGGGCATCTTGTATAAGGTCACGAAGGAAATGGAACTGATAAGACCATCTATTTCCAAACGACAAGTGTATAAGAAACGACGACCACGACCGATGGTATAATCCTCATTTGATATACGATGTGACACGAATCGACTAAAATCATAAGTTCGGGATCACTTGTCGAAGTTTCGATCGGGACAAAAAGTTTCATATCTTGCTCAAAAATAGGCATAAATGAATGTTCTAGGCGGCATTCGAAAGTAGAAAGAACCAGCTTTATAGTGTTACTTTGCGAAATTGTCTGCAACTTTTTTTGCACTCACTAGGTGGTGTTGAATTCAGCTGTTTTTTTTGCAATCTTCATACTTTCATAGAGTCGCGTGTCATTTTTTGGGAAATAGATATAGAGATTTTTCTTCAAGAGGACTTCGAAAGAGGCGAGATGTGGCTATAATTCCGTTTTTTATACAAAATTTTGCGATTTTTTTCCGCAGTCATTTAACTTTTTGTTAAATAATTCTATTTTTTGAAAATCCCTCGTAACTTGAGAACTGTGGGTTTTTAAATTATATGTCAAGAGGAAAAAAAGTTGTATTCTGTTATTTTGAACGTGTCAGAATTTGAGATTTTTTTAACTTCCCGCTATGAAAATTGAAAATTTTCATAAAAGAAGGGAAGTTACTGGTTTCGGTCCGATTTTCGAAAACCGAGTTTTCATCAGATGTCGACGTTTTGAGGTCTTAGGAAGCTATTCCGACTATTTTTGGATGGACGTCCGTGTGTGTGTGTGTGTGTGTGTGTGTAACTAATTTTTTGTCGTACGATATCTTTAGAACGAATTGACCGATTGGAATAGTTCTTGTAGCGATCGAAAGGGTTTATCGAGACTTAGATCTGATTAGATTTTGGAGTCGATCGGTCGAGTAGTTCCAAAGTTATTCGAAAATTAAAAATTAAAAAAAAAAAAAAAATCAGGTTTTTAGCGCATAACTCCTAAACCGTTCGTGCGATTAGTCTCAAAACTTAATCAGGTTTAAGTCTTGGATAGCCCTTTCGATTGCAGCAACATTCATCAAAATCGAACGACTAGTTTGAAAGATATTGCACGACAAAAATTTCTTTTTTGGTCGTACGATACCTTTGGAACGAGTTAACCGATTTGAATGATTCTTGCGGCGATCGAAAAGGTATACCAGGACTTAAATTTAATTGAGACCGAACGATATCTTCTGACATCGAATATAACTCCCTGAAACCTAGAAATGTTGATATTTGAAAAAACTCGATTTTTGATTAAACATCAGACGGAAAAAAATTTGTACATGGAAAACTAACTATACTTATAACCTGCTTTAATGTATTATAAACACAAGAGTATCAATTTATTGTAACGTATATTTAACATATAGCGGGAAGTTTTAGGGTTGGCCCACAGGTCAACCGGTTTCCTAATTTTTTTTTTTGAAATTTATTCTACGATCATTTCTAATCGAAAATCCGTAGGCTGTCTTTCGATTGTAACTTCAGAATGTTTGTTATCATTTTTTTTTTCCGAATCTATGCCAGTTAACAATGTTGTTCGCTGAGTTTATTACCATTAATAATTTCACCAATAAATTCCGTTAAGCAGTACTATTGATACATGACAGCTCATGGATTTTCGATTAGGATTGGTCATAAAAAAAAAAATTTCACAAAAATATTCTGAAAAAAATTTTGCACATTCAAAATAAAAGAATACAACTGTTCTTCCTCCTGACATTTATTTTAAACCCCATTATAGTTCTCGAGATACGATGGATTTTCCAAAAACTGAACTTACTGTACAAAAAGTTGCATAACTTTGCGGAAAAAAATCGCAAACATTTAAAAAAAAAAAGCGAAATTGAAGCTGACTCTCGCCTCTTTGAAAGTGTTTCTGAGCACAAATTCCTGTTGCTATTTCCCGAAAAATTACGCGCAACTTTACGAAAATATATGAAAATCGCGAAAAAGCAACGTGTTTAACATCACCTAGTGAGTGCTAAAAAAAGTCGTAGAAAATTTTGCAAAAAACGACAATAAAGCTGATTCTTTCTACTTTCAAATGCGACCTGGAACATTTCTCTACGCCTTTTTTTGGCTGAGATATCTAACTTTTTATCCCGATCGAAAATTCGAAAAGTGATCCCGAACTTATGAACGGTACTGTATAGTTCTTCTTTCTTATTTCATAATCTAAAAATTTGATCTCACATTGGCCCGGAAAATTGGTCGATGGATTAATTGGCCAGATCAGAGACGTGTGTGTAATTAATAGTCGTATAAATGCTACTATGACAGCCGGAACTGGAATCGTTTAGTATAATTTAATCTTGGCTTTAAAGATTGATTAGAATGTTATTCGTTTGAATAAATTTTCCCTAGATGAAGATTGCCGATGACCCGTGGCCGAGAAGAACCCGAGGTGTAGTTTCACAACGATACCACACGCGCCATATCAGCAATCGAACGATGTACTTTTAAAAGAGGAATTTTTCGTCTCTGCAGATAGCATGTCAATTCGTCAATTTCGCGGATTTAATTAACGCGAATATTTAACAAATGGAGTGAATGTAGACGAAAAATAATACTGTACTAATTTTTATAGATATAATTATATTTATTTCTCTGTATCGAGCTTACCACGTTCTCCACTTCGTCGTCGGAACAATGCATCGTTGAAGTTTCTGCGAGATGATAAACGATCGCAAAAAAAAAAATAAAAAAAATATTTCAAATATGAAATAATCAACGAGTTTAATCTCGATTTACTGTTGATATTTCGAAACTCGTTCTTGCTTGGTAATTACGCATTCAGAAGTCTCTGGCCGATGATTAACAACAATATTTATATATCTTATCGCCAGTTAATCGCTATAGAATAATTTCTACACAGATTTGAGGAAAAAAAACAAAACCAAGTCGCAAAATTACGCAAACTCAAACTTTGTTTGTATATTCTGGTTGATATACCGTCGAATCCGAACCGAAGAGATTGATGATCAACGAAATTAATAACTATTCATATTCTGTCCAATTTTTCGTTCTTATTCCATGACATTCGACTATATCCGATTGATTAATTAAGATCAAGACTGATTGCTAGTTTATTTGATTCACTTCAATTTCTATAGCGAATAAAACCGATCTATACATAGCGAATATAACTATAACGCGATGCCTGCGGATTAAAATGACGAAGCTCACAAGACCAGAATGGGAAACTCACTGGTCACTTATATACGCGATTAAAACTGATTATATATGCACTGGAGCTGCAGAGGGTGGCTCAAGTATTTTTATAGTGGACAACGGTACGAGGCGCTCCTTGAACAGGTATAGGTATATCTAAGTAGAGAGTGCTTCAACCGCAACTGGCTACTGGTTAAAGTCTCGCGGCGAACTATAGTTGGCGATTGAATTAATTAATAATGTCATTAATTAACAGCGAACGAAGGAACTGGTGATAAAACGCGTGATGAAAAGCGAATCAAAAATTTTTTATTCTAAAAACGAAAAGGTTTTTTTTTTTTTTTTTTTAGTCGCACTTCGTCACTTGTGCCAAAATTTTGAGGTAAATAACAAATTTTAACTCTGACTGAAATCGCCTTGCGATCTTACGATGTTGAAGATTTTTTTAATTTTTTTATTTGCTTACTTTGTTTTACATATGATCAGTGAACAACTTCGTAGCTTTAAATAACCTGATGGGAAAATCCTGTTTGCCTTGTATAATGTATCTTGCCATAGCTGGTAGGTAGGTATATTAGATTTGCCATTACGATATGTCGCAGTAGTGGTCTCTTCGCCTCATTTTCATTCAGTTTATACAAATTTAATATTAGAAGATTATCCCAGCTGGCAACTTTCTATCCTCGATTGAAAATTTTTCATTCCTTCATTTTCTTTTTTTTTTATTTCTTTTTTTGTTTGGAATCGTTTTAAATTTTGTGAAATCTATACACCTTGAGGACAGATATTAGGGCTTGCGATCATGACTATTCAATATACGATTTTAAAATTCTAATTTCAAACTCGCCGTTATACCCGCAGACCTGCATCAGTATAATATCTGACAATTAAAAGCTGGACCGTTTCTATTCGAAACTAGTTTTTTTACCCGATTATTTATTCTCACGATATTATACGAGCGAAGGCGCATCATTCCTATCATGGCACAAGGCATGGAGGTCCCATACCGATCATCGCGTGAAAGTACTCGCTTTTTTTTTAACGAAACGGACAGTATAACATGTGAGAGTTAATTCACGCGTAGTATAGCGTCGTTTTCCTGGATATAAAAAGAAAGGAACATCTCAATTTTCTTCTAATTGAATAGTGATCGAGATGACGTTTGTATAGCAAACATGTATTCATACAATCATTGATTATTCATTAATATTATTCTTTTGAGATAATGACAAACAAGGATCGTGCACTTGCTGCAGGGTACACAATTATGTTTCAGATGAATTCGATGTTAGTTGTTAATTGTTTTTCGACAGATTTTCGAATGAGATTTATACGTATATATTCGTTGAAATGGACCAAAGTTTTTGAAAAAAAAAGAATTTGAAAAAAAAAAAGAAACTGATTATATTGTTATTTTTTATAAAAATATTGTGTTCAGATATTCAGATATTCGAGAATTCGAATTATATAAATTTGAGAAAGTTTGGAAAGAAAAATATGTTCATTTCCATTGCCAAGAATTTTTCAGCTCGAATGAAATGCAATGTTGATGGACCCACGGAACTTCTTCTACGTCAAAATTGATGAAAAAATTTGAAACTCCCTGATTTATCGGATTTCGAGAGGGTTAAGAAAAAAAAAATCAACCGATTCTGATACTTTGAACCATAAAGTTATACGCAATTCCGTCGATTCAAACGATCTTCAAAATTCAAACATGGATCCTAAAAAAAAATCACTAATTAATAAGTGCATTAAATTAATAACAATTTTCTTTCAGAAATATAACATCGAAATTTTTTTCAGTACTTCTTTATTCATTTCCGATTCTTTAATTTATCATTTTAATATGGATCCATCTGATAATGAATCAAAAAAATGTTTTCAAAAAATAGTAATACATTTTTTTCCCCAACAGAGGATAGAAAAAAGGAAAAAATTTCGAACATAGATTTTGCGTTTTAGAACAGCGATAGATGTCAGGAAAAATGGATTTCAAAATTCGAAAATAATCAACTGAATATAGTTTTTTTCAGACCTTGTCTGGACTCGTTCCCGTAGATGGTTTACTGACGTTGAAATCCTCTTGTGTCTTCATGTGGACAATCGGAGTACCCAACATTTTTCTTTCTCGATAAATATAAACCAACGAATAAACAAAATAAAAAAATCAAAAATCAAAAAAATATACCGCAGTATTAATGAATGACTAAAAACCACTCGATAATCGCGTTAAAAAATTCCTATGCTAATCTACTGCGGCAAGTGTTGAAAGAGAACTGACCTTCCTACGATGATTCCGTCTATTTGACTACACGTCCGTTCCACAACTGGGAGAAAAAAAAATACGAAATTAAAAAATAAATATCACGTGTCTGAGCGAGATAAAAAAATTATCGGAAAGGTTGGAGTTATAAGGGCACGTCGGTTATATTTCTCAGAAAAATCTATACACACAGAATTGATTGACTATAGTCCGTGTCTAGTCGGGTTCAAAGACTTCTAACTTCTAGGTTTGCCTAATACTGAGTATTGGTCTATCAATTCCTGCGACGCAATTAATACTGGTCCCCCAAGCGATACGAAACGCTGACGTGTTTTTTAGTATTTTTTTTTTTTTTTTTTTATTTATCAATTTTTTTTTTTTTTTTTGCAAGGGTTAATGTGTTATCGGTGTCTGAATTGTAACCGCGCATTTCAAAGTTATGTAAGAATTTACGATATTCGATTTCTTACATCATATTCGATAAAGATATGTATTGCGAATTTTCGGTAACGATATCTCGAGTTTCGACACAACTATATCTATATATAATTACACATATATGGGGAATTCCACGTGAACTTGACCAGAGTTTGACCACGCCATTTTTAATTTCATTGAAATTTTTTTGGGCGATAGTATGACACTTGAAAATATGAAAAAACAACCCTTTTTTTTTCTCAATCGACCCTTTTTTGCCTGTTAGCCACAAGACCTATCTCAAAAACGCCCTAACCGATTTTGATGAAAAAATTACGAAAAGTTACGGTTTTCAAAATAAAAAATTATCATCCAAACTTGAAAGTGGGTCGACATTTTTTTCTCCGTTTTTCATCGTGTTTTCTATCTTTATGCATGATATATTTGTACGTTAATTCAAAGCAATTTTTTAAATTGTATTAAACTATCATTTCGAACAATAATATAAGAATCCGTGAAATAATATAAAAATTTCAATCTTCAAAATGATAGTTTAATACAACTTGAAAAATGGGTTTGATTAACGTATACGATATCGTGTTTAAAAATGAAAAATACAACGACAAACAGAGAAAAAAACTTCGGCCCGATTCAAAATTTGGATGACAATTTTTTATTTCGAAAGCCGAAAATTTTCGTATTTTTTTCATCAAAATCGGTTGGGGCGTTTTCGAGATAGGTCTTGTGGCTCATACGCAAAAAAGTGTTGATTAAAACAAAAGAAGGATGTCTTTTCATGTTTTCAAGTGTCGTACCATCACCCAAAAAAGTTTCAATGAAATTAAAAGTGGCGCGGCCAAGCTCTGGTCAAGTTCACGTGGAATTCCCCATACATGTATAATATACTTGTGCAGTGGCTTATTACGCGTGATAAACCGCTGTATGAGTAAATAAAACATTAATTAGATCTTCGCAGCGAATGATAATGTGTATCATATGGGGGCGTTCCAGGCCATTAAATTCCTACCTGCAAGGCCGCGGTGTTCCTGGCGTCAGATCTAAAAAAACAAAAAAATTCGATTCGCCAGTATAATCGCTCGAATATCGAAATGACAGTCATAATCGATTATTTTGATGAAATTTATCCACACCGTAAATCTCTGGAATAAGATTTGAAAAAAAAATTTGCCTAGGACAAAGATGCACCGAGAGTGAACCGAGTGAGGAAGTTACTTCCTTCGATTTTCGAATTAATCTATCGTAAAAATTTCGAAATTCAATTTCTGCCCTACCCTCGAAGTATCTGGTAAAAAATTATCTGTGTTTTTTTTTTTCGGAATCACGCGAGTTTCTGTTATACATTTGCGCAGAACTTGTACTATTAAAAACACGTTCCAAGGAAATTATTCAATCAATTAAATTATAAACTGTTTACACATTTGCGAAAACGTGCCTGTATTTTATTTAATAATAAAATTTTCCTTTTTTTTGTTTTTATTTTTTTGTTTTCAATGCGCATTGTTGTGAAATAACTATACTGCATACGCAAATTCATATTAGCATATTCATTCATATCATTATAGAAATCGAAAACAAGTGTGCGTAAACATTACAGGTATAGTACGTGTTAAAGAATTACAGGTGGTATCCTGAGACGTTGTACGTACATTACATAATACATTATTGATATATTTAATTATAAGAAAAACAAGATAACGAATTATATACAGTATATCTATATCTATAATGTTGTCCTCATTTTTTCATCTCTAATATTTACGTCGTTAGCTTGTTATTGAAAGCTTTTTCATTGGTAAATTAATATCGAAGAAAAGCTTGATCTCATTGCATGTGATTGATCAGTACCAAAAATCTTGGGGAATTTGCTAAACTCAAACTTTTGAATTCATCGGATTATTCCATTAAAAAAAAAAAAAAAAAATCAGGGAACCGGTTGACCTATGGGCCAACCCTAAAACTTCCCGCTATGTGTCAAAAATAGTCAGAATAGCTTCCTCGGACCCCAAAAAGTCGAGATCTGATGAAAACTCGATTGTCGAAAATCGGACCGAAACCAATAACTTCCCTTTTATTTGAAAATTTTCAATTTTCATAGCGAGAAGTTAAAAAAAAACGATCAAATATAACGATTTACCTCTTCAATCATTCGACTACATATCAGGTATTTCAAATGTCAAATCAGCCAATTGAAATTTCGGTACTGTCAGCTCATCATAAAAAGTAAATTTTGTTTTATTTCAGTGAATTTTCCTATGCTAGATACGACCTATTCCTCTTAAATTATCGTCTGCCAAACGGACAATTAATTTGGAATCACCGTTCGGGTGAAAGTCGAGATAATAGTTTATGTCGGTAAAAATCGAGTCCTGTCCCCCCTTAAATACCTCTTTTAATCAATTTCATAATCAATTTTGCCACGTCCGTATTGATCAAGTTGTTATAAGTTAAAAAAAAAAGAACTGTAAAAATAGATTTGTATTGTTCATGAATTTTATTTCTATTTCATAATATTTATTCCTACATTAGTCCCGGATTCATAAATCTGCACAAGGTATACACGTACAAATCCCCTTCCATAAATTACCGACAGTATCTAAGCCTCGTAAGGTAATAACCGAATTACCTACACCGTTTATGAACCGTAAACTTACGCGATCTTTCGGTAGTTTATTAAACTTCCGACACGCGTGGCGGGTTCTAGGCTAGTAGGCGCCGGTCCGCCAGTGGTCCTCACCGGAGGCTGGAGAGGGCCAGGTTCTGTATCCGACTTGAACCGACAATCAGAACTACGCGAGTGGCCGCGCGATTCGGTCCGTGCGTTTGAACAGTCTTTAGAGTGAGACGCGCCATGTGGTCTAAAGGGATCATAAACGTCACTAGATTAAAGTGTCTTTTAATAATCTTAGGACTCAGCCTAACGCAGGGTGAGTACAAGTAATCATTTCAAAAAATTAAGTTATCGCCATTAAAATCATGCTTTTAATTCGAAAAACTTAGAGACTATCTCAAACTTGTTCAAGGAGAGATATTACTCTGAAAAATTATTCTCTATCAATTTTCGGCCTTGCTACATTTCTCTCGAAGCTCCGATACACTTTGCGATTATTTTGAGCCATCGTGAGCTGAAAAATTTGCCAAACTTGTACTTCAGGAATAAAACATTCGAAACGGCGTGTATGGAGATTAAGTTAGTGATCACGTGGCACAAAATTGACAAAAGGACGAATCAAAAACCGAATAAGAAAACAGTGAGAGATGCAGGGAAAAGTGCATTATATGACGCGAGAATTAAAGCTGACTAGTAAGTGAAGATTCAATTGAGTGCAGCGCGACATTAGGAGCGAATGATCTTATCCAAAGCGTTTTTCTCGAAATCAATTTTTTATTTTTTTTTTATCTTGTCCACGCGATTTCTCCGGAACCACTTGACCTAGGATCTTGAAATTTGCAGGGCTTTTTCTTATCACGTTTGCCCATCGACCCATTCACGGACAAGTTAATCTGACCTACTATCCGATAGATAAAAAATGATTTTGCCGAAATTTCGATGAATTTTGAAAAACGTTGAGGCGTTTTGTCTTTTGTTTTTATGGTTTCGATGAACCGTTTGCTGTGGAAGTCCCGTACCGTCGAAATCCAGAGTTTCACTTACGACCCTATAACTCTAATTACAACTTATAAAAATTGAAGTTGCAATTATATTTCAATCAAGTTTCAAGTATCATTACAGAAAATATTAGTTATAAGAGGTTTTGAGAATTATAACGAGTAACATGCCTCTTTAACGAATATTGTTCTGGACTTGTCATGATTAAACTCTAATTGAAATCGCATTTTGTGATAGCGAATTAGTCGTATATACCTTGGCACAGTTTTCAACGATGCACACACTTGGCATCGAATTTTTCTTACTCGTCTCCCTCTCTCTTTCTCTCGCGTTTTCTTTCTCTTTCTTTCTTCAACCCTTTTCACTGATAATTGGGTCAGCCAATCCTCGAGCGATTAATGAGTTCTCACTGGCAAATGCGTTCGAGTGTTTCTCGGTTTTCCAATAATTAACGAAGTTCCGTGTGAAACTTTTCAATGAAGAGTTCAGCTCCGAAACCGCTGCTATATAGTTCTCGTCGAGAAAAAAAATAAATAAACAAAAAAATTGGAAAAATCCACATCGGTTAAGTTGGAAATTTTTTTTTTTTTCAAATCGCTCTCTATTCAATATCATATCGACTTCGCTCGCTCGTCGATATCCAAACCCAACCTAATGTCACGGTTTCATTTTCTCACATACCTAAACCAATTGCAATCTTAAGCGCGGTAACGAAGACCAATTGATCAGACATCGATACCTAAAGATCCTTGCTGTAGATATCCTTATCTGATCTTAAAAAAGGAAAGAACACCGCTCAGTCTGATAAAATATGAATAGAAGTTGAAGTGTTCCCATGTAGCGGTATGGCACGACTATGAATTCCGTTTTCGGATGGTGCTCTACGGCTAATTTGCGCACGCGGTTGATTTTTAACGGGTATTATTACACAACCTGCAGGATAACTTGGCGTGATCAATGATGTACAATTACGTCTAATACCTACCTCCATCTAATAACGAATAAATCATTCAATGACCGTTTACCTCATGGGTATGTATATGCGTGTATGGGAGTGAGCTTGTATTTACCGCGCGTGTAATAACGGTGTCCAATAATAAATTAAAAACTGAATAAATAATAACAGAATTCGGGTCTATTAGATCAGATTTCCATCCAAACCACATTCGATTCTCTCTAATGAGACGAGGGTCGAGTCTGACACCTGAACCTGCGTCTTGGCGCCTTGCGATTCTTTTGTAACAACGTTATATCTGCATCGATCCAGCAGCAGCTCTTGTTTTTTTAATTGTCCTTCCATAGAGACTATAGGCCGTTTTCGTTCTGGCAGGAAATAATTAATCAAGGGGGTATGTTAGTCTGAAAAATCATTTTTCATCCATTTTTGGTATTGGTTAATATTTTTTTTTATTTTTTCTTGAAGTCTTATCTTTTGCGATTATTTTCAGCTATCGGGGGTTTTTAAATTTTTAAACAACCAGGCGCAACACGATCTTGGAAAAAAAATGAACATTCGAGCCGTGTTTCTCGGAATAATTTTTTTGATACTGTCCGTACGAATTTTCCGGAACCACTTGACCCACGATTATGAAAATTGCAAGGCTATTTCTCACCATGTATGACCATCGAGCCATCCACGGACAAGTCAATCCCACCTGGTAGTCGGTAGATAAAAATTAATTATGAAATTTGTTGATGAATTGCATCCGTCGACAACATTCAGCCGTTTCGTTTTTACGGTTCTGGTGAATCGATTGCTATGGAAAACCATCAAAATGCAGAGTTTTACTCACAGGTTTATAGCACTATAACAACGACTTATAAAAATTAACAAGCAGGATAAATCGGTTGACCACGATGGGCCAGACCTAAAACTTCCCGCCCAAATCTCTCAAGGAAACAAAAAAACACATGTACAAAGATTTCCTACTCTCTAAGTTTGAATCAGTGAATAGTCACTGATTGCAGTTATAAGTATACCTACCACAGTGGTATACTTATAACTGGAAACCAGTGACTATTCACTGTTTTTCAGTGACTTTCACTGATTCAAATTTAGAGAGTAAAATAATTACTGATAGGCAATTTTCGGATGAGAGGGGTTCAAAAAAAATCTGTCCTTGTATTCCCAATCAACGGTCCAGGAAACCCTCATATACCAATTTTTATTGGAATCCGTCGATCCTTTCTCGAGATATCGTCGATTAAATTATTTTTTTCGAAATTCTGTTCTTCGGATATCTCAAAAACTACTGGACCGATCAAATCCAGAATCTACTCAGTGCTTAGTTCGGAGAATCCACGTCGATTGATACCGAATTCATCAAATTCCGAACATTCGTTCTCGAGATATCGGCGCACAAAAAAACTGATCACACACATACATACACACACCGGAGGTGATTCTATTGACCTTGAAACGTGGAGATCTGGTGAAAACTCAAGATTTCATTTTCGGGGTGATTATAATAACTTTCCTCTTGTTGAAGCGGGAAGTTGAAAACGCACCTATTTTTAAATAGCGTTTCAAGCACACCCTTACAGAAAATATACTAGTTACAAGATGTTTGAAAACTATTAACTAATCGTAACCTCTCTTCGTACTTGACGCTTATAATTTATGTGCTTCAGACTAACATGCCTCTTTAAATACGAGAACAGATTAAAAATGCTCAAAAAAATGCTCAAAAAATGTCTGATGAATTTTGATATAAAGAACCGACTATTCAAATTTTGATACCTCAATGCTCTAGGTCTGTAGCTATTGAAGCCCATCAATTTTCTGACCTTGTGTTAATACCGTTTTAGTCAGTTCGTTGCACTACACCAATGTGCCATTAAAAAATTTGTAATAGATCGATGGATTAATGTCAGCAAGGGTTTAACGAGCTATGCCCAGATCCGTGACCACTGCAAATACGAGATACTTTCATCTCGCGGTCGATTTGCACGGATAGAAAATTCCAAAAATTTAACATCCCACTGGCTGCGTGGCTTTACCACCTTTTTTTTCTTTTTTGATGATAACTATTTTAGGGTTATTTCAGAATAGTTCGTGGCCCAAAATTCATAACGACTGTCAGTTTGTTGAATATTGTTTGTATGCCCAGTTCGAATGAAAGAACCAAATTTCAGTATTCGCTATAATATGGGATAAGTTTTTCATTTTATTCTGCAAATTAAGCGCAAAATTATCTGTTTAAAGAGATGTACCTAAGTTGACCCGTTTTGACGGGTATGGATTTTGACGGACCATAATTACGAAGTTTAAGGATCAATCTTCAAGTTTCTTGCTTAAAGCGTATGCTTATGTATACGTAGTTGGTATTCTTATGAACGTAATGAGACCTTGTAGAATTTAACGTGTCTTACCGTTTCTGAAACTCAATTTTTTTCCTCTATCCTCGCAAATTGGACTGTGTTAATATGGGTAGAACTGTGACAACGAGTTTTAAATTTTTTTTTCATTTTTGAGACCATTGATTATTATAGTTTGATCAAATATAGCGAGAATAATTTTTTTCTCTGATCACACTGATTCTGTACATTCATTATGATATTTTCCAGACAGTAGGAGCCTCTGCTATACGTGTACAATATTAAAAACAAGCAGGTAAATCGGCTGACCACGATGGGCCAGACCTAAAACTACCCGCCCAATCTCTCGAAAAAACAAAAAAACACACGTATGAAGATTTCCTAAAATAATCATTGGTAGGCAATTTTCGGATGAAAGGGGTTAAAAAAAATCTGTCCTTGTATTCGTGATCAACGATCCAAAAAACCTTGAGATACCAATTTCCATTGCAATCCGTCGATCCTTTCTCGAGATATCGTCGATTAAATTATTTTTTTCAATATTTTGTTCTTCGAATATCTCAAAAACTACTTGACCGATCAAATCCAGAATCTAATCAGTTCTAAGTTCGGAGAATCTACGTCGATTGATACCAAATTCATTAAAATCCAATCATTCGTTCTCGAAATATCGTCGGACAAAAAAACTGATCACACACATCCATACACACACCCAGCGTCCATCTGAAAATGGTCGGAGGTGATTCTCTTGACCTTGAAACGTGGAGATTTGGTGAAAACTCAACTTTTCATTTTCGGGGTGATTACAGTAACTTCCCTCTTGCTAAAGCGGGAAGTTGAAAAAATGAATTACTCTTTACACAACTGATACTGTTGTAAATTTTTTGAAATAATCTGTACCTGGTCAAACCTCGCCACCGCAGGTATATATGGAGCATGAAGGGTTTGACCAATCAATAAATAAACTGGAAGTATGGGGAGAAAAATGTATACGAATCATATGCGGATATTATACCTTTGTCATCACAGCTCAAAAATATTAATGAAACGAAAATTTTTACTTTAAAAATGCGAAAAATAGTGCCAAAGATATGTACCAAAATTTTGTTCCTTCGTTTATTAGGAAACATTTAACAGAAACTTTCTACCCTAAAAAATTAAAAATGAATTGAAAAATTTATAGATCTTTTTTAAGAGCAGAATTACAGTCAAAATTGTGGCAGCAATGGTTTAACTACACTGATATTATTGGTCAAAGCTACCCTCAATTCATTTGGATCAAAAGCCTCTCCCGTGACAGAATTTTCAAAGTGTTCAAAAATAATATCGCCCAATTATGGACGAATTATACTTTGACGAGCACATTTCTTTGTGCGTTATTTTTTTCAATGAATGATAGCCAATGAAAATAACCGAAGAGCGGTGAAAAAAGGACTTTGTTTCCAATAAACCCAAAACACGGTCATCGGTAGGTACTCACAGTTAACTCTGTAAAATTAAATACCACGTCCTACGACTCTGCGAATTTAATGATACGAATTAAACTGCACAGTGATGAAAGCGTTGGTCAAACCTCCTGGTTTCAACCCCGTAATACGGAAACTTGAGGAGACTTTGAACCGGACTAATTACACATGACATTGTGATCTGCGTCGTTAGGTCAAGAAACTTTTATTACCCCAATTTATTTTCACTATGCCAAAAATATCCGGGCTACTTATCAACCTCTATGACAAATTAGAGGCTGAGCAGGTAAAACTATGACACCTACGTAAACGAAAAAGCTTCGTTGTGTTTCGCCTGGTCAAGGTCGATGCGAGCCGGTCAAATACTCGCGTTTTTCTGACAGTCGATTAATGGTTTACGGTGGTTAGATACCTACCAGTAAAAGTTTTAGTTACTTTTTCGTTAATTACTGGGCTACACGCAGCTACCGACAATGTATTCGGAACAGCATCGTAATTGGCTGTCGTTTGAAACGTGATAATAGTAGTCGGACAATTATGGGATGACGTGGGAAAAAGGGGGATCCTATTCAAGATAATTTGGCTAAAACTAAATGTTTTGTCGCTGATTACACGCGGGCTAATTTTTTTTCACACTTCTATCTACCATCCAGCCAGTCTTGGGCTAGTAATGTTGACAAAAAGTTTGTAAATTACTTGAGCTTAATTGGGACATGGGCAACAGATTAGGGAAGCTTCGTACTATGCGGAATATACATATAACGGAAGTTACGTCAACCTCCCGAGTTTAGAACAAACAATAGTTTGGTTATTGTTAGTTCCGATCGAATATATGTATAGCGGTGCCGAAAATTCAACAATTATTATTATAACACACGACGGATCGCGGCTACGAACATAAACCTCCGTCAACCCGATATACACGTTTTGATATCATAACGAAATATTTCACCTATATCGAATGCTACTGAGAGATAAAACAATAAATTTTTACGAGGTGGAGCACCGCTTTGATTTCGACCAATCCGTTTTTCAATCATACGTAAATCGACATTTTGAACCCTGCAGGTGAAAACGTGCTTCTGATTATTCAAAAAATATTCCTGAATTACTATGAAAATTGCAAAACTTTGAAACACTTCGTAAAAAATATCATAATTACCCCGATTTTCTATAAAACTATTCAGAATGAATTGTCGAAAAATATTATCAGGGGAAAATCGTGAAGATATCCCAAAAATTTGGAAAGCTTTTTCTCTTGTACATTTTTTTGTTTGAATTGTTGAAAATAAGTTATTTGCGAAAAATTTGAATATATACTTTCAATCGATGATGGAGATTCGAGATTGGCTTTCCTGACATTTCCTTCGCAGGATCCTGCATGCCTGGAGTTCAGTACAAGTCACGTGAATCAACATAAAAGATTCTGCAGTAGTACAAAAACTTCAAGCTATATAAATTTATTAGAATCGCCATAGGCGGTCACGCGTGAGTAGCAACACTTAACAGAAGTGTACTCAATTTCTAAGGAGATTATAGCGCGGTGCCAATGTGGCATACCCTTTTAAATTGGTCACGGTAGCTGTTCAGCCCTGTCGTAGGTGCTTGCGGAATACAGTAATGCCATAATGCCGTAGTACTGTAACACCGTAATACCATGATACCGTACTGGAATTACTACGCATTGCGTGAGGTCCCTAATCCGCGAAAGGCTTTATTCTGTATCATCGGGGCAAACGTATGATACGCGGACAGTATTTTCACGAGGTGTAATCAACTGGGGATTATTCGATGGTATATATTCACGGTCCGAATGCTTCGAATGCCAATGAAATGAACAACCATCTACAACAATTCTATGAACAAAAAAATAATGTGGAAAATTTATCCAAAGAACTTTCACATAGTAAGTTTACAGCATTCACACCGACCCAGGTTACATATTGCATACTATTCACCACTCTGGCTCCAGAGCGTACTTTTCTTTAGAGAAATTCGAATTCAGCGAAAAAGTCCTTTCCTTTCATATAGCCCACTGACATGCAGTTTGCTCGCGTACCTTATACCTGCTCGGAAAGGACGAGCCGGTTGATGATCCAGCTCTTTGCAGCTGCAGGTAAAATTCTCGGAGTTCGTTCGATCGTAGTAAGGGAATTTGAGAGGAGGTAAGGGGCGAGCAAAGAAACGGATAGCAGTGAAATTCGCAAGAATTTTTCGAATGTTCTAGTTTCTTGCGGAATCGAATCTAGTGGGAAAACTCGGGAAACCGGTGTACATGGTGCACTTACCTTCGTCGTGGGAAATGACAATCTCGAATCTGTTAGATTTTTATCGTCACACGTATTCACGTTTCACACATTTTCCAAAGCACCAATCTGGTTATTGGTTGGACACGAGTGTGCTACCTATGCGAACGGTTAAAGTGGATAGAAAAATGTTGGGGTTCAGCGAACACGAGAATAGGATGATATTCCCGTAGATTAAACGAGACTCAACACTTGCGTTCACACATTTGGCAGCGTGATTATCATATCAGGTAATCGGGAGGTTCATTTCTTCAAGAAAAGTACCAGTGAATGAGAAATACAGACGTGAGCTAACCAGCCCAGAATTTCGTTGGAATATGGATCAGCCATCATCTTAGTTTGTAAATACCGGAAAAAGGCCAAACTGTCAGGCTACGTTCCCACGGTAACTTGGAGGTGACTAGGTTAAAGAACGCGGTAGAACTATCCAGTAAAACATAATGGAAAATCACAAGGTTCCACGCTTGCTTCCAATTCCAACTGTCCGCTGGCTTTTACGACCACCGCGCCGCGACAAGATTTTAATCAAGGCTACCGACCGTGGAGATACTCATCGCTGTTCTAGTTCTTCTATATTCTACGTTTTTACCGTTTATCTTCACTCTACGTGTATTATTGCTTAAAAATCATGATACTTCTGAAATTATTCTGAATTCAGTCAAATTGAATTGCTTTCACACTCGATTTTCCATGTTTGAAAAAGGTTGATCCGTATCAACAAGTGTACATAAATTCGAGTTATCGATTCATAGTGACTTCTATATACGGAGATTACACGGATAAAACTGCAGATACATTTTCGCTCCCTGGTGAATATAGATTTTCTATTATTTTTCCGAACTTTTGAAAAAAGTATAAACACGGGAAACCGCTCAAATACTTTGTTCAGCGTCCCGTAAACTCCGATTATCCCTAAAAGTCATTATTCCTCAAAGCAGCAAACAGATTAAAGCAGCTTTAAAAAAGTACATAGATTCTGTCGACGAAGAAAAATGATCATTTTACACGTCGGGGGGAAAAGAGGAGCTAATTCTTATCTACCAAATACATGTTGAACTAATTCTAATTGCAGTGAAAATCGTGATTGGAATTAGTGTGTATTTAAGCTTTAGTTTCTCTTCCGAAATGCTGATGTACATTTCACCTCATCTGGTCGTCGATGAATGGGGATGGAATAGCTGCTACAGGCAGTATATAAAAGTAATAAGAAGACTTTGAGAACTTTTTGATCAACTCGAAGAAGAAGCGTGTCTATCTTGTCGAACGGACTACGACTCCCGACACCAATTTATCTCATACTATTTCGAAGAGTTTCAATACGCACTTAACAAACGACGTCGTTTCTTCTCACCTCTCAGCTTTCCGCCTCTTTCCTCAACTTCTTCTGCTTCTCCTTTTCCCTTTTACTTTACCTTTTCCTCGGAATCTGTCTTCGTCCACTAACGGAGCCACCAGGTCTTAGAAATCTGATCCTAAATCTGAAGCTTGAACGTGCAACACCTTTCATTTCTCCGTTGAGAATTTTTTTTCTTTTTTTTTCTTCGTTTCGAGTTATCACTTAGATAAATGAAATTTTCTAGCTGTAAATAATTTTTTTGCTCGATAGCTTTCGTCCGTGCTTGTATTCCTTGAGTATATTCGAAAGTCAACGCAACAACTGACGTCCTTAGTGGCTGGCTTACATTAGCAATGTAAATCGAATGCGCATCCCCTTGAATCCGCTAGAGAGTGGAATGGGATTGGATTCGAGCCGCCCATAGTCTGGTACGATCTCTCACCTCTTACCATGGGATAGACCAGGACTTCCTCTTGGCGTTATAGTGCGTTCGGCAATCCATTAGATCCTAGCCACATAATTGCCTACCAACTAGGCAGAGACGATGGGCGGGAATTAGGGCACGAACTAGGCAGCCTCTCAACCCCTGTCGACGCCATCATCAGGCGCAAATATTGAACCTCCTCCCTGTGGAGTTCAAACTATCGGATCGTTTGCCGTGTCGATTTCGTCAATTCTCTTGCAGTTCGTTACGGTGGTTCACTGTTATCGAATTTCTGCGATAGAGAAAAAATAAAAAACAGTGAAGCTTTTGTCTGCTGTGCCGGTTGCCTGACCCATTTCACCTACACAGCACGACGGTTCTTAATGTTCGAAAAGTTAGGTTTCAGTTATATTGTGGTTGTTACTAGCAAAAAAAAAACCTGCAAACAGTTACTGCTCGAAAATGTAACAGCAAGCTTCTGAGATTGCTTTTCAAGAAACGTAACAAAAACATTCCAGAAACATTCCAAGAGAGTTTCCCCATCCACGGAGTAGTTCCACGCTCGCCGCTAGACGCAAGTTTGGCGCATGAGTCTCTCGGAAGTAGAAATGTGCCGCCTTGAGTACAAGACGCGCTCGGCTGAGCTCACACCGACAGACAACACTAATTAGACACTCGTAAACATTTTTATATCAGATATGGCGTGATTGCTACGACTAGTTAAGTTTGATAAGGATTAAAACATGGGAAATTAGAGATTCAAAAAGCATCATCAGATCTCGGCCATGTCAGTTTCATGAAACACGACCAGAATACATCTGGAATCTAACTGAGAGGAATGAAACTTTTTAGATACGTTTCGTGGTTATATTCCAGACACGTTTCAAATGTAATGTTATGAAGGCTGACATTATCACTCGCACGTAAATTTCTAAAATGCAAAAGTCAAGTATAACTGTTATATGTTTCTGAAATCATCACAAGATTTCAGCTCAACAACGACTTATCGCAGGAACGTATCTGAAACTTTACGTGTTGTGCGGGTGAATTACCATAAATAATTTAAGGGTCGGCACGTATTATTGCATATTGTAGTTAGTGGATGGGTCTTCATATTTGATCGCATCGAGGAGTTTAACTAGCTTAATTTATACCGCATTTAATCTGGCAGTAATCGGTTGACGTAGCATTGGGTCTCCTCACGAGTCGGCGGGGTGTGCGATTCCGACCGCCATTATCTTTCAAAGTTTCTGTGGCCTGACCTCAAGGAAGTTCGCTCGTGGTAATCCCTAGGGATGGTGAACCAGGTGAAGCCCGTCGAGACCACAAAGATCTAATCGCAAAATCCTCTCGCATAACAATCAGATTCAACCACTATATAGAGCTTTGTTATTGTCACGGCCTGTTGCAGGGAATGCTTTTCCTATGCACGTATATCGACCATTGTGTAGAATAAGAAAATATTTTCAGAAAGCCGTGAAATGAAAAGGACCGTATTTGTGTATTGCTGTGTATTACACTGCAGGCGAAACACCCTTGTTTTGACGTTGTGTTTTTCTACCTTTCATCACCTACGGTGATGTCAGAAAAGTATTGATTTTGGTCGAAAAGTTACTTTCGCTAATTTCAACGAATCTTTACGTTTGCGACCCTCTGGAATACGAAAAACACGTTTTTAGAAAGATGTCGGTCTGTCTGTCGGTCTTTTGGACAAACTCGCGCGGTGATCTCGGAAACGGCTCGATGGAAAAATCTGAAATTCACAGGACTTCGCAACTAAACGACGGGCATTAAAAATTGCCATATCTCGTTTAATTTGAACTTCCGGTTTTACCGGAAATGAATATATTTTCGATGTAATACCGACCAACCTATACTATTTCCTCTGTATTATCTTTTTAAATGAAAGATTATGGACCAGATCGAATTGGGATGAAACGCACTTATAAAATTGTTGTTTGTCAATGTATAGGGCATTCCTTGCCGATGACTAAAAAAAATGTAAATATACCCGGATCGAATTGGGATAAAGTGCTCTGCATAAAATTGTTGTTTGTCAATATATAGGGCGTTCCTTGCCAATGACGAGAGAAAAAAAAATTAATAAATATACTCAAATCAAATTGCAGATCGGATTGGGATGAAATGCACTGTCTAAAATTGTTGTTTGGGCATATATAGGGCGTTTCTTGCCAAAGATAACTAAATATTGTAAATATAGCCAGATCGATTCGGGATGAAATGCACTGTATAAAATTGTTGTTTGTGAATATATAGTGCGTTCCTTGCCCAAGATAACTAAGAATTGTGCGGAAATTCTGAGTTTTTTCAATGAAAAGTAGAAAGTAAAACAAATTTGCCATTTTTTTGTCTTTCACCGGCAACTTGTAATATTCTGATCATATCTGATAGTATCTCCGGTAACGACATGAATTTATAAAGTGATGAAAAGTTCCGCAAAAAAAATCTGTTTTTTTCGTCTTTTTCCGCCCTGTTTTTTTTTTTTTTTTTGTAAATAGCCCATTTTTCACACATTTTTCCGAAATAGCCCCTTCCTCACGTTTCTCTGGAAATATAGCCTCTTCTTCGTACCGAGTAGTCGATGTACAATCCGCATCGACCTGCACTAACCAATGTACATTTTTACGAGTGTTATAACTATAATTTATAAACGTGTCAGCTCATGTAATGCTCGAACTTTATACTGAACACACATTTGCAGTTTAAACTTTGTAAATAGAATAGACGACATTTATGAAGCAAGGTATAAGGGTTATGATAAAGGACGTGTTGACTCGTGGGGAGAACATAATATGAGGAGAAAGTTTAGCTCCCTTTTAGCTTACCGGTGAACTTTGTAAAGTGACCACGTAACAGCGAGAGTGGAATGGAGCAGGTATCGTGTGAGATTAATTTGTCGACAAGAATCGTATTTGCATAAGATTTTGGATCGTTGTTTGATTGGATATTGTATCTGTCACGTTTTGATCCAACAGGAATTTATCGACTATCTAAAAGCCAGACTCCCTGCACGGACCCACGATCACTAGATCCGTCCCCCGCCGGTCAAGTGGTTTGACCTTTTCTCCGCGCCTCGATCATATTCTTCTTTTATGAACGCGATGAGCACCTCGGTCGATTAGTCAAGTCATTAAAAAATAAACCCCAGCATGGTCCAACAGTCGAATATTTATCTCGTATATGCCGGATTTAAAAAATCGACGAGTCCAGGTTCGAGCTCCGTTTGAATGTGATTTTAGTTCGAAGCGATCATTTATTGATCAGCCACTGAAAACCTGCAGGCCAATTTGGCTTGGACAACAAAAGCCATGCTTTATTCATCCTCGTTGTTTGAGCAGAAATAGTAGAGCAGCATCCACGCATATTTGAACAAAACTAAAGGATTGCGAGAGGCTTGTGATAGACGGGTCTCAGTTGGACAGTTAATTAAATTAATTAATGAAAAGGAGCCGCCGCTCTGTCATCATTAAGTCTGCACAGAAAATGGAAGATAAACTTTAACGTTAAACGGTATCAGCGTCCGGGGAAACTCGCAAGTTGCCATATTTTCGCGAGTCATTTTTCAAACCGGCACAAAACGAGGCTGAAATATATTCCAAATTAATCGAACAATTTTGGTAGGTATATAGAACAGGAGTCGTATATCATAGGGGTTGGCACTTTGGTGATGATAATCGTTTGTTAACGAACTAGATATGCGATACCTGCAAGACCAGAGGTATAAATTTATCGGGTTGAAAGTTTTAAAGAAATTCACCGCCGACCCCACTTCAACTAACCAGACTACCTATCCTCCCATCGATCTCCCTTGAGAAACCAAGTGCAGTAACCAGCACCGACCTCAGAGGGCTGATGCCACAGGGCAATTGCTATTTTCCTGGAGACGGTGTTCCCGCTTCATTTCATTCCTACCCGAGTAAAATAGACTGCAACTGCGAGGCTGTGGTGTACGCTGTAAGGTATTCGAGTTGGAATTTAAGTTGTGAGAAACTCGAGGCACCCAGACACTCGCGTTGTGCTAAAAACATTCGTCTTCTCGGACAATAGCTAGACAATATAATGGAACTTTTCCATCAACGAAATTTTCTGGTGATGGTTTGGCCACACCCTACCTGCCTGTCAGGGTTGAGTAGAGGGGACTGCGGGTATCACTTGCACCTGTAATAATTCGCAGATTTTTTTCGTTACATTCCGTTTTTGTTTTTGTTTTTTTAACTTCCCGCTATGGAAATTGAAAATTTTCAAAAACAAGGGAAGTTTTGAAGGGAAGATTAGTTTCAATCCGATTTTCGAAAATCGAGTTTTCCTCAGATCTCGACGGTTTGGGGTCCTAGGAAGCTATTTTGATTATTATTGGATAGACGTCCGTATGCGTGTGTGTGTGTAAACAAATTTTTGTCGTACGATATATCTTTAGAACGAATCGACCGATTGGAATGGTTCTTGCGGCGATCGAAAGGGTTTATCAAGACTTAGATCTGATTAGATTTTGGAGTCAATCGGTCGAGTAGTTTCAAAGTTATTCGAAGAATAAAAATTAAAAAAAATTAAAATTTCATGTTTTTAGGGCATAACTCCTAAACTGTTCGTGCGATTAGTCTCAAAACTTAATGAGATTTAAGTCTTGGATAGCCGTTTCGATTTGCGCATGATTCATCTCAATCGACCGATGAGTTTAAAAAATATTGCACAGCAAAAATTTCTTTTTTTTTGATAGACGTGAGTTGATTTCGAATCACTCAATGTCGAATCTGTCAAATTGTTTAAAAACTATTAAAAATTTCGCACATGCACATACAGACTGAACGATATCTTCTGACATTAAATATAACTCCCTAAAACCTAGAAATGTTGACATTTGACAAAAACTCGATTTTTGAAAATCAGACAGAAAAAAATTTGTATACGGAAAACTAACTATACTTATAACCTTCTTTGATGTATTATAAACACAATAGTATCAATTTCTCGTAACGTATTTAACACAAAGCGGGAAGTTTTAGGGTTGGCCCACAGGTCAACCGTTTTCCTGATTTTTTTTTTTTTTTATTATTCCGCTCATTTTACCTGCAAGGGAATATAAATTGGTGATTTGTGGAACACTTCGATAGTCGGAAGTCCTAGATAAGCTTTTAATTCTTTTCGCTCTCTACCTGCACTGCGGAAGTTTTAAGCTTCGCGAACTCCTAAGACCTAAAGTACTCAGTCTGCACACCCCGAGTATTTCCGCAAAATCCCATCCTTACAATATACAGTTGAAAAAAATTGTACTTCAATGTTAACAAAAATGTCTTAGAACGATTTCCGCGCTAAGAACGTGAACAAAAAATTATGAGATATCTGCGCGAGTGATTTTCAGGAACTTTGAATCGTTGAACCGCGTCTTAGTTTACTGTGGCCCAACTTTCCGAAATCTTTCGCCCATGGCCGAGCACAGTGATTATAGAATCCCTTAAATTCGTGCAAGCTTTCATGAAGATTTATCGAACTAACTAAGAACAATTGCATCCGTGATATTTATAAACTAGCCCCACGATACGGAGAATTCGTGCTAAATGCACTCTACTGCCAGAGTTCGAGGCGAGAAAGTAGGAGGAGGAAAGCACGCGATCAGAAGCGCGTCTTGCAAGCTCAGGTAGAAATAAAAGAGTAAATAAATTGCGCCGGTTAATCATAATAAGCGCAATTATCACCGGAGTCTAATGGTATGTTCAGGTAAATGAAAAATTCCAACGATAAGAAATCAAGTCGTTATGGAAACCAGTACAGCTTGGTTTAGGAAATTCGGAGTACTCCAAAATGCATTTATTTGCTAGCCAAAGTTTATTTCACATCAAAAAAAAAAAATTTTCTTTGACAACCTTTGTCGTAAGGTTTCAGGCACATCGTTGTTCCGATTGAGGTCATTGAAGGTTCATTTTGTTCAGAAAAGAAATCCTTATCATGTGAGCGAGGGAATTTTTTCTACAATTTCGTGTTGGCCAAGTTATTTGCAAATTAGTGGCCTAAATATTGGAAATTTTGGATAATTGACCGTAACTTTTCACATGAATTTTTTTTTACCGATCCCTACGTCCATAAGTTGTAGAATTGCTGGCTGAAGAAAGCAAGTCCTTGGGAGGTTGGATTGGACCAACGATGTGCCTGAAACCTTACGACAAAATTTTTCGAAGAAAATTGTTTTTCGATGTGGAATAAGCTTTGGTTGACAAATAGATAAATTTTGGAGTACTCCAAATTTCCCAAACCAAGCTGCACTGGTCCTCTTAATACTCGAATCTTGACAATTATTTCACAGTCAATTTACTGGAGGTAAAAAGGGTATGCAAAGGTGGCTGACTCTGGCAGGAACTCTGCTATAACGAGGAAAATTAGTTGCATAACTAGGTGGCTAGTGGACGTGGCTGATAGGCAAGTAATCTGCCAACTACCCTGCAATTCAATTTATTGATGATGAATTATTTATGCGTTGCATTGTACTCCGAGCTTTACCTTTCGAATGACTACGTTAGGAACCTCAATTAGTCCAATCAACTGGAGCCAACAACGAATGGAATGACTCTGAGAACTGCAAATCTCTGAAATACTCTGTAAAAAAAATTCCCATAAATTCCAATTGGCTCTGAAATTGTTCCAAAAATATTCCCGAAATTGGAACTCTTTATGAATACTGTTAGAGATTTAATAGATAATTTTTCAGACATTTTCACATTAAGTTTCAATAAGATTTAGGAATCTTTTCAGGATGAAGTTAAAAACGATCGGATATAGTTTATGGGACTTTTTACACAGTTGTTCAGAGTTATTCAGATAATTGTAAGAAAATAATATATATATATAATTTTGCAATTAGCAGAAACCTATTGAATCCGGCAGCCTCTACTTAATCATCACTTTGCCTTTGAACGAGTTGAAACTTCAGCCCTGAGCATATCCTGAATCAAAGTCTTTTCGCTGTTTGGCACTTTGGCTCGTGATTATTAAATTAAGTTTTGATATTTGTTCGAAGGAGCGGCGAGGACTTAGTTGATATTCGATTTACTCTTTGCGAGCTCGAACTTTCATCCCGACGTTATAATAGCGAGTACTGAATATACAGGCCACCGCCTTTTAATCCATTTCTGCTAACAGTTTTCCCATTCTTCTCTATTTGACTCTTTGTAAAGAAAATCGAGTTGGTGCGACGAGCTACGGTGCATTGAAAAAGCTTTGATGAAAACTTTGCGGTAGAATTGCGGCGGAGTAATAGGAAATTAAATGGAGTGCTTTGTTTTTCTTGGTTAAACTTCGGGCGACCCGTTCGTTTAATTCAGCCTCGTTTCCTATTATTCGGCTAAGTCAAAATAAAATTAGTTTACCTGCCCGTTACGTAAATTAATTAAACGTGCGGCAACCGGCTTAAACTCCTCCCTGAAGTAGGTACCTTGCAATTTTCCGCCTTTCAATTACCAACTATAAGGTAGCTGTAGGTAGGTACCGTTAATCGATCCGTAAACCATTTCCGCCCACCTCTTACGATTAGCACACGAGGTTCTAAACACGTGGGGGAAACTCCGCTGGTCTTAATTACCAATTCGACTCACAATTACACACTCGCGAAATGAAATGTCGAGCGAAGTAGTAGGAAAAGGCGTTGAAGATTTAAACGGGAGGTCGGTTGCCTCTCGACTTCCTGGCGTTAACCACCGAGAAGTCATTCTTAACTTAAGCTTGAACTATCCCATCAGCGAGTTTTCCCTTTATTTTGGGGTAAAAACAGAGCCGAATGAGGTAGAAAAAAAAAATAAAAATAAAAAAGGCAGCAAAGCTTAAAGCGCAAAAAACTAAAAACAAAACAAACAAAAAGTGGCCCGAAGATGGGTTAACCTCGTTAACGCAAACTCGCTCAAGATTATACCTTTTTGCGGAGGTCCCGTCGGGCGTCCTTAATTTACGACGTTCCTAGGCAGCTAACTTCGTTGAATACGTTCCGCAGCTTGTAGTTTATAAGCCACGTCAGATCGTACGATTTTGAGATTGTCCGCGCACCGTACCGCTGCCATCCGCTTACCAAAGGGGAAACTTAAACTGTAAACTGCTCGTTGTAGCAATAGCCTATTATAACAAACAAATTTCACTGGGATGACTTGCACACAGATTTAATCTCCTCTCTCTCTCTATACCTGAAAGATGCAAACCTAAAATAGAACATTGCGCGAACGATATTGAATTGTAACGGATAAAAATTTGCAATATCAAAAATCAGGAGACCGGTTGACTTGCGGGCCAACCCTAAAACTTCCCGCTATGTGTCAAATACGTTGCAATAAATTGATACTATTGTGGTTATAATACATTAAAGAAGGTTATAAATATAGTTAGTTCTTACAAATTTTTTTCCGTATGATTTTCAAAAATCCAGTTTTTGTCAAATGTCAACATTTCTAGGTTTCAGGGAGTTATATTTAATGTCAGAAGATATCGTTTAGTCTATATGTGTATGTGCGAAATTTTTAATTGTTTTTAAATAATTTAACAGATTCGACATTGGGTGATTCGAAATCAACTCACGTCTATCAACAAAAGAAATTTTTGTCGTGCAATATCTTTTAAACTAGTCGTTCGATTTTGATGAATCTTGCGGCAATCGTAAGGGGTATCCAAGACTCAAATCTGATCAATTTTGGAGACTAATCGCACGAACACTTTAGGAATTATGCGCTAGAAACATGCAAATTTTTTTTTTGTTCAATATTTATTCTTCCAAGACTTAAATCTCCTTAAGTTTTGAGACTAATCAAACAAACAGCTTAGGAGTTGTGCGCTAAAACATGAAATTTTAATTTTTTTAACTTCCCGCTATGAAAATTGAAAATTTTCATAAAAGAAGGGAAGTTACTGGTTTCGGTCCGATTTTCGAAAACCGAGTTTTCATCAGATGTCGACGTTTTGAGGTCCTAGGAAGCTATTCCGACTATTTTTGGATGGACGTCCGTATGTGTGTGTGTGTGTGTGTGTGTGTGTGTGTAACTAATTTTTTGTCGTACGATATCTTTAGAACGAATTGCACGATTGGAATGGTTTTTGTAGCGATCGAAAGGGTTTATCAAGACTTAGATCTGATCAGATTCTGGAGTCAATCGGTCGAGTAGTTCCAAAGTTATTCGAAAAATAAAAATTAAAAAAAAAAAATTTTCATGTTTTTAGCGCATATCTCCTAAACTGTTTGTGCGATGAGTCTCAAAACTTAATCAGATTTAAGTCTTGGATAGCCCTCTGATTGCCGCAAGATTCATCAAAATCGAACGATTAGTTTAAAAGATATTGCACGACAAAAATTTCTTTTTTTGTCGTATTAAACCTTTGGATCGAATTAACCGATTTGAATGATTCTTGCGGCGATCGAAAAGGTATACCAGGACTTGAATGTAATTGAGACTGAACGATACCTTTTGACATTAAATATAACTCCCCAAAACCTAGAAATGTTGACATTCGAAAAAACTCGATTTTTCATTAAAAATCATACGGGAAAAAATTTATATACGGAAAACTAACTATACTTATAACCTTTCTCAATGTATTATAAACACAATAGTATCAATTTTTTGTAACGTATTCAACACATAGCGGGAAGTTCTAGGGTTGGCCCACAGGTCAACCGGTTTCCTGATTTTTTTAACTTTTTTTTTAATTTTTATTCTTCGAATAACTGTGAAACTACTCGACCGATCGACTCCAAAATCTAATCAGATCTAAGTCTTGATACACCCTTTCGATCACCGTAAGAACCATTCCAATCGGTCGATTCGTTCTAAAGATATCGTACGACAATAATTTATTTACAGACACACACAGACACACACATACGGACGTCCGTCCAAAAATATTCAGAATAGCTTCCTAGGAAACCAAAACGTCGAGATCTGATGAAAACTCGATATTCGAAAATCGGACTGAAACCGCAATAACTTCCCTTTGTTTGAAAATTTGCAATTTTCATAGCGGGAAGTTAAAAAATTGTAATCTCTGTTCATAAAATGAAACTGTAACGTAAACTCAGCCGCTTGAAACGTCGACGCTGTCACCAATTTTTTTTTTTTTTTTTTATATTCATTGAGTCATTATGAGGGTCCTTTTTTTTTCAATTTTTAGCTATCATAGATCTCCGGCTATGAATTTTGAAATATTTACTAATTTTCTAAATCCTTACACTGCAATTGTTGATATCTGCAATTCTATCGACCGAATCATCAAATTGATTGAGGCAAGGATCGTTAAGATCTTTGAGGTCTGAAGTAAAATCAGTTATATCATAAAAGTATGTGATTTTTGTTGAAAGCACACGTAATTAAAAAACAAATTGCAAACTTTTTTTTCGGATCTAAAACACTTTAAACTACTCTGAACGAATCCTTCTGAGTTAAATCGCGAACAATCAACTCTTCGAAGAAGTTATAGTTCAGGATTTTACAATCTACCAGGATCCCCACACAATACATATAAGGAGCTACGGAAATTCTATAGAAACGACGGACAGTGTTTGTCGAAAAGTTTCTCTTACTCATAGTTTGCGATATTGAGAGAAATCGTAGGAGTGTCGGTGCACAGTTTCCCTTCTACGTCTGCTAGCCATTATAGTTCTCGTTTAGAGCGAGTTAGAGCATAGGAATAACTGACCTGGGGCACGGCACGTGACCTCAACAAACTCGAAGGTCAATGGACTTCGAAACGAGGCCGTATCGCAGTTTCTTAAGAACGAGTTGGGGCGAATCGCAAGCTAGACGGCAGTTTACGTGACGATAGTAATCGAGGAAAATTAATAACCAACGAGAGGGCCGGGTTGTCGCACGACCCTCTATACGATATGGACTTGTTATAGCTGGCGAACGAGTTGAACTCTGCACGCGAGGTATCTAACTCATACAGTACAGAACGTTTCAGTTGGGTATCAGAAACCTTACCAGCTTTCATTTTTCACGCGTTTCTTATTGTTCGAAAAGTTACTTTTCAGTTATATTGAGCTTGTTGCAACCATGAAACGTTGCAAATGGTTACCTTGCGACAATGTAACAGCAAGCTTCTGAAATTGTATTCAAAGAGACGTAAGGGAAACCTTTCAGGAACATTTCAAAAGGGTCGCTTTATACCCACGGAGTAGTCCCGCGCTCGCCGCTAGGTGAAAGTTCAGCGCATGGTTCTCTCGAAAGTAGAAATATGCCGCCTGAGTACAATACGCGCTCGGTTGGATTCAAGCCAACACTTGCTTGGTACTCGTATCGCCTGTCGTGTATCGATAACGAGTAAAATATGAAAAATTACAGATTGAAAAAGATATCATCGGATCTCACCGTCTCAGTTTTGTAAAGTACGACCAGAAATACAAAAATCTATCTGAAATGTTCTGGGTACATTAGGGCGGTCCTGATAAAGGTAATTTTTGAATTTTGATCGGTACGCCCTCTGAAACTCTTCTAAATAGTAAAAAAAGAATCCTGTCAATTTTTAGCTCTCATAAGATTATAGAAGATCATAGAAGATTAGATTATAAGATTATAGACAATTTTTAGACAGTTATCTTCTTACTTCTAGACATGAAGAAATTTTTTTCTTTAGTTTTTTTTTTTTAATGTTGAAGTAAGAAAATAACTGTCTAAAAATTTTTCCAATGTGCCCTTTTATACACCATACAAGTAACTACATTGGTGCCAAATTTCAAATCCTTTCATCAATTATTGCCAAAGTTATAAAAATTCAAAGTTTGATTTTAAAAAATACATGTGTTTTTCCATTTAAAACTTCCGTCGTCTTGGGGGTCGGGTTAATATCAATATTGAGAGCTAAAAATTTCCAGGATTTTTTTTTTCAACTATTTGGAAGAGTTTTAGAGGGCGTAACGATCAAAATTCTAAAATAACCTTTATAAGGACCGCCCAAAAGTACATACATACGTATAATATCTATCGTCGATTCAAACTAAGTTCATCATGCATATTACTATTTAACTTAATCATTGGCAACCTTTCAGGCAAAGAAGTGTTACGAAATTTCGATAGTTCGGTTATACTCTCCTCGAGACTCTCGATCAATCAAATAAAACGAACAAAATCAGGCTTGGTATATGATTGATTAGACAGCGTTGTATTAACACGTGGGAAGAGGCGTATTCTGCTTCGCGATATGGTAGAATTTGATTTTTTTTTTTATTTTTCTTTGTATATGGGTATATAAACCGTCTAGCAACTTTCCGGTAAACAGGAGAGTCTGCTCAAAAATTGATAACAGCAAAGTTTTTTCCGCACGAGAACGCCTTATTAGACTCGATTCGGAAGCTTGATCGAGCGTTATGAAAGCAGTCTTTATATTCGATTGGTTATTTTGTACTTGGCCTTTTTTTTTTTTGTAATAACGATAGCGTGTTGCTGCAGTTTGTAACTTCAAATTGGGAGAGCAACGCTTTCCCGGAAAACAGTAAACAGAAGAGCTGGGAAACAGGCACGTAATGAGGAGAAATAAAATAGCTGACGTCTCGAGCTTTACGAGCTACACTTTGTACGTTTCGGAAGAAACGAAGATTGAAATAGCGTGGAAAGCAAAACCTGGAAACCTGCGGGTTTCACTCGCGGGGAAAACTTTTACATTTCACATTTACGAAGAAATATGCCGTCCGAAATAGCCTGTGAATACATATGGAGCGTTTCTTCACGTCAACTTGCATATGTGGTCATTCTTCGTCGGTATATCGTCTCCTCGGTCACGGTTTGAATTTTTTTTTTTTTTGCGTTATAGTACCACCAAAATAAGTGGACGCCCATCTCCCGATTTCCAATTTTTTCCACGCCAGTCAAAAATATGAATACGTTTCAATTTTTCAATTTCACGAAAATAATGACATTTTCGAAATTTACTATCATCTCATAAATCGGTAATTTCATCGCGGAACTGGGCGATACAAAACTGAATAGCAGAGAATAGAGCGAAAATAACAAATTGAAAGCTCGATCTGATTAATGAATTCCGTTTTAATGAATTTTCAAACAATTTGAATTCCTTTATATCTCGGATAATTTTCGAATGTCATTCCTTTTGTATGGCGTAAAAAATTGCCAAATTTTTAGTAGAATGCTGAATAAAAATTGAAAAAAAAATCGAAACTGATGCACTCGAGAAGAAACTGATTTTCAACATTATGTAGTTGATGTTTGTGGTAAATTTGCAAACTCGAAAATATTTTTCACTACCTTTTTTGTTCTCGACCGTGTACTTTTTTCTAACCATATTGCGACCATCAGCTTTGTACTAAAATTACCAATATATGAGGTGACTGTTTTCGAAAATATTTCTTTGCTTTGCGATAAAGTGAAAAATTGACAAATTGGAATCCTTAGTTCACGGTAGACAAATTTGAAAATTCTGAAATAAGTGTCCGCTTATTTTGGTGGTACTATCCGAGGTAAAAATTTCAAACAAATCCAAAAAGTCGACAAGCACAGACTGCGAATTATTCACGTGCCCTGGGGTACGTAGTTTGCCAATTTCCGCTTACTCGTTTATATCCGATACTTTAAGTTTCGTATCTATAGCTTGAGGTTGGGCGCCGAGTAAACCATATACCTATATACAGGGTGTTCATTTGAAAAGCTTCCACCTTAATATCTCGAGAACCAGAAGAGATTTTGGAACGCCGCTTACGGGAGGTTAAAAGGTATCGAAGGGGAAAGAACTTGGTCCAGCATCATTTTCAGTAGGTGGAGACGTTGAGACCGGGGGAAGGTCAACTTTGTTTTTTTCAAATGGAAACCCATATTTTTTATGTAATTTTGTTTCACCTCAAAAATCAAACGACTTTCGAATGTAACATTTTTTTGTGAGACACCAATTTTTTGTGATATTCAGCTAAAAAAACAGAGATTTCTGAACCTTTAAGCACATTCAACCTCTAAACTTTCAGGTTCAGAGGAAAATTCTAAGAGACAAAAAGTGCATAATTTCATGCAAAAAATTTTGGAAAATAATTGCAGAATTTTTTTCCTATAATTTTTCATTGCAATTTCTTTAATTGCAAGAAGCAAAGAAAATAAAAAACTCTAAAAGAATATTCTTCAAGATTCTTTGCATAAAATTACGCACTTTTTGTCTCTTGCAATTTTTTTCTACACTTGATAGTTCAGACGTGGAATGTGCTCAAAAGTTCAAAAATCTCTAGTTGTTCAGCTGAATATCACAAGAAATTGGGGTCCCACAAAAAAATGTTTCGTACAAAAGTCGTTTCATTTTTGAGGTAGAACGAAACTACATATTAAAAAATATAGGCTTTCATTTGAAAAAACAAAGTTGACCTTCCCCCGGCCTTGACGTCTCCACTTACTGAAAATAATGCTGTACCATGTTCTTCCCCCTTCGATACCTTTCAACCTCCCGCAAGCCGCGTTTGAAAATTCTTTATGGTTCTCGAGATATTAGGGTGAATATTTTTCAACTGAACACCCAGTATATAGGTAGATAAATTTTATTCTTTTGATCGAAATCTTTTTCTCCGCAGAGGAAATAGGATTAAATAATTCTCCTAACGTATTTACGTTCGAAGTCAGAGTGAACGTAATTGAAAAATAGAATCCTTTGAGCTTTTCTTTTTCCTTTTTCTTTGTTCTGTATAACATATATATTTCAAATTTATTTTTCACAGACTGAAGTATCGGGTACTGGAAGAGCATTAAGAGACTGAAAGATATAAAGGGTAGACACCCTCTTCGTCGAGTCGTAAACATGCCAATAACCGTTAAGCGTTAAGAACAAATCTCTGAAGCACGTCCACATTTTCTTCTATTCTATCTACTCAGCGCAAAGCGAATTACGATCTGGAACTTCAGATTCATTCTCGGTCTTCCTTACGCTAACTAAATTCAATTTCAGTTCTATCGATATACCTATATACCCTATACAGAAACCAACTCTTGACGAATTAATTACCGCCTCTCTAGGCTTCCAGATATATGCCTGTCACAAACGTCCCAATTTAAATTCAAGGATTGAATTCAAATTCGAAGTCTTTACTGTTCGAGAACACGATCTTGTATATATGTTTATTCGGTGGTGGGTACGAGTCAGCACAGATTATTGATTCACTTTGTAACATACGACTTTGAAACTGATGCTTCCAAACCCTGAATCCTGTGAATAGGTGAATGTAAATTTGCACATGAAAAAGTGACTGAATAAATGTCGCAAGTAAGGATTAGGTGCGGGATTCGATGGTGACAACGTTCACCCTTCTCCTTATCATCAGAGTCGCAGTTTCGGTGTATAATAACGAAGCAAAATGCAAAGTTCGTTGAAGGGATCTACCGAGTTTCACCTCAATTCAATTCGTGATTTCTGCTTGATGTTTTAAGCCCTTAGTCAAAATGCCGAGCCCGATGAAAGCGGCAAGCGGAACGGACCTGGAAGGGCGACACTGGGACGTCGTTACAATGGGTCTGGCCTCACCACCAATCCTATCAGCCCTGGAAGCACGACTACGCAAACAACGAAGCAACCTTTCAAGTAACTATGTAATTGAATTAGTACCACTTAAAAAATATCCTCATCCCAGAGGACCCAGGGCTCCAAAGACGTAAACTCTTGCCGATGGCCTTGGTCCACGCAAATTACCAGGTGGCTTGAGTTAATTGCCCAGTCCTGCCAGCTCCTACCGCCTTTAGTTCTGAAGACGGTAGACAGATGGCGTTACACTTTGAAACCGTCCAATTATTGCTCCGGAAAAAAAAGCTTCAAGTTATTCAAAAGTTTTTACGACATGATGGGGAAGGGAGACGATGTTCTATGTGTTAGTACTAGGAACTTACCCCCGGATCTCTGTTGGCTTACTGATTAATCCTGATTACATACTAAGATCCTGGGAGAGTTTGATTAAAAAAAAAAACAAGAGAAAAAAAAATACAAAATAAATAGAAAACAGGGAAAAGGGAGAGATATGAGTCAAGTGAAGCACGGTAGGGCTTAAGTTTAGAGATTTCCTTAGCTAGAGAGAAACAATTTGTTGTCCATTAGCTGGGAGGCGTTTCCCAAGGGCGAGGAGGGACCGCTTGACGAGAGAAAAGACCTCTTGGCCGGGAATCCCGCACCAGAACCAGAAGTAATGCCGCGAGCTATGAGCAATAAAGACGACAAAGAAACCTTCTCGACCTTAGCGTCGACCTCCGGTGGAAAAAGCTCAGGCCAAGGTATCAGCACAAGTAAGTTTACATGTCAAATTCTGCATCCCCCACCATTACTACGACTTACAAGGGGGTATGTTAGTCTAAAGAATTATTTTTCGTCGATTTTTCGTTTTTTATTTAAAGCCTGATCTCCTGCGATTATTTTGGGCCATCTAGAGTAAAAAAATTTGCTCAAGTGGGACTTTGGGAGCACATCATATGAAACGGCGTGTATGTAGGCTAAAAGTAAGTGATCACGTGGATAAAAATCGAGAAAAGGATGCATCGAAAACTGGCTGAAAAGACAGTGATTAAAGAAGTAAATTTTGTGACGCAAGAATCGAATCTAATAACTGTAGATGCAAAAAAGTGCAACAAGCTCTTAGAAAGAAACGAATATTCAAGCTATTTTTTCAAGTTCATACGATTTTTCGGGAATCACGTGATCTAGAGTCTCGAAATTCACAGGGCTATTCAGTATCATGTTCGACCATGGACCCATTCATGGATAAGTTAATCTGTTCCATCAATCGGTAGATAAAAATAATTGTGTCCGAATTTTCGTAGAATTTTGCAAAACTCGATCTCTCTTGAGCTCATCGACTCACTTAAATTTTTCGATGGATAGCTCGAAGGGCAGATCCGTGGACAATACTTGGGCGTTTTGGTGTTACAGTTTCGATGGACTGTTTTCCGTGAAAGTTCCGTAAGGTCGAATCACAGAGTTTCACTCGCGGTCTCCTAACTCTGAATGAAACTTGTGAAAATTGAAGCTGCAATTATTTTTCAATAATGGTTGAAGCACCGTTAAAGAAAATATTAGTCATAAGATGTTTCAAAATTGTTAACTAGCCATGACATTTCTTTGTATTGATGCCTATTTTATATGCATGAGACTGACATACCCCTTTACACAAGATATTCCAGTCCTCCTCGATATTAGTTCGATATTTCGCGAGCTTGCAAACCTATCACATATGTTTTGCACCTGATATACATATACCCTTAACCCGAGGATCGTTAGGTGCAGAGTTAATGCCACTCGAAAGACACTCCGGGACGGCGGAAGCTACCAAGTACTTTGCACTTATTCTAGCCATGGGTGTGTTTGTGTACCATATTTATAAACCATTACAGCAACCCTTCCAACCGTTTCTCGAAGAAAGAGCCGCGGCAGGGGTGGCAATCGGCGTCGTCGACCGAAACAGTCCCTGGCTGTAATGTCCCGTGGAAAGGATAACAACGAGACAACCTCAGAGCTTGGGGCAGGTTCGAGTGGCTTGGGTATTCGTGGAGGAGTTAACGCCGAGCTGAACAACGTTCAGAGGCCTAAGAAAGATAGATTGAACACGCAGCGTGGAAGGGTGTCCTACCGGAGAAAGCCTAACAGGTCTAACTCGGGGAGAGATAAAGAGCTCAAGGAATCTAGAGAGCGGCGCAAGAAGCTGAGGCTAGAAAGAAGACGGAGACGAAACAGAGAAAGAAAACGGAGGAACAAAGCTCACCACGATAGCAAGCAAGGTAGAAGTCGGAAGATTTTGAAACAGAAACAGCCCCATGATCAACCAGCTGCGATGTTCCTAGCGATGCCTGCAACCAATCCGGAACTCGACGGAACTAAAGTGGCTAAAGAAAATTTAGGGCTTGATTCGAATGTCAAATCATGGAACGGTTCCCACGTCGCGGGAGTAGAAATATCGGAAAAACATGTTTCCGCGAATCAACAACGTGACGAATCTGACGTCGGAAAAAAAGTCGACGGAGAAGGGGACGGAAATGTAAAAAGTCATGAGCAAAATACTTCGAGTGACCGCGAAGTCTTCCAGACGCATCGGGAACACAAAGATAACGTCGAGAAGGAATTTTCCAAGCAGTTCGAAATCGAGCTTTCAAAGTCTAAGCACCTTGAAGAAGATAGTATCGCAATTAACGATTCAAAACAATGGTCCAAGTTCATTAATCCCTTAGAATCGGTTGGTCCGAAGCGTTCCGAAATTGGCTCAGCTTCAGGCCTTTCCGAGTCAGGCGTTAATGAGAAGGCGGGTAAATCGTTAGAAGAAAATTTCGAGAACCCGCGATTTGCTGGTGAAAAAATACTCGGATATTCCGGGTCGGAGAATGAGCTTCCATCGGACGATGCTAACAATGAAGTTTTGTCGAGAAACATCAAGTACTATCACGATTACCTAACCAACGGTCTCCGCTTATCTAAATTCCCAACTTCCCAACTCCATTCGATGTACAGCTTGCCGGAGCTCCGGAGGAATTCATTCCCTGAGAATTCAAATATCTCTGGGCTGATTGCGGCAGACCATCCGCCTTTACTTGCACAGGAACAACATCCGTTAGTAGGAAATTTGTCCAAAAAGGATTCCCTTTCGAACACACATAGCAGCGGTAAGCTCAACGACCCCGCAGACAAGAGGACACGTAAAAATTCCGAACAAATTGGGACAAACATGCCGGACGATGAAAATTTTAAGGGAGATCTCTCCTGTGTAAATGGAACTTTTTTACCAGCACCATTGGTCAGACACGCGCTCATTAAATACGTCAAGTAAGTAACTTTTGATCATTTCAATCCATTCATGCTTGATGACCGGTGACATTTGCGTCATGCAATATCCCGATTCATTTGCGAATCTTTTGAACCATCGCGACTCTGTACTGCTTCGTCAACAGCGAACCGTAACGATCGAATTTCTATCAAAGGTCCTCGACACCGGGCCACGAGTATCTTGAAGCAGACTACGAATGTACTACAGGATATTACATAGTGACCCAAACGCGTCGTTTGCTATGTAACAATCGACGCTGGGTTGGCGGTATGCCTAAGTGTAAACTGAGACAGAATCCGAACGACGTATGCGCAAACTCACCATGTGAACAAGTCTGCAGAGAAGTGAACGGCAACCCGATGTGTGCATGCTACAAAGGTTTTCGCCAAGAAGGTGTCAAGTGTATCGGTAAGTTTAAAAGTTCACTTTTTTTTCTTCCACGTTTTTCATCCTCCAGTCGTTTTATTTCGTAAGACAATTTGCTTCACAGATATCAACGAGTGCGAGAAGGGAAACGGTGGCTGTGAATTCGCCTGTATAAATATTCCGGGATCTTATCGCTGTGAATGCCCAAGGGGGATGAGGCAAGGCGAGAACAAATACAGTTGCATGGGTAAGTTTTTTCAATGATTCAATAGCCCAGCCTTCAATCATCTGCCATTTTCATGATCATGACTTGATGGTTGTAATGTGCCGGTCAAGTGACGGTGAAACTCGTCTAAAGCGTTTTATACGTTTTGGTAACAGTTCAGATATAAAACTGACTTGACAAGATCTGATGAAGTCTTTTGAATCTGTAACTTTTAATATTTTACTTATTATCCAACTTGAGCCATCCCAACGATCGCGTATTTCTGAATTAGAAATATTGCACGTACACTGATACACCAAAGACCCTACGAGTATCTAGTAAGTGTTGGTTCGAGCCCAGCCGAGCGCGTCTTGTATTCAGGTTTGCATATTTCTACTTCCGAGAAACCCATGCGCCAAACTTGCACCTAGCGGCGAGTGCGGAAATACTCCGTAAGTAAAGCGACACTGTTGAAATGTTTCTGCAATATTTCTGGTACGTCACTTGAATATATAATTTCAAAAGCTTGTTGTTAAATTTCCGAGAGATAACCGTTTGCACGGTTTTACGGTAGTAGCAAACGCAATATATAACCAGAACGTAAGTTTTTGAAATTTAAAAAATGTCCTGAAATTTTTGATTCCCAACTGAAATGTTCTGTGCTTTATTGGTACTGTCGACAGATATCAACGAGTGTCTGCTGAACAATGGGCACGGACCATGCCAAGATACGTGTGAAAATGTTGAGGGAGGATACAGGTGCTCATGCGAAGGTCTTCCAGGGACAGTACTGGGGCCAAATAATCACACTTGTCAGGACGCAGGACCGTGTGGTACTAGCAACGCAGGGTGCTCTCACACGTGTCTGTCCACAATGGGTAGAGTCTTTTGTCTCTGTCCTGACGGTTTTATGCTGGAAGACGATTGGAAGACCTGTCAAGGTGCGCGTTCAGAATTTCTATGGTACTGCAGCAGCGGTGCAGTAAGAAAGACAAAGTTCTGGCTATAACGAGAACCTCTTTGCACTGCAGACGTGGACGAGTGCGCTGTACCTGATCTCCAGTCCGTCGTTTGTCAGCACGGGTGTATCAACACCCCGGGATCATACCGGTGCGCTGATCCTCCGGAAGTGCGGGATGAACCGCTCGCCAATCTCCTCTCGAAGCCTTGTGATCCCGGATTTGAACCTTCAGTCATCGGTGGCTGCGTTGGTGAGTGTCAACATTATCGCAATACGCCAATTCTCTCCTAAGCACGTCACCCGATGATAAATACATAGTTTCGTGAGATTTGAGTAATCCTCGCTAAGTTTGGAAGATCATATGACAATTAAACTCGACTTGAAATCTGTTCCGAGCGGATAAGGAACCCTCCGAAATACTGAAATTACATTCGATACAAAATGACGTGATCCTCAGTGATTCTGGGTCTTGGAATTGGCTTCGAAAAATTTTACGATTTTTCTTCCTCTCAGAATTTTTGTTCAGTCAAAAAGTAAATAACTATTAAAACCAGGTCTGCCTTAAAATGTCCTCCCGGAAATATGTATATCTGATTATTTTCTTAAGAGTTTTGGAATGACTGAGATAACTTCTTTGAAAATTCTCATAAGTTCTACGATTATTCCCAAATCTGTTCTTAAAGATTCTCGCAATTGGATCACTTTGATGGAAAAGGAATAAGAATTATTTAAAAAACGAACCAGTATGAAAATCGAAAAGAAAGCAGAGGCGCAATTGAAGGTTCAAAACTGCTTACCAAACTTGAAGTGGCAAAAAAAAAATTAGAAGAGTAAAATTGCGTGAAAACTTCTGCTAAAACACCCGCATTCATAGCAAATGTGCCAAAAAATTTCGAGATCAAATCTCAAACAGTCACACGCTTGTGCAGTAGCAAATAGACTTCCAAACAATTTTGTTTTTTTTATTTCAGTCGCTTTTTGGTTGTTTTTCGCGTTTACTACTTGATCTTGATGTACCCAGTGATTATTTTGATAATAATTGATAATTGAATTGATTCTTTTTTATGAGAATTGAAATCCCTCATTCATTGGCGTATATTTAGAAATGTAGAAGCCCTTTTTTTTAATTACGTACGCTGGACTTCAAGACTTCAAACATTTCATGGGATATCACAGATTTCATCCGGACTTTACAGATTTCGTATCAGTTTGGAGACTTTAGTAGAGTCTATGGGGTTTTATTAGATTTCGTGGGATTTCATACGGACTTCGTGGGATTTTACGGGATTTTTCACGGGACTCTTCATAGACTCCCGGGGATTTAATAGAATTTGAATAATTTAAAAGACTTGAAAATTCTTCATGGGATTTTATCGGCCTTCATAGAGACTCCGAGGGAACTTGATAAATTACGCATGACTTCAAAAACTTCACCGGATTTCAGAAATCTCACCCAGAATTCATAAAATTTTCATAAAAATTTCGAAAGACTCCGTGCGGTATTATAACAAAATTTCACAGGGGACTCCGTAAGACACGAGATTTTACGATATTTCACAGATTTCAAAATACTTCACAAGAATTCGCAGATTTCTTAGGCCTTCGCGCCGGAATTCAATCGAATGAGTTAATCCCTCTATATTACGGAATTATATTTAAAAAAAAACAGCGTTTCGTGCATACCAACTCAAATTCTATTCTAAATTGAGCGTGACAACTGGTTTCTAGCAACTCATCGTTAGTAGCTAACGCGATGTGAAATTCGACGTTTTATTTTGCTAACGTTAGGGCTAACTCAAATTTGAATAAACTAACAGTTCCGAGTTCAACATATAAGCGATAATCTTATTTTATTTATCTTTATTTTTCCTGAAACGTATCTCTTTCACGGTGCTGTTATCATTGAGTGATAGTTTAATGCACAGCCACTTAAGGTTCCTGGCTTTTGAATATTTAAACATCGCCTGATATTAAATTCATACAGCTCTTATCTACCTCATAATTTATTAACACAAAGTAGGTATCTACTTCAACCTTGCTTCCCCTCCCACACTCGCTGTCTGATGTCCCTCTTTCAACGTGACAAAGCCAAGCATGAAAAAAGGGTGCATCACAAGGCTGAAAGGGACCATTTATCCTTGCAGAGGTTTAGCGTAATTTACCAAGCTGTCAATTGTTTACCAAGCAATTTTCTGATAACGCAAACATTACCGTACCTGTTCGCTCTTACTACAAGCCGCAGGGCAACTTCGAACGAATAGTAACAATGCTTCGACCCAGTTGATGGTTCTGAAATATCGTATACGTGCAGTTTGTTGCGTACAATTGTTGAATACGTACATATTTTTCATTTCAAAGAACGTTACTGTATAGCCTAAAGCGATATTCGTACTTAGACTGAGATTGAGGCTGAAGGTATAACGTTGTGCTTTGTAATGAGCAACGAATCGAATACTCAAACTGAATAATGATTAATCTCAATCCTAAAATGCGCTGGGAACGTAATTTCAGTCGGCTACTAATTGTAGCCATGTAGAAGCAGCCGATGTGATGCTCAGTGGTATCCGTTAAGCCTTGTCATTGGCCTAGCAGACAAACTAAATTAAACCTCAAGAGGTGTATGCATAGGGTATGAGAGAGCACCGATTAGTAGAAACAATTCGTATCATACCAGCAATCAACCCTGAACTCAGTCGCCTCAGCGATGGTGGCTGGACTGATTGCTCGCGGTTACCAACCCTCCCAATCAATTCCGAAATTGAACCCAGGTCATGTATAGGAACATCCTATATATAATTTTGAGACGAGATATAGAGAGCGATTCAAAAGCCAGCTCAATTAGACGCAACCACTTAAATATTTGGGTCTCCAATCGTTTGGAAACCAAACCTCCATCCGAGGAACAGATGATTTTTTGATTCGTTGATTTTTGTTCGAGAAAATTGAAAAATAAATCTGGAAACCGGTTGACCTGTTGGCCAACCCTGAAACTTCCCGCTATGTGTTAAATACGTTACAATAAATTGATACTATATTGTGTTTATAATACATGAAAAAAGGTTATAAGTATAGTTTTAGTTAGTTTTCCGTATACAAATTTATTTCCGTCCGATTTTCAAAAATCGAGTTTTTGTCGAATGTCAACATTTCTAGGTTTTAGGGAGTTATATTTAGTGTCAGAAAATGTCGTTCAGTCTGTACGTTTATGTGCGAATTTTTTGATAGTTTTTAAACAATTTGACAGATTCGACATTAAGTGATTCGAAATCAACTCACGTCTATCAAAAAAAGAAATTTTTGTCGTGCAATATCTTTTTAACTAATCATTAGATTTTGATGAATCTTGCATTAATCGAAAGGGCTTTACAAGACCTTGATCTGATTAAGTTTTGAGACTAATCGCACGAACATTTTAGGAGTTATGCGCTAAAAACATGAAAATTTGTTTTTTAATTTTTATTCTTCGAATGACTTTGAAACTACTCGACCGATCGACTCAAAAATCTAATCAAATATAAGTCTTGTTGAACCCTTTCGATCGCCGGAAGAACCATTCCAATCTGCCGATTCGTTCTAAAGATATCGTACGACAAAAATGTGTTCACATACACACATACACCTACGGACGTCCATCCAAAAATAGACAATAGATTCCTAGGAACCCAAAACGTCGAGATCTGCTCGATTTTCAAGAATCGGACCAAAACCAATAACTTCCCTTTTTTTTTTGAAAATTTTCAATTTTCATAGCGGAAAGTTGAAAGAATATTGAAAAGAAAATGTCTGTGAACCTGAAAACTTGGCAATAAAAAAAATTTATTTCTTGAGTCACGTTTACAGTGTCAAAAAGTCATCTGCTCATAGGACACAGTCTTGTTTTCTGATCAATCAGAGACCCAAATCCTTGCATCAAGTTCTTTTACTTGTACTGCAAGTAACTCCGAGACCCGAGGACTCACAGTATTCCTAACTTTTATTTGATTATGCTCAAAAAGATTGGCGGACTAACAATTTGAACACATGTCAGTCCTTAAAACATACCCCTAGTTAAGGTTTGTGGTGTCCCTTTAATCATCATGATATTGCAAGCTATGATCACGGCCATGTATGTAGACATCAATTAAGTACTACCAGCTAACTTGAGACTATCATAAACTTGATGATAGAGAAATTGCAGCAGCTCGCTTAATTGACGAATATTGAAGTATTAAGGGAGGGTCTCGTACCCTGAGAGCCTTTGACCGAATTAGTAGTCACGAGGTATAAGGGGTAGCAATATTGTATGACAACTACATAGGAGCCCTTATTCAGACTATAGTTACGAGCTAGGTGCTCGCCTCTGCATCCGAAATCTCTATTACTGTTACCCTAACGAGGCTAGATATGTACAGAGTAACTTGACACGAAAATTAATCACGTTTATCCGTTGTAATTATTCATTACCTGCAGGTATCTGACGGGCTTAATTGTACACAAAGTGGTTCTAAGTTGGATACGAATTATCGCTCACCTTAATATACCCGCTACAGATGTGAGATGCCTCCGGGGCGGATTATGGCTTATTTTTTTGGAAGGCAAAAACCTTCTAGGTACTGCAAGAAATAGGGACGCGTTTTGAAAAGCGCGTTTCTGAAACTCTCTCTCGTGCTCCTGGAGCGGTATACCGGAAAAAAAAACGTACGATAAAAACCACGGTTTCAAACATTAACAAACGGTTCCCTAGGCGTTATGACCGCACCCTTCCTCGGGGCATGGTCTTTAAGATATGATCAGGAAATGCATGATTGAATAAACGAACCCGGTGCAATCTCCATGGCACTATCATCGTTTAACTTAATTGAAGGCACGGACTTATGAACAAATTGACGAACGGGTCCTGTGTTCATCTGACGAATTGACTAACGGACAGAGTGGTGGATTGGATATAGACGAAATATGCGTACTGCCAGCCATGGGCCACGCCACGAGTAAACGTAGGTGAGTTTATACTGCATACGCGGGCACGACACGCGTGTGTATGTAACAGAACAACGAGGTGTTGATCGTTCACGAAAGAAAGGTCCATAAACCTATTCACTAACTCGTTTGGCGCCCGAGTTATATACGTCTGGGAAAGGCAACGAGAAAATTATAGAAACGATGAACTGACGGAGGTTAAGCGGTTGTGCAATTCGGATACGCAGGGGACTCCTATGAGGAGCTTGGCGACCGAATGCCAACTCAACTCAAATAAATGGGATATCGATTGACGGGCGGGACCCGGTACTGCGAATAATGCGATAGCCGGCCCCATTGATGACCTCCGCTCTACTGACCCTCTTCACCTATTGCTGATGAACGGAGAAACTCAACTTCGTTTAACTATCTCTGTATAGTTATAGTCTCGCGAGATATTGTACTACTAAACTTAACGAACGAATGGAAAGGAGCTATTCCGATGGAAATGTGTGTGTGTCTGATTATTTCATCAAAATTTTTGGAATAACTTTCATAAAACTTAATCGTGAGAAGTCCCGTAAGTTCTGGATTATTTTAGAAAACTATAAATCCGAAAGATTCTCGGAATTGGAAGACTTCGCGATTATTGTTACGGATTTTGCGAAAAAATTTCCAACATTTCCAGAGTTTTACTAAGATTACAATCGATCAGATTCGGCGTTGCGTGATTCGAGAACCACTCACGTCTATCAAAAAAAAGAAATTTTTGTCGTGCGATATCTTTTAAACTAATCCGTCGATTTTGATGAATCTTGGGGCAATCGAAAGGGCTATTCAAGACTTGAATCTGAGTAAGTTTTGAGACTAATCGCACGAATAGTTCAGGAGTTATCCGCTAAAAACATGAAATTTTTTTTTTTTTTCAATTTTTATTCTTTGAATAACTTTGAAACTACTAGACCGATCGATTCCAAAATCTAATCAGATCGAAGTCTTGATAAACCCTTTCAATCGCCGTAAGAACCATTCCAATCGGTCGATTCGTTCTAAAGATATCGTACGACAAAAATTTGTTTATACACACACAGACACACATATACAGACGTCCATCCAAAAATAGTAAGAATAGCTTCCTAGGACCCCAAAACGTCGAGATCTGATGAAAACTCGATTTTCGAAAATCGGACTAAAACTAATAACTTCCCTTTTTTTTTGGAAAATTTTCAATTTTCATAGCGGGAAGTTGAAGACATGTATCAGTTTTGAAGTAGCTTTTACTATTTCTGTGTACGTTACGATAGCGTAACGTTAGAGCTGTACCGTATTTTCACCGTGTATATACGTAATATATTCCTTTTCAAGATATCGACGAGTGTGCGATTTCAAACGGCGGATGCCTCGAGGTCTGTGAAAATACGGCTGGAAGCTTTTTCTGCGCTTGTAATGGCGATGAGAGGCTGTTGGCACCCGATGGAAGAACCTGCGTGGGTAAGTGTCGGATGTCGTACATCTCAGGTATACATTTACCGCCCCAAAAGGTTCGATCCCATATTTTGGGGGTTCCGATTACTCATTAAATTTACGAGCTTCGAGCGATTAATTTACTTAGATCCACCGAATAGTCGCGAGCAATCATTGAGCTAATATCGATCAGCGATTCTAATTAATAAACTTAGCGAATATAGGCATCAAAGATCGTCGGCATAAAATCGGTTGTTCCAAGCGTCTATGCATCAAACGTTATACTTGAATTATCGTATGATACGACGTGGATAAGTCTAGCGAATATGGTAATGATGGACGTGAACCGGAGTGAAACGATATTGACGATTGAAAATGAAAGAGAAAGAAAACAAGAAAAAATCGTGTCACAGTAATAAATGACACACATGTACCGTAAGCGAAGAGAAAACGATTTATCGACGACCCTGCAGCAGGAGCGGTAAAATCGCGAAATAACTCGGCGATAACCTTGTAGGCAAATGGTTATTTATCGCGTAAGGTCGTAGATTTGGGAACGCCTTGATTTACGACCGGTTGTCCCGGCCTCATTTTTTTCACCGCTCGTTCTCCGCTGGTTCACGGGGGCTGACTCCCCCTTTTTTCTTGTTTCCGCGTACACCATTGCGGTTTTCCCATTCCCCCCTCCCCCCTCTTTGAAAAACGCGCTTTTGCCAGGGGGTCAGCTACGGCAAACGACCGTCGGCGAGTTTCCGTTTTAAGAAAGAATTGCTGGCCGGATGTCTCGTTCCTTTGGCAGAATAGCAGAGCTGTTACACCCCGTACATATATCTAGCCTAAAACCTCCGAACTCTACTCACTTTCAGACATCAATGACGTTGCTTGTCCGGCTTTAAACCCGTCTGGCAGAGGGTATGTGATGTGCTCGCGTTTGACAACCCCGAAGCCATGGCGGGGTAGAAAAAGAGTAATTAACCGGCCAGGGACGAAGTGTTTTCTCAGGTGTCCTTACGGTTACCAACTCAGAGGAGAATACGAGCTGACCTGCGGTACCAACGGTGAATGGTTCGGTTCGAAGCATGGGGAATGCGTCAGTGAGTAGCCAAGGAGGAGGAATGCCCATACAACACAGAACGTTTCAGATAGGTTTTTTTCATACGTTGCACTGAGAGCTTGTTATGATTTCAGAAGCATAATAATTTCCTTGCCGTTGTACTTCAGAAATTTATCGGATCAATATCGCAAGAGACTCGGTAGAGTCCCGCGCCGATACGTATAACTGAAACGTTCTGTGCTGTATGGGTTAATTTTCAGAAATCCATCACCGAGATGTTGGAACCGTGTACGATATTTATTTTTATTTAGGATACAGCAAGCCGAGGCTAGATTGCCCGCCAAATTTGATAGCCGAAGTGCCTCCGGGGCAGTCGGAAGCTTTCGTGACGTTCGCTCAACCGTCGACGGATCTTGACTGGTTCCGATACGTGAGATCCGAACCCTCTTGGGGCACCCGGCTCGAGGCTAATCTAGTACCCGGCGAACACAAGGTCACCTTTATTGCCAAACACCCGGTTTCCAAGAAGCAGGCAACCTGCACGCTCCACATCACCGTCAAACGTCAGTATAACTTTTTACAACTTTCCAACGGTGTTTTATTTTTCGAGGGAATCACTCGCGCGGCTACGTGGCACAAATTTAAAAAGTTGTAAATTTCAATCCTTGATAAAGCCATTGTCGGATGCTGGAAGACTAATTTTTGCTAGAAATTTGAATCGTTCCCTTTTCATTAAAGAAACTGAACGAATTTTCGGTTCGTAGGAGTGAGACTATTTTCAAATTCACATTTGCGGTGTGCAAGTTTTATTAAAAAATTTTTTTTCGAATGTGAGTCGCGATATTACGAATATGATTTTTCTAGTAATGGAATTTTCGGTTAATAGCTGCAGGCGGTCTAGCTCCAGCATTAAATCATAAATTGAGTTATTTCTGTTTGCAAATGTATCTCAATCTACTTGCTTCCGCCTTGCCGGCAATTTCCGGCGTTACGATAACCAGTTTCGACGTTATATTGAGTCAGAACGATACACGGTCCATCCCGTTTCCCCGTTTACCGATCTTCGCACCTAATTCAATCTAATACAATTTTTTTCCGACGTTCTCGTAGATCGGATCATTGAATTTTTCAATCTAATACGGTATTTTGAATTAAAGATACAAACGATATTTGAATAAAATAAAAAAAACAAAAAAATTTCCCTGGAAATATAAGCGTGCTTATTTTTAAATCTCTTTGTGTCACGATTCCCTATATATACCTACGTTCAGAATTTCCCTATTGTTACAAAAGAGGGAAAAATTTATTACGAACGACATTCAACACTCTCGTGCTTTGGTTGGTTTTTTTTTTTTTTTTTTCAATTATTTATTTTAGCCGGCGAAGCTCCCAGGATAAAAAATTGCCCGGACAACATCCTGGCCTTTGGTAGGAACAGGACCATCGTCACCTGGACCGAGCCCATATTCACGGATAACGTGAAAATCACCAATATAATCAACAATAAGGTGAGAATTGATCAAGTTTCGTCAGCATGCTTAGATATCATCAACCCAACTACAATCGGCGGGCACTCACATCACAGCCAGAAAGTATAATACATGCGCGTTTGAACCGCGATGAATAGAAAGAAAGGCTTAAGAAACGGACTTATCGAACATAGTTAAAAATTGCAAATTGTATCTATGCGGAATATTGAGATGAAGAAATTCTAGGAAAAAATCAGGAAACCGGTTGACCTGTGGGCCAACCCTAAAACTTCCCGCTATGTGTCAAATACGTTACAATAAATCGATACTATTAGTTTTCCGTATACAAATTTTTTTCTGTCTGATTTTCAAAAATCGAGTTTTTGTCAAATGTCAACATTTCGAGGTTTTAGGGAGTTATATTTAATGTCAGAAGATATCGTTCACTCTGTATGTTTATGAGCGAAATTTTTAATAGTTTTTATACAATTTGACAGATTCGGCATTGAGTGATCCGAAATCAACTCACGTTGATCAAAAAAAAGAAATTTTTGTCGTGCAATATCTTTTGAACTAATCGGTCGATTTTGATGAATCTTGCGACAATCGAAAGGGCTTTCCAAGACTTAAAGTTGATTAAGTTTTGAGACTAATCGCACGAACAGTTTAGGAGTTATGCGCTAAAAACAAGAAAAAATTTTTTTTTCAATTTTTATTCTTGGAATAACTTTGAAACTACTCGACCGCTCGACTCCAAAATCTAATCAGATCTAAATCTTGATAAACCCTTTCGATCGCCGCAAGAACCATTCCAATCGGTCGATTCGTTCTAAAGATATCGTACGACAAAAATTTGTTTACACCCAAACACATACGGACGTCCATCCAGAAGTAGTCAGAATAGCTTCCTACGAACCCAAAACGTCGAGATCTGATGAAAACTCGATTTTAGAAAATCGGACCGAAACCAATAACTTCCCTTTTTTTTTTAACCTTCAATTTTCATAGCGGGAAGTTAAAAATATTGATAATCGAACTAAGAACAAGAAGGTCAGTCTGCCGACTTCGATCGGCCAGCCCTGGAACTTTACGCACAGATTTTGCAAGCTCAAAGGACAGTATTCTATGAGTGAAAAGTATTACGAGCTGAAAGTAAATTTTTATGTTTCAACACAAAAACTACTGGATTGATTAATTAATTCGGAAATTGGACCAGACTTAGATTGAATCAAACCCTATCGATTGGGACCAAAATCACAAAAATCCGTTCCCTCATTCTCGAGATATCGTCGTAGAAAAAAAAATTGATGTCTATCTGAAAATGGTCGGAGTTGATTCTCTGGACCTCAAAACGTGCAGATCTGGTGAAAAATGAGATTCTCATTTTCCGGGCGATTATAATAGCTTCTCTTTTTTTTTTTTTTGAACGAGAATTCAGAAATTGGACAAGTGACAAAACCCGATAGCAGCAGGGGACAAACTAATAACCTGTACCTTGGCTCAACCTATCACTTAACCCTCGACATGTGCCAAAAGCTTTTTCAATTTTTTTTTTTGTTTTTTTGAAAATTGACAGCCAAATTTGTATTATAGTGGCCACGTCGAACGCGGGTAATTAGTTAAGGTAATCTGGAATCATTTTTCGTTTTCGCTTCGAACTAAATTGAACGGAAGAAAGATCTTCAACCGTGGAATTGACAGAGACATTTATAGTCGGGGTTCAATGTGACAGTTCTCATTCTGTTAAAAGTCAAAGAAAATTTCAGACCTCTAAAAATTACGAGAAAATATTCGAACTGTCTTTGATCATTACTTTGAAGTGCAAGCATTGCCATTTCGGTTGTGTTTCTCCCAGCCGATTTTGACCACAATACATTCCAATCGACCTCGTGAAATGGTTTTAACTTTTACGGATGGGATGTTGAGCGGAATTTCTAATAAATTCAAAAAGAATCGACCTGCAAGTTCGTCGGCGTGTATCCGGGAAGTTTAAATATAAGAGAGAGAGCAGCCCGAATATTGGGTCACTCGGGCGTCACCTGACGAGCAATTATGCGATTCACTTGAAAATTAAAAATAAAAAAGTCTCGAAAATCCTCGAGTAAAAAAAAAACATTTCACGTTACCGCGCCCCTTCTGCCTGCCCAAGGCTCCGTCATGAAATTAGTTATGCATAATTTTCCGCAATGAAATGCAAATTCCGTGCCCTACCCTCGGCTAACAAAACGCGAAGCAAAGGAGCTGGCAGAGAAGCAAATAGGCAGAATAAAAAGAACAAAAAAAAAAATATCGAGTAAAACCACTGCGACACCGGGGGCCAGACGAGTTTCGAGTTGTAGGTACAGCCGAGAGAATGAGAAAGGTGAAAAGGTTCCAGTTTAAAGCTACATACCATTTTCGCACGGTGGAAACGGAGGATAATGAAGAGACTTTCACACAACCATAATCTGCATTATGGTGTGTAAAAAAAATCGACATTTTATTTCTTCTACTATACCACCACTCTAAACGTTAGTTTCAGACACAAAATAAATTCTCCGACAAAGTATAAGCTCTATATCTCAACTCCAAATAGTGGCGCAACCCATTTTGTAATGTTTATTCAAATTTTTGAATTCTGCACTTTTCTCGGCATGCTAGTTTTTTGAAACTCACTCAGAAGTGACTTTTTTCTATAACTGCTCGTTTCGGATATCTAAAGTCAGAATAGTACAGAAATTCAAAATGATTGGCTCATTATTATAAGGCGGAAAAAAATTATAAAAAATAGACTGATTTATGTCAAAACCACTTGACGGTTTTTGGCGTCGCTCATTTCCAATCTGAAGTCAAGAAACAAAAATTCAAATTGGCGGATCGAAATTGTACAAAGTAGGCTAAGTCTCGTGAAAAATGCTAATATCAAAACGAATTTGGTAATTTTTACTTTTCATCACCTACATATATGCTACGGTGATATAAGAAAAGTAGGTATTGGTTTTGGTCGAAAAGTGACTTTTGCTAATTTCAACGAATCTTCACGTTTTCGACCCTCTAGAATCCAAAAAACAGGTTTTTAGAAAGATGTCGGTCTGTCCGTCGGTCTTTTGGACAAACTTGCGCGGTGATCTCGGAAACGGCTCGGCGGAACAATCTGAAATTCACAGGACTTCACAATTGAACGACGGACATGAAAAATTGGGATATCTCGTTTCATTTGAACTTCCGGTTCTACCGGAAATGAATCGATTTTCTTATACTATTTCCTCTGTATTATCTTTTTAAATGCAAGATTATGGACCAGATCAAATTGGGATGAAACGAACTGTATAAAATTGTTGTTTGTCAATGTATAGGGCATTCCTTGCCAATGACGGGAAAAAATTGTAAATATACCCAGATCGAATTGGGATGAAGCGCTCTATATAAAATTGTTGTTTGTCAATATATAGGGCGTTCCTTGCCAATTACAAGAAAAAAAAAATTAATAAGTATACCCAGATCAAATTTCAGATCGGATTGGGATGAAATGCACTGTCTAAAATTATTGTTTGAGAATATATAGGGCGTTTCTTGCCAAAGATAACTGAAAATTGTGAATATACCCAGATCGATTCGGGATGAAATGCTCTGTATAAAATTGTTGTTTGTGAATGTATAGAGCGTTCCTTGCCAAAGATAACTAAAAATTGTGCGGAAATTCTGTGTTTTTTTTTCAATAAAAATAGTAAAAAGTAAAACAAATTTGCAATTTTTTTGTTTTTCACCGACAACTTGTAATATTCTGACCATATCTGATAGTATTTCCGGTAATGACATGAATTTATAAAGTGATGAGAAGTACCGCGAAAGAAATCTGTTTTTTTCGTCTTTTCCCACCTTGTTTTAATTTAGATTTCAAGCTAACTGCCCGAAAAACCTTCGATTACCAATTTTCGAAGAAATATCGGACCCGTGATATTGAGTTTCTGTATTTTGACTCCACATTTAGACTCAGCGAACCGAAAAACCCTTTTTGAGGGAGTTTCTGAAAGATGGGATGTCAGGAAAACCATAGGCCTCAAAAAATTAAGTCAACACAGAAAAACGGTCCCCGTCACCTCTCAGGGTCCAGATATATAGGTTTCATCTTGTGGGAGGATTTGTTTCGTGAAAAAAAAAAAAAAAAACAAGTGGTGGGAGTAGAAAAAATGTAAATGTCGATTTTTCCAGACGTCCTAATGCCCGCGGATAGTTCATAAACTTGCATTATGATTTAATCGGAGTTGAGAGGAAATGCATGTATACAGAAAGCGATCGATGATTACTTCGTCGAGTAACCGGGGGGGGGGAGAGATGAACCGTTAAGAGAGAAGTGAAACGAAAAATACCCTGCTGTTTTTTCAAAACGTGTTCCATCCCTTCAAGCACTTTATAGAAATCCTTTTAGCGTTTTGTCGAGTCCATTGAAGTGCAACGAAAAGATTCAAAATCTCCGTACAGGTAAATTAACGTCGCTTATACAGAACCCTCGTATAGAATGATCGAAAATTCTTTTTTTGCCCCTCCTGAAAACCGTAAAATTATTCGAACAGTCGCCTTTTTTCATACCTGATCGCGACGTAGCATCGGCCCCGAGTTTTTAGCTTCTAATATAAAATTTATGGAAGTAAACTTCGACCAAACGACGGAAATGTGAAAACCTCGGCTCGATTAAAAGTTTACGAAAATTCGTCTCGCAGCAGTTCGAGTGGGAAGGTCCAGTCGGTAACTGGAGGCCGTTGGCACTCCGCATAAACTTTTCAAAAGCTCGAAGATCGTAGAATAAAAAATTTTTTTTTTTTAAATAACAAAAAAAATCGGAGTTAAAAAGTACCGAAAACGAAATCGAATTTCTTACGCGAACAGCTCGCTGCTCCCGGATAATAATGGCCACCGAAAAGACAAGGGGGTCGGAAGACTTATTAAAACTTTTACCTATATCCTAACCACATAATGTAAACAGATTGCTTGGGTATATACACACACCCTCTAAAAGACCCTTGTTTGCACCCTGGCATTTAAAACCAAGTACTAGGCGGGGGGACGCAGAAACGGCCTAAACGAGAAACTGCTGACCCAAGCGGGAAAACCACCCGATCTTCAACAGTATATTATATAGATATATAGACGTATAAAATGCCTGTGAAAGCGTGAGTGTATGTGTGTATGCTCGCCGTATAGATCTATCTGCAAGAGGATGTATCTATATCTTACAATTTCCCGAGGGCTGCTATGCATTCTCATTGTTTTCAGGCAAGCTTTTATTCTACTGCGACAGCGAGGGTCTTACACCATTCAAGTATCCTCGTGTGTAGGTAGACGTACGTGCATACACATTACACAGCCCCAGACATTTGTCCGGATTTGAAATTTCGAAAATTGAAATACGTTTCATATAGGTATTCTTTTTTTTTATTTTTGCCCATTTTAAAAATGGAAACGTGCAGAATATACGCGAGCTTTTCATTTCCAAGGGGACTAGGCCGGATTGGAAAACCGAAAATTTTATCACATTCGAATGTTTGTACGTATAACGGAGGCTAAAAATGAAGATACTGCACGAACAGTTCTTCTTAACAGGGATATTTACTGTGACATTATTCATTAGAACAAGATTATAAAAACAATAATCATGATACGTCTTGAAGAATAGCAGTTAATTTGAATAATCTAAAATAAACGGGACGAAATCGGACTGAACAGAATGAGCACTCCCAAGGGACTCTACTCAACAGGCACTTACGGTTTACGAGTATCACAAATGTGGAATCAATAGAGGGTAAAACATATCGATACTTATTGAAATTTTTTTTTTTTTACATATGCCTATATTAGAGTGGTTCAGAGAAAAAAAAATTCTTATAGTAACCAAAAGTTAGTCTTAGGTATGAAAAGAATCCTCCCAAAAAATCAGATCGATATCTCAATTGTACATATAAAGAGCTCATCGAGAACCCGTTTTCCCATTGATTTAACACGTGAAATTTTTTTGTTGGTTCTTGGTTTTTCTCGAATAAAAGTGTTAGGAATTTTTTTTTTTAATTTTGAAATACATGTTTTTATAGGAAATTAAATTCTCTACAAAAAATCTCTGATGTGTTTTCTTCGTAAATTCAACAAATGAAAAGTTACAAAGCCTTGAACACTAATAAGTAAGTAAGAAAACTCAAAGTGTGCATGGTTATTAAACATGCATGTTTGAGGCTTTGTAACTTTTCACTCGTTGAACTTACGAGGCAAACACATTAGAGCTTTTTCGTAGAGAATGTAATTCCCTACAAAACTGTGAATTTCAAAATTTGAAAAAAAAAATTCTAAACACTTTTATTCGAGAAAGACGAAAAGAAAAATGAAAATTTCACGTGTTAGGTCAATGAGAAAATGGATTCTCGATAAGCTCTTAGCGAAATTGAGATATCGAGCTGATTTTTTGGGGGGATTTTTATTAGATCTAAAAGTAACTTTTGAGACTGTACGACCTTTGGAAGATGAAAAAAAAATTTTTCTGAACCACCCTAATATATAAATAAAAAGGTGAGTCTCTGAAAATGGAGTGTAAATTATTCTGAGGGTCGGTAATAATGACATTGCAATGTTATAATGATGCAGATAGTGCAAAATCCAGATCTACCACGATTCCAGGAAAACTAATAAAAACTTTTTCATTCCTCCTAATCAAATTGACAAAATGGCTTTAAAAAAAAAAATCGAAAAACTTTGAAAAATTCTGGTTTATTATTAATATAATAATTTGAAACCATGAATTTTTTCATCTATTGTCAGGTTCAATTGATGCGTTTTGTTATTTTTTTGATTTTTAATTCATTTTTCAAATCTGATCAAAATTTTAAGTTAATATCTTCAACCGTTCTCGAAATACCGTGACAAAAACACGAATAAATCTAGGTAAAAAAAAAAAATTAATCACGTTAAAAGTTTCAGTACTGCAGTATTTCTGTGAGAACAGTCAAAAACTGCCTGAACTTAAAGAATAAAGTCTTCAAAACATTTTCCGCCCCAGGACTGTCCCCAGAAAGTCTATATTTTCATCATCAAATGTTAAAAGAATCCTTAGGTATCAGGATAACACATTGGACAACTGCATTCGACCGGCTATGCATTACTCAACGTTTTTCGCTCTGCTGTCCTCAATTTCGCGAATTTTTCGCAAAATTTCACGTGTAAGAAATCTAATATAATTGATTTAAAGAATTGCTACATGAGGAACGGAAAGGCGCTCCCTGACTGAACTGAGTCATACTATTTAACAACCGAATGGCCATTTTTTTAAATTAAATGTCTCACAATCCGGTTCAACAAAATTTGGTTCAACAACATCGTATCTCTGTGTATAAGACATAGGAGATACGATGTTTTTGAACCAAATTTCGAGATACGATGTTGTTGAATCAAATTTTGAGATACGATGGTCTTGAACCAAATTTTGAGATACAATGGTCTTGAACCAAATTTTGAGATACGATGTTGTTCTGCTCAGCCGTCGAATTATATTTCAACATTATTTTTGTAAGACATTGAATGACTTAGTACAAAATTGATTATGGATTAAAAAAAACGCCTATTTTCGGAGTTAGCGCGATCAGTGTAGCATCTGTTTCATTCGGCTGCCCACTCCCATATTTCGGGGCCACCTCAACTATGCTGAAATCGTTGTACATACAAGGCCATTAGTTATTTCACATAAGCTAACCTGGATATAGACGTCAGTTTCTGTTCAAACGCATTAAATTGCGAAGCCAGCCCTGCAGGGCACCACATGAGTGAAATAATGGATAAATCCAAGGTTCGACATTTGGATCCGTGCCTATATATAACTACTGACTCGTTTCGAAATTCGTAAATCTGAAAGCAACGTTCAAACCAAACCTTCGAATTTTGTTGATCAAATTTATCTTTTGTTCGTTACAGAATTCGGGACATTTGTTACCGGTTGGTGAGCACAAAATTCACTACGAAGCAACCGACGAGGCCGGCTGGACCGCGACCTGTGAATTTCTGGTCACTATTAGAGGCGACTGAAAAATTTCGGGGACAAGTTCGAGTCAACGATCGTTGAACAGACGGCAGAGATCTGGTCGTAGGGGGTGTATATGTATGTACTATATACATACAAGGAAAATTGAAGAAATACGTGGTGACCCGATCGATATACGAAACCTTACCTTTTCATCTTATTTTCCAATTTTCAAACGGACTCCAATTTTCTTCACGAAATAAAGAAAAAAAAATAATAAATAAATAAAAAACAAACAGAAACGAACGGATATTAAATTTACAGTGAAAAATTCTATAATATTTACTGAAATGTTCAGACATGAAGAAAAAAAAAAAAACTCGTTTCACCGAGTGATTTTTTTAATTTTTTTGTTGTTTCAACACTTTCCGAAATTGTTTGTTCTATTTTGAATCGTTATACACGCGGACTTATATCAGACAAGTGTTTACGGTACGAGGAGCTGATGGTATTTCTCCCTAGTGGAGTTGCGGTTGCCGTTCCATATTATACACCAGCCCCGATGATTAAACATATCAACGTTTAAAATCTGTGTCATAAGGCGAGGTGAAAAAGGACAGATATATACATATAGAATAATATTCTAAAAGACAATATGGTAAAAAAAAAAAAAATTAATAAATTAGAAAAAAAGAAATGCCAAGCCGGCGTTACGTAATCGGTTAAATTATTATATTGTCGTGGGTATACACGTATGTATGTACGTGTAATATATGCTCCCATAAACTGTTCTAGTTTTAAGTCTAAATATAACCATAAACGCATTTATGATTCAACATCGTATTAACCAACACTTACCCGAAGAAGAAGAAGAAGAAGAAGTTGTATGGAATGCGAGATCCTAATTATCGTATTACGTTTCGCGTCACGACGTCGTCAATTTTTTTATTTCCCAATGAAGATGACGAATAAAAAAAATAAATAAATAATGGTGAGCATAAAGTATCGATTGATTGATTAATTGATTAATTAATTAATAGAATATACTAATGTAATAATGAGAGTATAATATATATATAAATAAAGTATAAAATAAAAATACGAAAATAATATATTGTATAACTAATTTTTATTTCATTTTATTTATTATATTATATATTATATAATTATATTATTGTCCCATACGCCATTCGCATATCATTGTTACAGATATATTATTAATCATTATAACGTGTAATATTATATAAATGTATAAAATTTATCTATAAAATATATTACAAGATAGCATTACCAATGCCTCTTATTTACCGTCACAATTTTGACGATCAAATGATTAATTTCTGTTATATAATATATATGTTTATCTATATATATAGTATGTATGTATGTACGTACTAGGGGGTCTGAAAAATAAATCGAAATTATACATAGGTATATATATTTTTCTTTTCACTCTCAACACTCTGAAATTGGCTTCTGAGAGAGAAAAAAATACGCCGTATATCAATTCTGAGATGTGGTAAAAGCCATTTTTTTATTTTTTTTTATTTTTTTTATATATATTCAATTAACTTCTTGCAGCCTGGACTTTTCCTTACATGCGACTGTCTTGAAACGAAGTCAGAAAGGGTTTTTTGGGTTACGCGTTTCGGCTCTAAAGTCAGAACACAGAAATTTGAAATAGCAATGTAATAGATTTACATCAAAATCAGTACTCGACGGTTTTTGGAGTCGTATACTTCCCTTTCGAAATCGAGACACGAAAATTTAAAATCGTGGATGAAAATTGTAGAAATTGGACTAAGTCGCGTAAAAACCGCTACTCGGAGTTTTTAGTGTCCATCAATTCAAATTTGACGATTTTTTTTTCTTTAATTTAGATTTCAAATTAACAGTCTGAAAAAAGTCGCGTCTACAAATTTTGATGGAAAACTGTCTACTCGTTACAGTTTTGGTCCTCCATATCGGACCCGTGATATTGAATGTCTGTATTTCGATTAAATCTGAAATTAGCGAACCAAAAAACCCCTTCCAAGTGATTTTCCAAAAAAATCGGATGTCAAGAAAAGTATATAGACCCAAAAAAGTTGAGTAAACACAGAAAAACGGCCCACGCTACGTCTCAGAGCTTAGATACTCATCTTGTGAAAGAAGTGGTGAGTGAAAAAAAAAAAATAAAATATAATATCGAATTTTTTTCTCAGACATCCCGATACCTACGTACTTCTCGAGTTTTTCCAACTAAAATAGGTATAGGTATAATTATTTTCCAGCAACTGAGCAAGAGAAGACCGCAGTATTATACATATATATACGTAAAGGTATTTAAAAAGCTGAAACTCTATTATTAATTAATTAACACCATGGTTAGAAAAGAAAATTGCCTGATAAGCCAACTCGGCATAATGTGGGCGATTTAAAAATCCTGACTTACCGTATATTAACGCTAATCTAAATAACTAAATCGATCGTTAAATCTCATAACTTAAATGCATGAAAATCAAAGATAAATTCAATTAACGCAACGCGTTTGGACAGTTATATCGGTGATCAACGCCCACACGAAATTATATATTTTATCTGATAATTGAACATGGTAATATAATGTAAGTATATAAAAGAGGCATTTATGGTTCGGTTTTCTCGCTGAGAATAAGAAAAACTTCATATCGTTCGTTATTTAATTGATTTTTTTTTTTTTTTTCTCTCTCGACCAGGAACTTTAACTTCGCCGTTTATATCTCGTTTATCATCGTCTGAAGAAGAAAAATACTGCAAATTTAAGAACAGCACTTGCGTCGAGGTATTATTCTAGTTTCTACGTGCCCTCGGCCGGTATGCTTCGCATGCGTGAGTCCGGAATTTGTCTGCTGATAGTATCGCTCTTGTTGTAAACGTTGTTGCCTTTGTAATTGAAGCTGACGATATTGTTGGAGTTGGATTTGGTACTGATGCTGCCTTGACTGACGATCTAAAAATCATAAAATCAAAATTACCACTGCCGTTGATGATAATACCAACAATGATTATAATCAGGAGGATTAAAAGCTCCGTAAGAAGTACCGAACACTCTGATAATACTCCAAATCTGTTTTAAAAGATTTTCAAAATTGGAACACTGTATAATTATTAAAAGAAATTTTTTGCGGAAAAATTTTCCGCATTTTTTGAGTTTCGCTGAGATTTCAGACAAAGAAAGAAAAGCAAAATTTCCAGAAAATTTGTTAAAAACTCAGTTTTCTGGCAAAAGATACCTACAACTAATCGGACATCTTAATTATCGTGTTCCTAGCGAGTTTGGGTCTATCATTCATATGACCCTAACGGATTTGTCTCGTCAGCCGTTTCCTAAAACGCGACATTTCGGACTTCGAATAATGAACTAAAGGTATACCCAGGTCCTGAACCCATTTTGTCACGTTCACCGAAACGTTGCTGAAGGGTAAGCATGTTAATAATGGACGAAGAGCGCGGAAATAGAATCAAAGAAACTGTATGAACCGTACAACGATCGCTCAAGCATAAGCAATTCCAACTTCTCTGTAAAAGGCGCGTTGAATAAATAGCGCAATTATTGAAGCAGCTAGTGTCATTTAAATTGACAAGAACATACCAGCCCGATTCTCTGTGTATCGCTCATTACAAATCGGCAATTTTGCATCAGCATGAGAAATCCTCGACTAGAGGCTGTCAAGTGCGAGGTCAGACTAGTTGGCGGTCTGACTAGTATTACAAATAGTAAAGCTCGTGAAGCACGATGTCCATTAAGTTATCCCGTGTCAGACCAAAACCCTCTTCCTTAGTCAGTATAGATATTCTAGCCGAGATTTTCGAGCAAGGTGTCTTTGTGATGTGGAAGTAAGGCGAGCGGCAAAGGAAGAGGCCCCCACGTAGTAAGGAGCGGAAATCTTATAACTCGGCTGTATGAAAGAGAAGTGCTTTTACGGGTTGCTCGATGTGCCTGCATTATAATTCACAAGTACCTAACTCGACCTACAGAAAGTGGAGATTAGAGTTTCCCATTGAAAAGCGTCGGGACATTAAGACTTCGTTATCAAACATGTAGACAACCTAATGTTTTTTTAATTCATTGAAAAACCTTTGATTCTTAGCCTCGCTGTGAGTTTTTCGATTTGGAATATCACGCCAGTCCTCAGGTTTTAGGAGACGAATCGAAGTCCACATTTCAATATAATTGTTTTCGAAAGGCAGATCGGTTGACCGGTGAAATCGATACTCGGTGTGACACGTGGCAAAAGTTATTCCATTACAAGTTACCGGCAAAAAGTGTCTGGCAAAATAATCAAAATACGTTAGCTGAAAGGTTTTCTGCAACCTTGACGCCATCAGCCGTATCGATTACCGGGAATGTCGACAAAAAGTAAGTATATAACCTCGTAGAGAAGGATAGTCGTTCGCTAATGGTTAGCTCGTAAAGCATAAGTGAGCCAACGAGTAAGTAACGATTGGTATATCGGCAAACGAGTGTCGTCATCCCGTTCCAATGATAATAACAACGACAAAAACCGATTACAGTGATAATAGCAACGGCGGTATGACGGCTTTGATAATGTTGATCGTAATAGTTCGAACAGAACCATGTTCGATAATTGTAAATTACCTATCGCCATCTCCATTCAGGTTCATTCAAAGCCTCCTCTGACTTTATCAATTATACTTTCAAACTAGAAACGTGAAGGTGCGATACTTTAGCATGGCAAACTCTCAAAGCGTTTGTAATAAACAGACAACATGATGAGTTAGTTCCATAATAAATGAGGTTTTTTTCTTGTTGATTATTCATGTACAACAAACGACTCCACAGATCATCCAGTGACAAGGTCAAATTTCACAAGTACATTATCACAGACTATTCACAGGACGGTTTTTTTACAGGAAGATTTAACTGCCGTAGATCGTTCGGCGAGTTCTAGCAGACCCTCGAGTCTGTTGAGCTCTGATGATCCAAGGACAGATTTCATGTCTGGTAAAATCGCATCTGTCAAATTTATAGACGCCATCTCTTCGGCAGCTGTGTTGCTGTTCTCATCTGAGAGTACGACCTTCAGTTTCTTTATGTAGTTGCGCAGGCTTCGTTGGATCGTTGATTCGGCTCTGGTGCTTATTCCGGTTGACTCCTGGATCTTCTCATCGCACGGATCATCTCGTCTCGTTATCCGACAGCTGGCTAACAGCGGCGAACAACGTGGCTTCGCAGTGTTACCTTTGAGAAACTTTGAGACTTCGCTCAAGTCTCTTTTTGTCGAGTTAGGCGATTCCGTTCTGACGTGAAACACCTCTGGCAATTGAGATTCGGGGCTTGTGAAATTGGTAACCTTTCCCGAAACTTTCGCACTTTTCAAACCCGCGAAACGTTTTGATGTTTTTGAAGCTTCAGAGTTCGCTTGGGTCCTAATGAACATAGCGGTAACAGGGCTGGGAATTCGAGTTCTACGAGTGGACGACTTTTCCCGGTTGACCTCAGCTGTGACATCCGTATTAACTGAATTTTCAAAGCTCGCTCCATGCGTTTTCCAATGCAATGGATAATCCAAACAGAAAAGTACCTCGGAGTCAACTTCCATATCGTCAAAAGTCGCGCAGGTTTTTTTCCGGGCTTCAAGTGGGTTGGTCGAAAACGAGAACGACCGGGTAGCCGTTTGATCCACTGGATTGCTCTTTGAAACCTTACCGGTCGTACGGTTCTCCGATAAGCCTCTGGTATTCATCCTTTCACCTTTGACTGTCCGTTTTTTACTCTCAGTTTTATGGCTACACTCAAATTTTTCTACGACAGGAAGTTCCGTCTCATATACGCATCCAATTACTGCCGTAGCCGAGCTTTCACCGATGCTTTCCTCTACTCCAGTTTCTCTAACCAATCCGTACTTTGGTCTCCGACGATTTTTGCTTCCAGCTTCGCTTCGAGATCTACTATCCAATCCACGCTGAACTTTGGCTTCATCACTTTCAACTCTTGAAGCGGTTGCTTCAATTCTCCTATTCGCAATATTCGGATTCAAAGACGTTGTACTATCGACCCTAGTAACATTACGCGTCATCTCCAAACGATCTTCGTGTTTCGCTGAATAAGCCTCTGGCTTCTCGCGCGATTTTCTTTTTCCGATTTCTCTTCCTTCCAACGTTTGACGCGAGAGCTCACCGCCTATCGAATTATCCCGCGATTTTTTATGCTCAGAATTTGCGGATTTAGCTCTGCACACGTTCCTGACCTCCGATTTTGCTCTAGACGATGTGACCTTGGTGATGTTCGAGTCCTTCGTCACCACCGCTAGTTTCGAAGTGGTCGTAGTTGGATCCAAGGCTTCGCAGGCATTCAGAACTTCTGTGGAATGCTTGGAACTCGGTGATGGCAGCCGAGAGTTCGGGGCAGTAGTGATCTTCGACCTCGCCACGCCGAGCGATTTAACTAACAGTTTGTCCGGAAGTGTGCATCGCTTTTGTGCCAGTTCCAAGTAACTTCCGGTCGAGCCGGACCTTGCTTCTCTACAAGTCTCGACGGTGCTACTCACTCTTTTTCCAATTCTCCCCGACTTAAGAGATTCTTGAAGATTCGCGGTACCTGCACCGACGGATGAGTTCGAGGAAAGGTCCAACGGCAACGTCGGTAACTGCATACATTTAGCGGAGTTGGAACTGTTCAGGCTCTGCAATAAGCCACTCGACGATTCGCTCATTATATTTCTGGAGTGGGATGAGCCGTCATGGGACGTTGAGAGGGTGACAAAAGATTTCTCCGTCGGTATCTTCGATGCAGACGTTTTGTAGTTTCCAGTTAATGGTTTGCCCTGGTACGTCTTCGACCCATACTTATCTTGCAACGGACTTTTTGTGCAGTCTTTGCGAGGAGTTTCTGTACTGGGTCGCCTCAAGCCCGAGATCCTTGTGAACGAGTCTGGCTTTCTTCTCTGCGAGACCATCGCATTAGCAGTTCTTGGCCTCCCGCTCGGTGATGAATTACGACTAACCGTCCCAGAGGGTGGGCTACTGCCACATCTTCGAGAGTCAGTGTGACTCTGATTTCCAAAGTCCTTAGGTCTAGCCGTTACTATCGTACGTTTGGAACTTGCACTGCATAAGTCATCGGCTTCCAAAGCTGGTCCATTAAACGTGCAGTTAACCGAAGTGTTGTTCCCCGCGGGTGGCAGTGTCGCATGTCTTCGAGGTGCAATATCGAGTTTCGTCGAACAAAACTTCTTGGCAATAACGGTAGGTGTGGAAAGCACTTTATCAGAGTTCACTGAAGCGGCGGGTTTTTTAACAGCATCCTTCATCGCAGAGAAACCGCCGTGCTGGTCTTCCACCATCGCATGCTGCGTCGTCATTTCAACAGAATCTATTATCGGTAATGGGTATCGTTCGTAGTCAGTCTTCGGTTTAGTAGGTCTTGGAATCATCGACACTGGTGCTGGCTTAACTAGAGCCTTAGAGGTAGCTACTGGAGTGTCTTTTTCCGGCTCCTGTCTTGGAGGATCTATCGGAGGATTTTTGGATTTATCTTCTGGAATAGACTTTGCTGTTGTAAGTCTCCTCACAGCTTTGAGCTTCTTCGAGGTCGGTTCCATGCAGGAGTCCGGTGTCCCCGGAGGATCTGGACTGCGTGAACGAACGGTCTTTCTCGGAGCTTTAGAAACCGAAACTTTTGCATCTGAGGGGTTTACCCCACTCCCAACTTCGACCACTGGATCTTCTCTGCGATGATGAAGCGCCGGAGTAGCCGGTGGCTTCGATGTAGCATACGACACGTTTGAACCAATCCGTTTCGCACTTTCAGACGACAAGCTTCGAGAGCTAACACCACCCGCACGCCGAACCGAAGGAGACTTTGAAGAGACGCGACTCAACGGACAACGCGAGGATGCATTTGAAATGGCACATCCACGTCCAGCACTGCTAGGGCGTCTTCTGGTCACTGGCCGGCTCACCGGAGTGCTGGGCGTCTGAGCGATAGAGTGTTCCGCAAACTCATCATCGGTAGTGTTCATGGTCTCGGTATGTTTGTCAGTGGTGAGAGGCTTCTCGGTGGATCTTAAGACGAAGTGATCCAACGGATGAAGGTATTCCATCTCTTGTTTATACCTGGGGCTCTTTTGATCAGGCTTTTGCTCATAACTTAGGTTGAAAAAACTTTGGCTTTTCTTCTCGTCTATTCGCGTGTCTGCCGAGGAATCGATACTGTTGAGTTGTATTGAGTTAAGGATTACATTACCGGGGGGATAATTTCCACCGTATAGTTTCCTCAGAGCTGTTTCGATCAGCTTATGTCTATAGGAGCTGTAATTGAAGGACGAAATGTCAACGATTGAAAGCTCTTTGTTCGTGGCAACATAAGACGATGAATGTTCAGGTGGTCGGAGTTTTTCACGACCCTGCAGAGCAGATGCAGGACTACGAGTTTCATTTTGCGGGCTGAACGCTGGTGTCGAGTACGTCGTCCTGAGGGAAGACACGTCCATGATAGAACTCGAACTGGACTCGATGCCGAATGGTACAGGGGCCGGGTAATGCATCACGATCAAAGGTGCGTTGGGCCTCATTTCGTTATCGCTGAGACTGACATCGGGCCGCAAACCTTTGCACGTCTTTAGATTATCGTCCTGCGCACAATATAAGCTTAAGCAGTAATAAGCGAGCCATGAATCTCCGAATTTTACTCACGAATAATAGTTGTATCTGTGCGATCAGCGGCACGGCTAGTAACACGGTTAGCGCCAGCGCGAAAATGCTTTCAACGATAAACGGCGGTACGGATTGCAAGGTTAAAATTAACTGGGCTGGCGCCTCTATGTTCAGCATCACGTCAAATTTGATATCGACCTTCCTTCTCCAATTTCCGACTCGATCAACACCCGCATATTAATGCCACTCAAAGCAACGACCGAACAATTTTTTCCCTAACGTCAAAAAATAATTTTGTATCTCTCGCTATTTTAACAATTGACGTATCCTCTTTGACGTTATGAAATTATTTCTGCAACCTATCGTCGAATCGCATTGCCAGGAGCGTTTCCCGTTCGTGCGGCATCGCGTAGCCATAGGGTCAAACCCCGCCACGATCAATGCCGTTACTCAATTCAATCCACAGTATCTCGACAATATTAATTAATTTTGATTAGTAGGTGTCAGTAAATGACGGTTTTCGTACGCTGTTTATTATCTTGTTATGGACAAATTCGTTGGTTAGATACAACACGGAACAGGCAACACGTACACTTACAGTCGACGAGCTGATAAGGTGTCTGCGTACGGTGAACCACCTGAACTGGATGTACCTGATGATACGCACTCCTGCTGTCCCCGTAACCATCCTGAAGAGTGTGATAGTGCTGGAAGGAGTAAGTCCCGGAGAAAATCTTCGTGTATCTCATATAACATCCCGCTGGTACCTGCCACTGAAACACGAACACAAAGAACCGTTCGAGTATCTGTTTTATCGTGACACGCCCTACTGATGTCATTCCCAGCTAGTCTTCTAAAGATAAAACCTATTGACTCACCATGTACGCAGAGGTGGGTTGTACTTGGGGAGCTTTACCGGGACATATTAGCATCTTTCTGTAGGTAGTAGTTTGCTGAAAACAAAATTCCGTCGATTATTTCAACACGTTTTCAAACCAGACTAAAAACATCTAATTGATACGTTGACAAACTTCGATTTTTATCATCTCATGGCTTTGGTATGTGATTTTAAAGGCCGCGATAACTGCACAGGTGAAAAATTCTCAGGTTCAAAAAAGATTGTCTTGAAAAACCGCCGTTCCGCAACCACGTTTTTCTGTGTATAAAATATTCCAGTCAGCGAATGCCTTATCCGATCAGCTTTAGACTTTGTCCAAACGTTGGCTTGCATAAAACGAGAAGATTTTTGTGTGGATAGAGTTCTACTATAACGAATCTCATTGTAACTTTAATCCACAGAGAACATGAGAGATTATCAAGACCCGTGCTTTACACGAATGAGAAAAAAATAATACACCGCTTGGACTGACTGAGTCGAATTGATGTGCTAAGATAAAGCAAGCGTCACGGAGCGATGAAATTTGAACAAATACCGAAAGCTCAGCTTCAGCATTCCAGCAATGTGTCTTTTTCAAATTGATCGTACATCCACAAATCTCGGAAATGTCAACAGCGTGCAGTCTCTTATCGATAAGATGGTGAAAATATTTTTGTTCGGCGTGGATACGACGGACGTAAATATACGATATGGGGAATTTATCACGGGATCCATGATTTCCGGAAGAAGTATGGGCGTGTGTTCATTTACTTCGACAAAGTGATCTCGAGATGACGGATGGTCTCCATCCTCTCACGGTTCAGATCTCTATAAGTCGATGGATCCTTACCACACCTCGAAACTCGAGGCACGAGGAAATCGTGGCTCATGCACTGGGATGTGAGACTGCCGATCTCCCATTCCACGAATAAGGTGCGTTCTGAGTCGACCTTTCGTCGTAACTACGCCAACTATTTCAGGCACAAGATTTCGATCGATGATTCACGCGTAATTAACGCGTTACCGTGACCAGACACGGGCGATAGAAACAGTTCCCGATAGAAAACCATAGATCAATTGATTCTAGCGTGGCACCGCATGCTTGCGCAAGACCTTTTTATCTTTTTCTTTCCAACAGAAGAAATTTTCGTGACGATGTGACGTACATTTCACAATTCCTTCTCCCACAGAATGAAAAAATATAATCAAAAATCTATAACCGATTGAATATAAACTAACACAGCAAGGTCTTGGCCGGTCAATTCTCTTATCTCGTTCTCTCAGTGGCTAGTGTAAAAATACCAAAAGCAAAAGCTATACATAGCGCAGTTGGAATTGATTCGAGGGTTGCATTGAAGGCGTACAAATACCTCCAGGCTATTTAGACTCGTTGCAGTCTGTGGCCAAAGTGTACCGGAGACTCGGTCAATTCAGCTTTTGTGACTCTAATTGAATCTGCATTAATTGTTATTCACGGTGCCCTGCGTGACCTTAAACATAAGCCTGACAGCTAGAACGATGCTTGAGATGATAAAGATCTATAGCAGAAAGTTTTACTCACCGGTTGATCTCTCCGGACTTCAGCTTCTGCAACAAAGTTTGATGAAAATTACGTTTTTATCTAATTTCACGTTACAACGGACGTAATGACTTTATAGTAATACGTTACCTCGAATGTGGATCGAGAAATGACACTCGGCTTTATTTCCTGCTGCATCAGAAGCGATGTAACGAACGTGATGGCTCCCCGCATATAGCAACTGTCCAGGTTCCTAGTAAGGATTCATTACAAATTATATGACAATCTATGAGAGAAGCAGAGAGGCTTAGACGGCCGGAAATTTGGGGCTTAAGATGAAAATACACAGTTCTCTTTCTACAGGCGTTCATTATAATATTATGGAATCGAAAAATGCAATGAAAATTGTTTCGGGATCAAAGGAACAACATTATGATGCAGAGAGTTTTTTCATATGTTTTGAGGTTCAATTAACGCGTTATGGTGTTCTTTTGCTTCAGTCAGTATTTCAAATTATCTACCACAGTGCTCAAAATATCGTGGCAAAACCAAGGTAAAATTTATTCTGAAAAAAAAATCGCGTTCAAAGGTTTGGTACAGTATTTCTGTCAGAACAGTAAAAAAAAAGCTGCTCGCACTGGAGAAGAGAGTCTGCAAAACATTTTGAGTCCTAGCAGCGACCACAGAACGTCTATATTTTCAACATTAAAGGCTAAAAGAAGCCCTGGGGAACAGGATAACGCCCAAACCGATCAGCAGAGTCCGGCCCTCTCCTGTTCCCTTACGTTTCCGGCTCTTCTGTCCTCAATTTTGCAAATCCCAAATAAAAAATAAAAAAGGAAAAAAAAATTGACGGGTGAATATTCTCGATGGATCATACTTTGGGAATATGTATTCAAAATTTCAAACCCTTCTGGTCTCCTAAACACGTCCATTGATACTTTTGATATTGATTATAAATTGATGAAAAGTCTTCGAGAAAGCGGAGCCTTCAATTTCTCCGAAGTATTTTAATGAAAAATTTTTTAGTTTTTTTTTTATTTTACCATTTTTACTCAATAAAGGAGTCGCGAAACTTTTAAGAGTAATTTACTTCGGCAAGTTATATAGCCCGCTGCAAGGTACGGTAGTACGTACGGAGGGATAATTGCTAAATCGTTCGTTAATGGTGATCATTAAAAAAAAAAAAAACAGGAACGAACCGGGATTATAAGTAGGACAGGGATAACTGTATACCTATACATATATAATGACTCGCGTTGATCGATTTTGTAATTAATTTCACCTCTTACGATAAATTAATTTATTGAAAAGTTTCGGTTTAAAATACGGTTCAAGACTTCAAACTCAGAGACATTCGTTTCATACAAAAGAAAAACATAAGGACACCTACTACTATAGCTACTATTGATTTATGCTCCCGGAGATGGAAGCGAAGAAATGGAAAAATAAAAATAAAAAAATGGTATAGACGAATAAGATTCCCATATGCTTACTCTGGACTTGTATGTGTGTTCCACTTTTACATTGTCGGTGATCACAGGCTCTGACCAAAAAATACGTCGTGACCTTTCGCCAGAGTTCAGTCGGACTTCGAAAGAGTTTGGACAGCCGGATATTTGTGGATTTTCTGTATCTGAAATGGGAAAGTAAGAAAAAATATTTTCGACGTTTGTGAGCCGAGTGGCTGGTGATATAATTGCGTGTTAGTTTATGGGAGCAATGAATATTCTATTTCTAACTCCGGATCTCCTGGCTCTGGACAACACTCCGTATGCAAATAACTTTTAAAACGTTATCGAATGAACTTGTAAACTTGATTAAGTGGCGCTTCGCCTCTAGAGACCATAAATTAGGTAACTAGTGTTCGGCTGTGACGTGGAGCATAAATCTATTTTTTTCTATCGATCGCAAATATGATCCTCGACGTTCCACGGTATTATCGTATCTAGCAGTAATCGACATGTGCTGTTTCATCACGATGATAAATACCCCATATTATAAACCGTCAGTCTTTCCAGAGATGAAACAAAAAACATCATCGTTGTAGTTATTTTTGAATTCCCGCTTTAAAAATTGAAAATTTTCAAAAAAAAGGGAAGTTATTGGATTCGGTCCGATTTTCGAAAATCGAGTTTTCATCAGATCTCGACGTTTTGGGGTCCTAGGAAGCTATTCTGACTATTTTTGGATGGACGTCCGTATGTGTGTGTGTGTGTGTGTGTGTAACTAATTTTTTGTCGTACGATATCTTCAGAACGAATTGACCGGTTGGAATGGTTCTTCTAGCGATCGAAAGGGTGTATCAAGACTTAGATCTGATTAGATTTTGGAGTCAATCGGTCGAGTAGTTCCAAAGTTATTCGAAAAATGAAAATTAAAAAAAAAAAAAAATTCATGTTTTTAGCGCATATCTCCTAATCTGTTCGTGCGATGAGTCTCAAAACTTAATCAGATTTAAGTCTTCGATAGCCCTTCCGATTGCCGCAAGATTCGTCAAAATCGAACGATTGGTTTGAAAGATATTGCACGACAAAAATTTCTTTTTTTGTGGTATTAAACCTTGGGAACGAATTAACCGATTTGAATTATTCTTGCGGCGACTGAAAAGGTATACCAGGACTTGAATGTAATTGAGACTGAACGATATTTTTTGACATTAAATATAACTCCCGAAAACCTAGAAATGTTGACATTTGAAAAAACTCGATTTTTGATTAAAAATCATACGGGAAAAAATGTATATACGGAAAACTAACTATACTTATAACCTTTCTCAATGTATTATAAACACAATAGTATCAATTTGTTGTAACGTATTTAACACATAGCGGGAAGTTTTAGGGTTGGCCCACAGGTCAACCGGTTTCCTGATTTTTTTTAACTTGAAAGGTTTGAGCGGGACGTTTTAGGTCTGGCCCATCGTGGTCAGTCGCATTTTTTTCCTGCAGTCCTACGGAACCTACGCATCAATCGATAATTATCATTTAATTACTTATTCCGGGCAAAAAATTAAAAGGAGAGATTAACCAGTATTTCATTGCAAATGAAAAAGTTAATATCAGAAACCCGTCGAATGAACGGCACCTCGAAATAAGACAAAAGGTCAGCTATGGTTGAATTTTTAATTGGACTGAAATCAGCCTGAAATCTGCAGGTCATCGATTATAAACGGCGATAACGGTGGAAAACAAATTTAAAATATTTGGCTATCAAGGTGTCAAAATTTGTGCGTTTGAGATACACCAGAGATGAATAAGGCTGGCCTAAGACGACACGGTTTTTTATTGCGGTGAAAACAATTTTTATACAAGACAAACAGGTTTATACGGAGGTAAGGGTAAACGGAGTGATTCGCCGTCCCGAAAAGCACGTCATCGTTCAAAGATTCTCAAATCGACTTCGGAACATGATTTTCCAACTTTTAAGAAACTTTACGAAAAAATTCGTGACCTCTGCATTTCGAAAGATGATTTAATGAACTTTGTACCGAAACTTTTTGCTATCAAAATAGAATTTGTAGAATATTTTGCAAAATTACTTCTCAGAAGCAAAAACCGGACAAAATGCTCAGACGATAATCTCGGACTCGGAATTATATCTGAGTGAAAAAAAAAACCGTTTATTTGTTTCGAGTTTCTGTTTTGACCTATTCGCCCGGTCTTGCCCATTACAAGGCATAACGTAGATCCGAATGCCTAAGAAGGCACGTCCCTTCGCAGTTGAGGCATTAAGTTTTGAGCCTGGGTTTACACGCTACATAGGTATAAGTTGCGGCCTATTTCGGTCAATGAGCCACAGTCGTACACAGATATACATTCACATATACACAAGTGCCGAATTCCAATAGGGTTGCGTCATTTGAAATTTGAACGTAATATCTGGCAAAGCAATATATGGGCGTCGTAGACGCCCTACGATATGACAACGTCAACGATTGTTATTTAACAAGTCGTAATAAATTGAACCTCCGCACAACGCGGTCTGCATAGACGTGATACACAGGCATGCAGCAGTCGTTATAATAAATTCAAATGAATGCGATTGAACTCCTTGCGAATTAACACACGCGTACGACGAGGCTGCGCAGTGCGATTTATGATTTTTTTTTTTGGTTTTTGTCTCGCATTTCTTGGATCTGTCTGAGACTCTAATCTCATAATGCGTATCCCGAATGGTTGAAATAAAAAAGAAAGAAAAAAAAAGGTTTCGCGAGATAATCTCCGCACATCTGCACCGAAATTTTTCGACGCCTTTCCACCGACCGCCAAAATAAAAAACAAAAACGAAAAAAGAAAAGTGGGCTTCATACATATAACATAGGCAGATAATACCTACTCGAATAAAACGTCACGACGTGACACATTTATGTCCCACGTGCATCTCTATCTCTTCAGCCCTTGGGCTGTCTCTAACAACTCTGTTTCAGAGTTCATGCGCTCCCGTGGGATACCGAATAACCCGTATAGCGGGAGCTAACGCGTGATCCTTGGATCCGGCAAGAAAGAAAGAAAAAAAAAAAAAAAAAAGGAAAAAAGTAAGAGCCCGGGGGGAGAAAAGGAAAAGCGAATTTATCACAGTCGCGAGGATAATGAAGATCTGTCAATTTCGTAATGATCATTGCATATCGGGATGTGAAGATGTAACTGTAAATAGTTAATTTACCGGTTTAATTTATTGTTCAATTCAAGGATAGAGGTAGTAGTAGCTCCCGAAGTACGACAAACTAATTATATTCTTGCCACGTGCTTGGCCTCGGATACTATAGGTATATACTCGACAGGGTGTCCCGTAAAATATCGACAACCGAAGTCAAGATACGAAAATTCAAAATCTGGTATCAAAATTGTAAAAATTACCAATTCCGATGCTGGATTATATATAATTTTGCACCTAGGATCTTAAATTTTGACTTTAGATCTGAAATCGGCGATCAAAAAAAACCCCTTCCGAGAGAGTTTCAAAAAAGTTTGAAAAAAATAGAAAAACGTCAAAGCTCGTGTTGGTTTCATGTAAAAAAAAAAATTAAAAAAAAAAAAGACTGAAAGAAGATTTTGATTTTTTTTTGTTTTCCCGACACCCTAATTCGCATTGTAACTCGACTCTCGGTTTCGGTCGACTTGTGGACAAAGTCAGCATCTAGGAAATGCGAACGTGTCTTAACTCGTTGATTCTCCCAGGTAGGTAAAGTTCGAACAATCTTATCAAACTTACCTCGAACCCGGACGACGACTCGGCAACTACTGGTATAATTGGTTACCGGTGACCAAGCGGTGAACGTAATTACGGTGGTCCCAGCTCCCAAATCAGCCTGCAGTTCTTTGCCCCACGAAGGCGAGGCGTTGACGTATCTAAAATGCAGAATTTTTTCGATGCTTAGAAAATCACGCAGTCGTATTGTACATAACCAGATCTAAAATTATACACCGATCATCATTACGACAAGATAATTGCCACTTAATTTTCCGGTTCAAATTGCGCAACTTATAGCGACAATCCTTCCGATCCGATAAGGCGGCTTTGATCAGTCGTTTTATCTGCGGCTTGGTGGCCCTTATAATTATCAGCCGTCTGAAATTTTTAAATACTATAATTAATACGGTACTGCCGTGTATATAGCGGCACGATACGATAATTTATCAAATTCTTGTACCCTAAGTGTTAAATTTATTATTTGAACTCGCGACCGCTTTCACTATTGGAAATTCGACTCCTATTTCATTTCAGTTCATTTTTTTTTTTTTCTTCATTGTATTTTAGATACTTGTTCTCAAACGCTGTATAATAATTTACAGTTGATAGATGCAATTTGTATCGCTATTCCTCTTGTTCGATTACGAAGTTGAAATATCGTCTGTCAGACGGAGTGTGTCGCGGCATATACTATATCTGTACGGGTACACAATATGAATCAGCGTTTATTTTCGTCTTATCGTAATTATGAGCACGAAATATATGGGGAATTCCACGTGAACTTGACCAGAGTTTGGCCGCGCAATTTTTGGTTTCATTGAAACCTTTTTGGGTGATAGTATGACACTTGAAACCGTGAAAAAACATCCCTACTTTTTTTTTTAATCAACCCTTTTTTGCGTATGAGCCACAAAACCTATCTCAACAACGCCATAACCGATTTTGATGAAAAAAATACAAAAATTTTCGGCTTTCAAAATAAAAAATTTCTGTCCAAATTTTGAAGCAGGCCGAAGTTTTTTTCTCTGTTTTTCGTTGTATTTTTTATTTTTATGCGCGATATCGTACGTTAATTACACCCATTTTTCAAGTTGTATTAAACTATCGTTTCGAAAATTGAATTTTTTATATTATTTTACGGATTCTTATATTATTTTTCGAAATGATAGTTTAATACAATTCAAAAAATTGCTTTGTATTAACATACAAATATATCATGCATAAAAATCGAAAATACGATGAAAAACGGAGAAAAAAATGTCGGCCCACCTTCAAGTTTGGATGATAATTTTTTATTTTGAAAGCCGAGTAAGTTTTCGTGCTTTTTTCATCAAAATCGATGAGGGCGTTTTTGAGATAGGTTTTGTGGCTCACAGGCAAAAAAGGGTCGATTGAGAAAAAAAATGGGGATGTTTTTTCATGTTTTCAAGTGTCATACTATCACCCAAAAAAGTTTCGCAGAAATTAAAAATGGCGGGGCCAGACTCTGGTCAAGTTTACGTGGATTTCCCCATATATTATCGTATGTTACATATATAACCTATTCGAATAAATATTGCAACAAAATGGAAAATAAGAGTCACCGATACCGCAGCTCGGACGAAGGACCACCAGGCTAGCTCTGGTCGAAATAGATTTGATTGATGCCAGCTTTGCATATAAATGGCTATCAAATGGGATTATCCGTGATTGATGTTAAACACGACGCGACAGTCGGACTCTCTTATTCAACTCTATAAGCTCGTACGGAATTCTCATTGTGCTGTGAACATCTCATTTAATATGGTCGTGAGTTTAATTCGAATTTGAAGCGGTAGAAATTATGGTTATAACTCGAGCAACGAACTCTATTGATCTCGGAATAAAGCTCGAGCAGCTTTTTACTTCTTCAAAAATTTGAAAGACAGACAGCTGAAAACTCTGAAAGTTCAACAATCCGAAAACTGAATAGGAATTTCGAGCCATTCTTCGGCCTTTCGGATCTTTAGCTTTCGGAAATCTGAATCTTCGGTGTTTTTCGATTCGAAGTTTTTGGAATTGACTATGTAGACTTTCGGAAAAATAATAATATTAATATTAAAATTCGGAATTTCAACCTAACCCCGAAATTTTAGATATTCAAAAATGAAAATTGTCCAAATTCGCGGCGTGCTAATGGATTTTACTTTCATTCCTTAATCGATTAACAAATTCGAAAATAACTCACCTCCACCAGTCCATGTTTGACTTTGGCTGTGGGATAAAAACTCGTGCTTTACTTTGTCTTGGTGGTAATTCGACGTCGACGTCACTTGGACACTTGATAAATGGTCTTGGCATACCTGTAACACAAGGGACAAATGTTTCCCAGACATGTACAATGATTCTTAAAAAAATATATAAGTATATAAACGTATTGGATGACTCGTTGAGCCTGCAAGACTAGCCAATTACTTATATATTCATTACTTATTTCTCGGTCCATCAACGCGACAAAACATTTGTCATACACCTTGTGCAACTTGTAAGTATACATGTAGATTCATACGTGACGTGAATCGTTTATTAAACTAAGAGTATCAACATCACACCCATCCGATCACCTAAGTTGCATATACTCAGGCTTGAGCGTCTTTCCGATGGGATTTTTGCCTTCTCAAGACATGCGTAGGTACATTTATATGTCATCTACAAATACAAGATTAAATAATGACCAACACATATGGTCCCGTAATGTTGGGCGCCGATTTATTCATAAATGTACAGGCAGATTACCGTCTTTCACTAATGTGACCAGCTTTATCAAATGAAAGGAAGAGAAGAATTTCATAATGACATAGATGAATACCCTATCGTTTACACTCATATTACGTTCATTTTACTGAACAGTAAATAAAGCTTAAGGTTCCGTTTAAAAGGAGATTAAGGTGACGATGATACCTCACATTTATAAACTGGTAAGACAAAAACTAACGTTCAGAGTGTCAGGAGTAAAGAAATAAACAAAAAAAAATATAATTTTTGTTTTTTTTACACGCCCTAATGTAATTGCAGATTATAAGTATGCAAGAGTCACCTTTTCCGGCGAAATGAAAAAAAAAAAAAATCAGAGAAAAATAAAAAAAGTTAATGAATTCAGGGGGAATTAAATTTCGAATTCGATATGAAGGCGTGCTAAAATCTCGTTAGGTGTAAGCGTACAAAACAACGAGGTTGGCCGCACCATCGGACGTGCTTAAAATAAATTTAAAAAGCGGAAGCCGCAACTGGGAGTTAAAAAGTTTAAAAGTTAAATCCGCATAGAAACAGATAGAGAGAGAAGATGTAGGTAGCTCATTAAGGCGTTTCTGTTAACTTAACATCTCGTTAGCCCCGGGGCAAGCACAGAATGAGGCAATTAAACAAACATTCTGTTTTTTACTTTTTTTTTCTTCTCAGATCCCAAATATCAATATTTCACACGTCACGGTCCTCCCGCTGTCTCGCTGAACGCAATAACCGCTCATCATGTAAACACATTACGTGCTATCGAGTGCTCGTCATTAATCGGCGGTTCCAAAATCTATCAGACTTAAGAAATCTACTCCGTGACTAGACTAGTGAAGAGTTGACTATTTCCGGACGAATAAACTTACTTTGACACGACGGTTCTTTGCCGTTCCATTTGCCTCCGGCTGCGCAATGCCTCACGTGCGGCCCTTCCAATTTAAACCCTCGTCTGCATCTTACGTGACACCTGGTGCCTTCCGGATAATCCACAGCTCCGGAAGGATGACCAGGACATCTGATCTGGAATTGAGGATTTTATTAAAATTTAATAACTGCAATAACTGGCGAAGCTCAGTCTTGTGTTGAAAAATTTCGTGTGATAATCAGTGCACTCCTCTCTCTCTCTCTCTCGACCTTATTACTCCACGATGAGAGCGTTATCTTTCATAAAGCGCATAATTCCGCAATGTCTGAAAATTAATGGGTCTGTATAATTAACGCTCACCTCAGCGTGACGGGGAATGTCCATAGCAAGGCAGCGCGATTCTCGTGGCACACAAGTTAGCTGGTCGGAAGCCAGAACCAAGTCGTCGCTGCAAACGCAATAGAAACTTCCCGGAGTGTTCATGCAGTCTCCGTTACAGCCTCCGTTCCGGCTCAAACACTCGTTGATATCCTGGCACCGGAAATTATCCCTGTGCAAAATTTTCCAAGGTATAAATTATCACCGAAGTACAACTATTTGAGACAAAACTCTCTCTCTTCTATTCGTACATACCTTGGATCCAAGGCATATCCAGGTCTGCATTTGCACTTGAAGGATCCCATTGTGTTCACACAGTCATGAGGGCAGCCTCCGTTGTTCCAATCGCACTCGTTGATATCTTTTCAATAGAAAAGCAAACATCTTGCGTAATTGTTGAAAGAAAAATAAATAAAATATGTTCTAATCGATATCTTACCGATGCAGGTACTTCCTTGAGATTGGAAACCAGCTGCACATGAACACCAGTAAGAACCTCGAGTATTTATGCAGCGACCCCTGCACGGGGTTCCTAACGCACACTCGTCGATATCTGAAGTAATTGTATTGATGGATTTAGTGACGTACTACTACGTGCGATTACCCAATGTATGATGAATAATTAATCATATTTACTGTTGCTCACTGACCTACGCAAACGCCGTTTCGAAATTCAAAGCCCCTTTCGCACTTGCAATAAAAACTTCCCGGCGTGTTTACGCATCGATTTTTCTTGCAGACTCCGGTAAGACATTCGTCGATGTCTAAATATGAAAGGTGAGTAATTAAAAGTAAATATAAGGAGGAAGAAATTTTGAGGAAAATTTTAGCTACTCTTACCGGTACAGGTATTATTCTTCCTGTGAAATCCATCTTTGCATTGGCACTCGTATGATCCAGGTGTATTGACGCAAACTTGATCACAACTGTGTGCTGCACCGGCACATTCATCCACATCGACACACGTAGACGAATTTGCACTATGAATTGCGTAACCTACTTTACAGGAACAGATTGCGCTGCCTTTGTCACTTTTACATAGCTGTTCGCAACCGCCGTTGTTAAGCTCACAAGGATTTGGGGAGTGGCAAACTTTGCCACGTAGATCAAATCCTGTGGGACAGTCGCAGTAGTAGGAACCTGGAGTGTTCGAACATTGATGGGAACATCCGCCGTTGTCTAGTTGACACTCGTTGATATCTTGACATGTTCTTTGATCAGCGGACAAGTGATAGCCGAAAGGACACTTGCAGTGGAAACTTCCATTCTGATTGAAGCAGGTGTCCGAGCAGCCACCGTTTTTATTCTCGCACTCATTTATGTCGACACAGGTCTTATAGTCTTGACCTAAATGGTAGCCCTTGGGACAGCTACACTTGAACGTTCCGTCAATATTTATGCAATCGTTAGAACACCCTCCGTTGTTGATCAAACACTCGTTAATGTCGGAACAAATCTTTCCACCGTGATCAAGTTCCAACCCAATCGGACAGCTGCACTTAACTCCACCGGGAATGTTGAAACAGGCATGTGAACATCCGCCGTTTCCAATCTTACATTCGTCTACATCGACACACGCACCGGAATCTGATAAGACGTGACCATCCGGACAAACGCATGTCCATGATCCTACGACATTAATACACCCGTGGGAACAGCGAGCTGTTCCAGTTTTGCACTCGTCAATGTCACTGCAAGTCTTTTCATCAACCATGAGCTCAAACCCTTCGGGACATGAACAAAAATACCCTCCGACTGTGTTTTCGCACTTGTGCGAGCATCCACCATTTTTCTCGGCGCACTCGTCGATGTCTAGACACGTGCTATTGTCGTTGTGCAAATGGTGTCCGTCGTAACAAGAACAAATATAACTTCCAAGTAAGTTCAGACAGTTGTGCGTACAATTGTGCGTTTGCTGGAGACACTCGTCGACGTCAATGCATGTCTTTTTATCTTCCGGAAGGAGAATGTATCCCGTAGGACACTCGCAGTGATAACTTCCAGGGAGATTTACGCACTTGTGAGAACAACCGGAATCAATATCGTTCTCGAACTCTTCACACTCGTCCACGTCCTGACAACTCTTCCGATCTGGACCAAGCTTGAAGCCTGGAGAACAAGAACATTCGGGAATTCCGTCCTTGTTGTGACAATGATGCGAACAGTTTCCATTATTCTCACTACAACCATTCGTCAATGAACAAGTGACGTTGTCGTCGTTGAAACTGTAGCCTGGTTTGCAAGTACAATGATAGGAACCCACAGTGTTTACACAGTTGTGCCAACATTCGCCATTTTCCATCTCGCACTCATCAATATCGTCGCACAACGCCCCATCTTCATCATTAATCGTAAAACCTTCGTTACACTCACACTCAAAGCCTCCTTCATTATTGACACAGATTTGTGTGCAGTTGTCCAGGCTTTCATGGCACTCGTCGATGTCAATGCAAGTCGTGAGATCATCCTCCGATAACTTATAGCCGTTATAACAAGAGCAAGTCACGGAACCGTGAAGAAGAGTGCAGATATCGGAACATCCACCGTTATTCACAAGACATTTGTCATCTTCTAGACAGATGGAGTCGTTCGAGGTCAGCAAACTCATTCCCTTCGGGCATGAGCACGTGACCGTACCGTTTTCATAATCACAGAAGTGTGAACAGCCACCGTTTTCAAAGAAGCACCTATTAATCTCGACACATGTCTTATCGTCATCCTCCGACAGACTGTAATTCTCCGGGCAAGCACACTCCATTCCGCCATCTGTATTCGCACAGAAATGCGAACATCCACCGTTGTTTGTTATACATTCATTTACATCCTCACACGTCTTTTCGTCCTTACCAATTCTGTAGCCGGTGGAACAGTCACATCTATAGCTTCCAGGCGTATTGAAACATTTGTGCGAACAAGGATTCTCTACGTCTTTTCCTTGAACGCACTCGTCAACATCCTCACAAGTCTTGTTATTCGTTGTTAGAATAAATCCTAAAGGACATTCGCACTTGAATCCACCGGCAATATTTTTACAGCTATGTGAACATCCGTGATCTGATCCACAGGAATCAATCTCTCGACACGTTCTTCCATCTTCGTGTAACTCGAGTCCTTCGGGACACGCACAATCGTAACCGGCAAAAATGTTGACACAGATATGGCTGCAGTTATGCTCCAGCATGCATTCGTCAAAATCGATACACGTCTTGCTGTCTTCACTGATGGTCAGGCTTTCCGGACAAAAACAGGAATATCCACCCTCGAAATTTTCACACTCATGCGAACAGCCGTGAAGGAGCGTGATACACTCGTCCACGTCTTCGCAAGTTTGCTGATCCGTTCCCAGAGCATACCCAGCGGGACATGAACACTTGTAGCTACCCTCCAAGTTCACACATTCGTCTGAGCACTCATTTTCTTCTTGAGCGCACTCGTTGATGTCTTCACACGTCGTACCGTTATCAGGAATTGAGTAGCCCGATGGGCAGGTGCACCTGTAGTGGCCATTCTCGTTCACGCAACCGTGTGAACAAGCCTGACCTAACGACGAACACTCGTCGACGACTTGGCAAGTCTTACCATCATCTCCAAGTAAGTATCCTGGCGAGCACGTACATCGAAAACTTCCATGCTCGTTGGCACAGGTATCCGAGCATCCGTGATCCTCAGCACACTCGTCGTGATCAACACAGGTGAAGGAGTCATTTGACAAACGTAATCCATGGGGACATGAACACTCGTACGAACCTAGAGTGTTTATGCAATCGTCACTGCATTCGTGTTGATTTTGACACTCGTTGATATCTTGACAAGTATTCTCATCGATCTGTAGTTCGTACCCAGCAGGACAATCGCACCTGTAACCGCCGTCTTGGTCGTTAACGCATATGTGTGAACAGTTGTGTCCCGAACTGCAGACGTCCAAAGGTTTACAAGTCCTTTCATCGTCACCCAGGTCATGATCATCAGGACATTCACAGCCATATGTTCCTTCTTCGTTTACACAAGTATGAGAACACCCGTGCGCACCTGAACACTCGTCAATATCCTCGCAGGTTCTGTTATCCTTTCCCAATGTGAATCCAAGTTCACATGTGCAGTGATAGCTCCCTGCGTCGTTTACGCAATCGTTCGAACATTGATTCAAGGCATCGTCCAAACATTCGTCTACGTCCTGGCAAATCTTGTTGTCTGGACCCAACTCAAATCCTTCCGGACATCCACAACGAATTACTCCGTCTTCGTGTTCACAGACATGTGAACATCCGTGGAAACTGTTAACGCAAGGGTCATGATTTTCACAAGACCTGTAATCGGCACCCAACTGCCAGCCGGTCGGACAAGTACAGTTGTAACTTCCGACGGTATTCACACAGTCGTGTGAACACTCGTGTTTGAATTCGTCGTCCTCGCATTCGTTTATGTCCTTACAGGACTTTTCGTCGTCTAAAGAATAAAATCCTAAAGGACAGGTGCAGTTGTAACCTCCCAAGGTATTGACGCAGCCATGCGAACAGCCGTGCGTCGAAGAGCTTGCGCACTCGTCAATGTCCTCGCATACTGCTCCATCATCATTCAGTTTGTATCCCGTACGGCACTTGCACTCGTAGTTATCCCCGTCCTGGACACACTGGTGCGTGCAGGGTGCGCCTAAGCAGGCATTCGCGCCCTCGCAAGTGACCCCGTCTTCTCCAAGAGACAGACCTTGCGGACATGAACATCGATATGTTCCTCGCTCGTTTACGCACTTGTGTGAACAGTCGTGGTTGCCTTCAGCACACTCGTCGATGTCCTGGCATTCCCCGTGTTCATCTTGGCGCATTCCTTCCGGACACGCGCCGTCCTCGCAGTTCAATCCGTCTGCAAGAAGCTTCAGACCTTCCGGGCAAAGGCATTTGTAACTTCCTAATATATTTTCGCAGTCGTGGGAACAGTCGTGTTCGTCGGCTTCACACTCGTCCAGATCCTCGCAAGTCCTTTCATCCTCTGCCACTGTGAAACCGTCAGGACATACGCACGTGTCCTTTCCTTCCTCGGTAACGCACTCCGGAGCACCAGCTTTTACACATGTTACTGCATCGGCGCCCAACACCCAATCTACCGGACATGAGCACCTGAAGAACCCGTGTTCGTTAACGCAATCGTTTGAACAGCCGTGGCCACCTTCGGCGCATTCATCTATATCCTTGCACGTTTTACCGTCTGCGCTGATCCTGAGACCTTGAGGGCAAGCACAGGCATAGCTACCGTTAGTGTTTGTACAGTTGTCGGAGCACTCGTGAATGTCTGTTAAACACTCGTCGACATCCTTGCAGGTTTTCCCGTCCTCATTTAGAACGAATCCCGAGGAACAATTGCACTTGAAACTACCATATTCGTTTACACAACCATGAGAACACCCGTGAATGTTGGTTAAGCACTCGTCGATATCCGTGCAGTTGGAGGAATCTTGTTCAGATATAATCGTACCATCAGGGCATGAGCACATAAAACTACCTTCCGTATTGACACAGAGATGCGAACATAATCTAGGAGTTTCACACTCGTTGATATCGAAGCACGTGATACCATCTTCGCCGAGTGCGTATCCGGAACGACACGCACACCTGGGCTTGTCATCTTTGTCCTCACAGTGGTGGGTACACGCCTGCTTCAGATTTTCACAACTCTCTTCAGGACTGACCTCGTTGTTCTCTTCTTCGCAGGTTCTGTTGTCAGCAAGTAAAGTGAACCCTGACGGACATCCACACTGGTAGGACCCCTCGGTGTTAGTGCAGGTATGTGTACACGGCGAGGGTTCGGCAACACACTCGTCCACGTCCTTACAACTCTGTCCGTCATCCTCGATTTCGTACCCAAAACCACAGTCGCAATAGTAGCCGCCAGGCTCGTTGATACAGTTATGCTCGCAGCCGTGAGGCTCGCCTCCATCACCCTCGATGCATTCGTCTATGTCTATAATGAAATTGAATCATCTACGTAATGCAATCCTTGTCGAAATTACCGTTTATCTATCGATATGAAAATGGGCTTCGTCAGAATTAACTCACCGACACATTCGTCGTTCTCGTTCTTCTTGAAACCCTCCGAACACTGGCCGAATTCCGGTATGTCAGTGATTCCCTCTCCGTCCTCAACGTCGTAGTCATCTTCGTCGTCACTTTCAGCGTCATAGTCTTCGTCCTGCAGCACTTTGGTTATCTTTTTCGGCTGCGGTATGCACTTGTATGATCCTGGGCTATTTTGACATACTTTATCATCTCCACAGACGCTTGGCTCGTTCTCGCATTCGTCTATGTCTACAAGGCCAAAATTGAGTCATTTGAAATTCTAAGAAAAATATTACTTCTCAGGTTATCTTGGTGAGTGAAAAATCCAGTAAGTTCCATGTAATCAGCACCTATAGAAGATCGCAAAAAATAATTCGATCATTGAAATCAAAAATCTTGAGAATACTTTTTCAAACTCCATTCGACTTCTCTCGCGAATAACAGCATGAGCGATTCCGAACACAATATCAGATCATCAAGAGACAAGTCTGAAAGTTATACAAAGTGAAATTAAATGTTGAACCGACCGTTACAAGTTTTCCAATCGTCAGCGAGACCATATCCATCAGGACAAAGGCAGAAGACGCTCCCGGGAGTATTGAGACAAGTGTGTGAACATCCCGCGTTATTCACGGCGCACTCGTCGACATCCTCGCAAGTGTGATTGTCCGCTGCTAACTTGTGCCCAAGGATTTCAGTGCAGGTACATTCGTAGGTGCCATTCAAATTGTGGCAGCTTCCTTGGCACGGTCCGTGCCCGTTGTTCAAAAGGCATTCGTTTACGTCTGTGTGAAAATCGAATCAAGTAAAACCTAATCCATGTCTCTATAACGGATCCTATTCAAACTATCTTATCGTTCATCTCCTTAGTTATAGAAATGAAACCCTAACTTTACATTGATTATTGATTACCAGGTTATTGCGAGCCCGAAGACTTAAGGAGCATATTAATTTAAAAAATTATTCTTTATCGATTTTTTTCCTGAAGCCTGATCTCTTGCAATTTGAGCCATAGAGAGATGAGAAACTTGCCAGAATGAGGCTTTAGGAGTATATTGAGGTTCAAACCCGAAAGAAGGATGAATTGAAAACGGGCTGAGAAGGCAGTGAAAAATAAAAAAGGTGCACTTTGTGACGCAAGAATCAAATCTGATTAGTAACTGTTGATGCAAATGAGTGCGACACACACTTTTGGAAACAAATCAACATCTAAGCCGTTTTTCTCGAAATTATTTCTCTCACATTGTCTACTCGATTTTGCCGGGATCACTCGACCCAGGATCTTAAAATTTGCAGAACTTTTTCGTATCATGTTCGACTATCGAGTCATCCACGGATGAGTTAATTTGACCCATCAATCCGTGGATGAAAAATAATTGTGTTCAAAATGTGGAAGCATCTTGAAAAACTCAATTTATTTTTGATAAATCGAGTCGCCCAAATTCATCGATGGATGGCTCGAAAGGCACATCCGTGAACAACATTTAAGCGTTTTATTCTTATGCATTGTTCGCTGTGGATCGTCAGAATGCAGAGTTTCACTCTAGCTACGAGTAAAAATTAAATTTGCAATTATTTTTCAATAAAGTTTCAAGGATCCTTGAATAAAATACTAGCTATAGGATGTTTCAAAATTATTAACTACACGTATGCTATTTTTGTACTTGATGCTTATTTTCTGTGACCCACACTAACATGCCACCTTAAACGATCGATTATATCAGGACTTGTTGTGATCTATTTTCAACTCGTAGGAGTGAAGATAGACAACAACAAAAAAAGGGGGAAAAAATACTCAGGAATTGAAAGACATTCAGCAAGCGCTTTATCTCATGTAGCAAACTCGTGGGGGGTCTGACAACACAATTCTCATTGCTTGTAAGCTGAAAACATCAACAACACCCACAAGAGACCCGCCCTCCTTGATCAAAACCACATCGACGCGGCCCTCGATTGAAACGTTTTAACCTCCAGGCAATCATGTACCACTTTCCCAGACCCCTCTCTCTTTTACTCTCGCTCTAGTTCTGCGTCTCTATATCTCACTCTCTTTATTGAGCCATCAAACATTAAAAGATGCGGTTGTTTCTTCTGCCCTATCAGGATAAACGGCTCTAGCTTCGGCTGAATCAATTACTGACGTTGAATCGCCTGTCTCGAGAACGGAGGGACGTGAATTCCATGTAATTTTCCTACCTTGGCAAGATCGGGCATCGGCATCTAGCTGGTATCCTGGACGGCAGTCGCAACGAAATGAGCCAGGATCGTTGTGGCACAGATCCTCACAGCCGGCTGTCCCATCGGCGCATTCATCGATGTCTACGATACAACATAATTTTTCTTCAGGATTAATATCGGCTTAAGCTAGATAATTTTTGATCATACAATTAAAGATATACTTACAGCTTAGAAATCACTGTAAAAACAAAAGTGTACCGATGGGTAATACGAAGTACAAAATACATCGTAAAATCGAAAATCCCTGTATAAGAAATACCGCGTTGCTATAACATAAATACAGAAACTATAGCCCCGAGCTGTGAGATGTGAGATCAGAAGAAACGTCGTAAGTAAACCCCGATATAATGTGAGTAGAAGATATTGCTTTGGCCAGAAACTGCACATGGAGGACGGGAAGACGTCAAAGTAAATCCAATTGTATCTAGCGTCTTGTTAAACAAACACATGATATCGCGTTTGCCGCTTCACAATCGGAAGCTGACTTCGAGTTGTAAGATTATTGGAAAGCGCACGGTAAAAGCAAACTTCTAAAACGCGGTTCCCCCAACTCGGATTACGTTCCGGTTATCCCGGAGACAAAATACTCCATCGAATTTCACCGATATGATTTTTTTTTAATATACTTGGCACAGTCGAAACCAGTTTGCAAAAATTAGGAAACCGGTTGACCTGTGGGCCAACCCTAAAACTTCCCGCTATATGTTAAATATACGTTACAATAAATTGATACTATTGTGTTTATAATACATTAAAGACTGAATCCAAATGAAATCATGCAGGCCAGCGGACGTGATGTTCCAGAATCGATCGGCATTCAAATATGTTGTTCCTCATACAAAATGAGCCGACACGTATTTTGTTGTTTACCCCAGAAAAATTATCCAAGCCCGATATCGATTTTTTAAGATTTAAAGGCAAAAAACTTTCTTCGCCAATTTCAGGAACCAAATATTCGAAAAATAGCCGCCAAATCCGTAATTCTCGAGCTTTTTCGACGATTCTTGTTTTATGTGATTCGGAATTTCGTACTCCATCGAGAAAAACAAAAAAATCCGAAAAAATTTGAAAATTTCCAACAATATCGATGTTTTTTGGAAAACATAAGAATTCACTTTTCTCAAAAACCCCATTTTTTTTTTTTCTCAAAATTTGATATGTTTTTCGGGGTGATATCGACTACTTACCCTATGAATGGCGACTGGTATTTTTTCTTGCCTTCCGAGTAATTGACTATTTTATTCTCTGAATTCCTGCACGGCCGTATTTTCACTGCTTCCATGCTATATACTCGCGAGCTTGTATTTTCTGTAGAATCCCATTTGTATATTGTTCGGGCTACCGAATATCTTGTTGTTCAATTTTCTACTCGGTGTTTCGCTTACACAATACTTCAAATTACTTGTATCATGAACAAAAAGTAATGAAATCCCCCCCCAAAAAGCACCTCTGGTGCAAAAACCTTTCGCCAAGTACATTGATGCGATATTTCCCACAAAAATAGTTTTGCAGCCATTTAATCTTCAAAAGTATTGCAATTAATGGACGTTACCAAGTACAAATAAATTTGCTCCCAATTAATTTCTTAACGTGATCCAGTTTTAGATTTTGGTGGCAATTTACATTTCGATGTATACCTATAATGTGGGTAACATGTAATAACATGCGACATACGAACTCATAAGAAAAGATCAATTAAAATTAAAATTAGGAAAAAACAAAGAAAAGAAAAAAAAATTTGGAGGTAGTGGTACTTGGCGGGCATTTATATTTTCTTGTAATTTTTACAAAAATGCCCGCCAAGTACCACTACCTCCAATTTTTTTTTTTCTTTTCTTTGTTTTTTCCTCATTTTAACTTCAACTGATCTTCTCTTATGAGTTCGTATGTCGCATGTTATTACGTGTTACGCACATTATAGGTATACATCGAAATGTAAACTGCTACCAAAATCTAAAACTGGATCACATTAGGCAATTGATTGGGAGCAAATTTATTTGTACTTGATAACGTCCATTAATTTCAATACTTTTGTAGATTGAATGGCTGCAAATCTATTTTTGTGGAAAATATCGCATTAATGTACCTACTTGGCGAAAGGTTTTTGCACCAGAGGTGCTTTTTGGGGGGGGATTTCATTACTTTTTGTTCATGATACAAGTAATTTGAAGTATTGTGTGAGAGAAACACCGCGTAGAAAATTAAACAACAAGATATTCGGCAGCCCGAACAATTACAAATGGGATTCTACAGAAAATACAAGCTCGCGAGTATATAACATGAAAACAGTGAAAATACGGCCCTGCAGTAATTCAGAAAATAAAATAGTCAATTACTCGGAAAGCAAGAGAAAATACCAGTCGCCATCAATAGGGTAAGTAGTCAATATTACCCCGAAAAACATATCAAATTTTGAGAAAAAAAAAAAATGGGGTTTTTGAGAAAAGTGAATTCTTATGTTTTCCAAAAAACATCGATATTGTTGGAAATTTTCAAAATTTTGGGGATTTTTTTGTTTTTCGCGATGGAGTACGAAATTCCGGATCACATAAAATAAGAGTCGTCAAAAAAGCTCGAGAATTACGGATTTGGCGGCTATTTTTCGAATAATTGGTTCCTCAAATTGGCGAAGAAAGTTTTTCGCCTTCAAATCTTAAAAAATCGATATCGGGCTTGGATAATTTTTTTGGGGTAAACAACAAAATACGTGTCGGCTCATTTTGTATGAGAAATAACATATTTGAACGCCGATCGATTCTGGAACATCACGTCCGCTGGCCTGCATGATTTCATTTGGATTCAGTCTAAAGCAGGTTATAAGTATAGTTAGTTTTCCATATACAAATTTTTTTCCGTCTGATGTTAAATCAAAAATCGAGTTTTTTCAAATATCAACATTTCTAGGTTTCAGGGAGTTATATTCGATGTCAGAAGATATCGTTCAGTCGCAATTAAATTCAAGTCCTGGTATACCTTTTCGATCGCCGCAAGAATTATTCAAATCGGTTAACTCGTTCCAAAGGTATCGTACGACAAAAAAAGACATTTTTGTCGTGCAATATCTTTGAAACTAGTCGTTCGATTTTGATGAATGTTGCTGCAATCGAAAGGGCTATCCAAGACTTAAACCTGATTAAGTTTTGAGACTAATCGCAGAAACGGTTTAGGAGTTATGCGCTAAAAACCTGAAATTTTTTTTTTTTTAATTTTTATTTTTCGAATAACTTTGTAACTACTCGACCGATCGACTCCAAAATCTAATCAGATCTAAGTCTCGATAAACCCTTTCGATCGCTACAAGAACTATTCCAATCGGTCAATTCGTTCTAAAGATATCGTACGACAAAAAATTAGTTACACACACACACACACACACACATACGGACGTCCATCCAAAAATAGTCGGAATAGCTTCCTAGGACCTCAAAACGTCGACATCTGATGAAAACTCGGTTTTCGAAAATCGGACCGAAACCAGTAACTTCCCTTCTTTTATGAAAATTTTCAATTTTCATAGCGGGAAGTTAAAAAATATAAGTTTTTCTTTCGTTTTCTGTAAATCTATGCCAAAGTGATGATCAGTAATCCATTTGAGAGTTGATTTAGCGTTAATTAGGTGAAAATCCAATGTTCGATTTTACTCTGATAGTAACTTTTAATATTATTTGGAGATTTTGCTTTTTGGGGCGATACCGGTCAGTAGGGAATAGCATTGAGTTGAAGTCAGTTCAAGGTGGCGTTGCTGTAGCAGTTTATAATTGGGTTAGTATTGTCGTATTTCCAAAATTATTAACTTCCTGTTCTGAAAATTGACGATTTGCAACAAAAAAAGGTAGGTTATTGGATTCGGTCCGATTTTCGAAAACCGAGTTTTCACCAGATCTCGACGTTTTGGGGTCTTAGGAAGCTATTCTCACTATTTTTGGATGGACGTCCGTATGTGTGTGTCTGTGTGTAAACAAATAATTGTCGTACGATATCTTTAGAACGAATCGACCGATTGAAATGGTTCTTGTCGCGATCGGAAGGGTTTATCAAGACTTAGATCTGATTAGATTTTGAAGTCGATCGGTCGAGTAGTTTCGAAGTTATTCGAGAGAATAAAAATTAAAACAAAAAAAATTTCTCATGTTTTTAGCGCATAACTCCTAAACTGTTCGTGCGATTAGTCTCAAAACTCAATCAGATTTAAGTCTTGGATAGTCCTTTTGATTTCCGCAAGATTCATCAAAATCGAACGATTAGTTTAAAAGACATTGCACGACAAAAATTTCTTTTTTTGTCGTACGATACCTTTGGAACGAATTAACCGATTTGAATGATTCTTGCGGCGGTCGAAAAGGTATACCAAAATTATCTAACTGAATTTTGGAGTCAATCAGTCGTATAGTAGTTTCAAAGTTATTCAAAGAATAAAAATTGAAAATAATTACATTGTTTCAACTTGAAAGGTTTGGGCGGGAAGTTTTAGGTCTGGCCCATCGTGATCAGCCGCATTTTTTTTTTTTTTCAAGTGACCGCTGTTTCCTCTTTCTCCCTCACCCATCCGAAAATATATCGGATTAATAACTCTGTATAAAATACTGAGATGAATTGATAAGAAATAATACCAGGTCATCAGATAAAGTCGAAAGCAGTAATTTCAGACTCCGTTCGAACTCATAGTCGTCGGTATTCAAATTTCTATCATTTCATTGACGGGCTAGCTAGTAGTTTAAACAGAACCGTGTGCAAAAACTCGATACATCAGAAGCAGATGTAAAAACAATGAAAAGGAAAAATGCGAGGGGCTCCTAAGTTTCTTTTTTTTTTCTATTTTTTTGATCTATCATCGAAAGATTTTCCAGTGGTATAACTGAAATCGCCCCGTCAGTTCCGTCACGCCGGTTGGGTATATAGTTTACACCTATAAGATGTTCGCAATCACACCTACGCATCTCCTAGGTCCAGCTCACGCGCGTTTCTTGACTCAATATCTTCTACACGATCAGATTAACATACAATGCTGCTGGCGCCTTTGGACCGTACGTATAACGCCTCTCCTTTGCCCTACGGAGCCGTCTCTTCCCCCACCTCCCTACGGAGCAAGTTTCTCGCCTGAAAAGCCAAACCTAACACTACTGGCCTTGTCGACTAATAGTGATGCTCAAGATTTTATGGTAATGGACCGAGCCGGCGCTAATCGCCTTAGCGGGACCTTTGTTAACGCCGGAGAAACAGTATCGGTTACCATCTGCGATTTGCTCTTTCTGCGTTGTCGAATATCTACAAAAGTGCTATTTTCATTCCTATAACGGTGTTGAGGATTTGATTGTTCCACGAATTGAAATGCCTTGAGATTCCCTCAGCCAGGTACCGTGCATGAAATTTTGTGATACGATTCTTGGCCACGTTACCGAACAGTTTTCACACTCGAAAAACAAATAAAAATTGAATCGAGCAACGCAAATGAATGATCTACCGGCTTCCGCGAACGCCATGCCATAAATAATCAGTTGAGACACTAAACTAATTATACGTTTGGAGACACTGTGTCGAATTTCGATTCCACCATCCCATAAATAACCGCGGGATGGTCATTCGTCTTTTACCGAATAACTCCTGGAGACCATTGTGGTCACTTCCGCCTGGCCGGTCCAGGTGTAGGCGAGAAACTTGAAATTACATTAGAAAATAAGGAGACTGAAATACATTCAGAGTTTCGCCCACGCGACGACCAAATAGTGCGCGTCTTCCCGGCGCTAGATCCTTTTTCGGTCTCGAGTTAATGTGTAAAAGCTATGGCTTGACCCGCCCCGCGGTGACGCTTCCTCGGGCGACAGTTCGCGGGTAAATTACAGTATTCTCTTGGTTTTCAATTCAGATGTCGTTATTACCGTGTAGTAGTAATCGTGGGATTGTAGGCTATCTCACATACGGAACCCGATCTTTTTTTTTTGTGGGTGGAAACTAGTTTGACAATAAAATTTCACAACGATTCTCCCCGGGTTTAAGTTTCAAAATTTAATCTAGCAACCAATTAAACGGTGGCAATTAAAATTTCATCATTTTATACGTACCGACACAAGCTGGGCCATCTGACTTGAATCCTTCAAAACAGGAGCATTTGACTCCTGTCAATGTATCTTCGCATACGTGATCACAGCCACCTCTGTCGTCGTCGCAACGGCGGACGCTTAGCTCCAAAGCTTCTGTAACAGATTTAAACATGAAATGACGTTCAGTTTGATCGCGGATTCTGTACATTATGATGAGTATTCTTTTCCGGATGACAGGTATTTTAATTGATCATCCCATGGGGCGAAAGAGCCGAATGATAATAGGGAAAGATATTTCGCCATGCCAGGTTGAGGTTCTCGGTCTAAGAAAGAATTCAATTAAACCAAAGAAACACGTTTTAGACCGCGATGTGGCATTTGAATAGAAGTGGTCTTTGACCCAGGATTCCAACCGCATAGACTGACGTGACATTCTATCTCACTACCGTAGGTACGGGTGACGCGCGTGGTACAGGTAGATGAAATCCACCGCTCGGAGGCCCTGACACATTGACAACTGAAGAATTATTACGCTCCTGTGATGCGTATCAGGTATCTACATCACAAAGTCACGCGAGATGCAAGAAATTGAGAAGAAAGAACGGGAGGGATTTTTAGGAAGCAATAGAACCTATGAAATCCGAAACACGAAGGGGACGCTTTTCCAAGGCTATACTGCAGCCTAAAGCTGTACAAGCAAGGATTCTTCAATCGCACACGATATGAATGAATTTTTACCGCGAATTTTCAATATCACCGTGAAAAAACACAAATTACGGATAAAATCTGTCGGTCAGATACGTACATTTTGGTGAAGTGAAGTTATAATCAGTTGCTTCTAGTAGAAAAAACAGTTTTTCCAAGGGAATCCCAAACAACTACATTACTACGATAATTTTTTATTGTATTAATGTGATTAAGGCGACCAGGAAGGCTGGGACGACCAAAATTTTGCTTATGTATTATTTCTGTAAAACGGTTAAAGACAAACCGGCAAAATAGTTTTTCGAGGTACTTTTCATCAAAAAGGGAAAAGTATAGACTTGTCAGGGAAAGAAAAAGTATAAAAAAGTAATGAAAAACAAAAAGGCAAAAAAACTAGAATCAAAAATTTTACGAAAAAAAAAACGCGCTATATATTGACAGACAATAATTTCATACAGTGAAATTCATCCCGATTCAATCTGGGTATATTTATTACTTTTTTTATTTGTTGTCATTGGCAAGGAACGCTCTATGTATTGGTAAGCAACAATTTTATACAGTGCATTTCATTCCAATTCGATCTGGGTATGTTTATATTTTTTCTTGTCGTTGGCAAGGAACGCTCTATATATTGACGAACAACAATTTTATACAGTGCGTTCCATCCCAATTCGATCTGAGTGTATTTACAATTTTTTTGTCGTCATTGGCAAGGAATGCCCTATATATATACAATAAAAAGAAAAACTCAACTCGGAAGAACATAATCTTTCATTTATAATGGTAATTCAGAGGAAAAAGTATGTAGGTTTGTCGATAGAACATCGAAAATCGATGCATTTCCGGTAAAACCGGAAGTTCAAATTAAATGAGACATGGCAATTTTTCATGCCCATCATTTGGTTGTAAAGTCCTGTGAATTTTAAATTTTTTCATCGAGCCGTTCCCGAGATCATCGCCCGAGTTTGTCGAAAAGACCGACAGACAGACCGACATTTTTCTAAAAACATGTTTTTCGGATTCTAGAAGGTCGGAAATGTAAAGATTCGTTGAAATTAGCAAAAATAACTTTTCGACCAAAACCAATACTTTTCTTATATCACCGTAGGTGATGAAAAGTAACAAGGATACGCAATTTCACTTTCCGGAGATCCCTAATCATTGTGACAGTATAATGAAACACAAAATTGCATTGAAAATTGTTCCGGAACGGGAATTATGGCGTTGCAACGTAATGATGCAGCTTATAGTGCAAAATCCAGTTCTATCAATATAGTCCCTAGCGGTACCTGTGATCCTTAGACCCTCTCCTATCGATTCAACCTCAAAAATTCAACATCGCAAGAAGATCAACAGAATGGCGTCAAGAAACCAAAAGACCTTGATCGATTCGAGTGAATTGTTATTGCAAAATTGAAACAAAAAAATTTTTTCATCCGTTGTCAGATTCGAATAATGCGTTATGGTGTTCTTCACCTCCGGTAAAAATTGCAATTTGATATCCTCAACAGTTTTCCAGCTATCGTTGGAAAAATTGAAGCTTCCAGAAAATCGCGTTTAAAGTTTCGGTTCATGAATTTCTGCCAGGACAGTTAAGAACTGCCTATACTGAAGAATTGAGTCTCTAGAAGATTTTCAGTCCGAGTAATCGCTACAGAAAGTCTACATTTTTATTCTTAAAGGCCAAAGGAACCCCTAGGGATTAGGATAACGCCCAGACCGGTCGGCAGGATCCGACTGCACGGCCACCTGCATTTTACTGACCGTATACCACTCTACATTTTTCGCTCTCCTGTCCTCAATTTTGTGAACTTTTCAAAAAAATTGAGTGGAAATATTTCTAAAGCCGAACTGAAATTTGATTTATTTGAAATTCCAAACCTTTCTAGTCTCGTTATAGGTGAAGATATAAAGCCAGTATAAACTTACCGGCGTCTTTGACGCATTCTGGCAACGTGCCGATCCATTCACTATCGCTACAAAATAGGCGGTCAGCTTCGTGATCCTTCAGATGAAATCCTTCGTCGCATTGGTATACAGCGACTAGGTAGACGTTGTAAGGTGGATAAACGTTCTTCTTCCTATAAATAAATGAAAAATAATATTGCAGATACGAGGCGAGGTTTATAGAACCAGGAACACGAGTGTTGCACGTGTCGTGACTCATGCTCCGTGACTCAAGTCTTGATAAACGAAACGAATAGAAATAACGCGGGACGGGATACTAACCTGGCGTATTTAGCGGGGTGGGAATTTTCGACAGACGGACCCTTCAACAAGCCTCTTTCTCTGGCTTTTGTGAAACAGCTTAAATCTAGCCTCGAGGCTAGAGTCTCGTTCAAATCCTTTCGAGGCGTAGCAACAGGAGCCTCGGACTGCGATTTTTCAACGAACTTCTTTTTCATCCTCCGCCTCTTTAGCTCTCCAATCTTTCGGCGCACCTGCTGCCGTTTCGAAATCCCAGAACCATCGGTCGCTGGCTGATCTCCGACGTACAGATCTTTCCGGGATTTTGGTCTGTCGTCTGAAAATCACAATTTGCATTTGGCATATGAAAAGCTCTGTTTGGTCTAATCAGTAAATTTAACATTGGATCATGAAGATTCACCGATATCATGACATTACGCTATTCTTGAGTCTCATTCTACTTTTTTGAAAAGCCGCCGGCAACAATGAGATTCGAATGATCAATTCTATTCATATTCTAATTGGACAGAATAGTAAACGGTTTCCTTTTTTGTCTAAACACCGAGTTTTCTGTTACGTTAACGTAACCGAAAACTCGTTTCAACTCCTGGACCCTGAAACCGTCACGTCATCGCAGTACTACCCAAGTAGAGTCCGCCAGTACTGTCCGGAATACGGCCCAGCACTGGTACTGGGCCAGCTTTGAACAATGTAAAATCTGCCAGAGCTATTATAATAAGGCCCACTACTGGGCCAGCATCGGCAGCCCGGTGTTGCCACAAGTCTCTGGGACAGTGTTGAACTTCTTCCGCAATACAATTTGGGGGTTAAAAACCGGAAGGGGGTATAAAGGCCTATGAAAGATTACGTCCTTCTCGTGATTGACTTTCGATACATATTTTTGAGGGAACTTGAGATATTGGCTCAATACTGGCCCACGCTACGGGCCCATTGTTCATTCGCAATATTGGCCAGTAGTTCTGGTGATTGGCGTCGACACGATCTCATCATTCCGACTACTCACTGGTATGGATCTGGTACTGGAATAAACGACTTTGCCGGGATAGCCACCGTTGGCAACGGTACTGGTCCGACACTGGGCATTTCGTTAAATTCTACCTGGGATACTCTGGCTCGGGCATTTGCTTAGCTAAAGGTGGCATTATATAACAATACATGCTGCATACTCAAAGCCACACCCGTATATGGAGTCGAGATGAACGCAGGCGATACGCACCTTGCCGAGTGTCATGCCGAGTAATGATTCCACTATACGTCGAGCAATAAGAAAGAGTCCGCCCGGTTGATTCGCGGTCGCAAGATTCTGACGTCTCTCCGACAACCCGAGTCTTGGTTAGGTACTGGGGTTCATTCGAGATCAAAGTAACGAATGAATTTACCAAACCATTGTCCTCGCGACTAGCTCGATTCCTCTGATGCAAGGGACATGGCGTAATGTTCCACTCCATTAGCCCTCGTTATCTCGCCAATGCAGTGTGTCATAAATTTTAAACTTTGTGACAAATAAAAAAAAAAAAAACGGATTCAAAACTCCACTAACAAATTCTCAACATTATTATATTCCGCCGCTTAGTTTTCCTTCCAACTTCTTCTATCGTAGCTATCAGACGTAATATTTTCAAGAGAACAAAAAAAAATGTACTTAGAATTCGTCAGTATAATGCCTTGTTAAAAAATTTAGCTGCATTATCGCTGTACATTACTTTACCGACACTCTATATGTAGAAGCAATAGTTGTTGTGGTTTATGAAACTGGTGGACGAAATACGAGTACCCACACCAGTTTGAAAGAATAATTCGACGGCTGAGCGGAACAACATCGTATCTCAGAATTTGGTTCAACAATATCGTATCTCAGAATTTGTTCCAAAAACATCGTATCTCAGAATTTGCTCCAAAAACATCGTATCTCAAAATTTGGTTCGAGAACATCTTATCTCTGTGTATAAGATATAGGAGATACGATGTTGTTGGACCAAATTTTGAGATACGATGTTTTTGGAGCAAATTCTGAGATACGATGTTTTTGGAACAAATTCTGAGATACGATATTGTTGAACCAAATTCTGAGATACGATGTTGTTCCGCTCAGCCGTCGAATTATTCGGTGGTGCAATTAATCCGGTTGTCCGGACAGCCGACGCGAGGTGTTGACGTTAAGGAGTACAAGTAGCGTATGAAATAACAGGAAACTCCCTTCAAGGGCCTTGAGGTCTCTGAGCCTCGGTAAGGCCTAGGGGCCCGAGGGCAATGTACTGCTCGAGTGTATACCCGCACTCCACACCATCTCCAGGGCTTATCTTGATTGCAGCGATTCAAGGTATGCCACGGAAGGTTCGCCTGGTCCGGTCACGAGAGCACAAAATAGAGAGAACAAAATAACATGAACCGACTACCCTGTCGGTAGTTTAGGCTGGGGTGTATCTTCGAAGTATCTCGAGAAGAACAAGGAACCCAACCAAATGACTATAACATCGATATCTCCAAGCATTGATAATCCAAACTTTGAACAGTCACGTCTACGACGAAGAAATAAGTCCGCAAAGTCCTCCTTCGATTATTCAAATCCCAATTTGAATCGATTGCACCAATGCCTGAGTTCGGTTGGACAGTTTTTAAGCGGTTAAATTGCGCGGACAAAACTGTCCTCTCATCGCAGATGACTCGTAAACAGGCGATGCGATGATCAAGGGACGCCCCTGCCTCGAGGTAGAATTACAGAATTACACCGACGAAAGACCAGGGCGAGGGTCGCATAGTTGTGCACAATTCACCAAGAGACACGCCAGCCTGTAGCAATTCTAAGTGGCTCTGATCCCAGTCGCTCATGTTGATCAGGATCATAGTCGAAGAGATTGAATTGCAGTTTTAATTAACCATATGACACGGCTCATTGAACGCATATGGACTCGTCAATTGGCTATCGGCATTGCACATACATACATACATATATATGTATACATGAAAGACGAATTGGAGTTGAGGTAAGCCCGCGCGAGTCGTAGCTCTTTGCCCTGTTCAAACACTTTAGAAGATTGATTTGCTCGCCCTAGCGCCTTCGATTGCCTCCGTGCCATGGCAAGCCGATTATTGTGCGATTCATCCGTAGGATTGAACGACGAAAATCTGAACCACGAAAAACATCTCCGGAGAAGTCTCTTGCCACGATTGATTTATTGCCAGGTCTTTTTTTTCCGAAGGGTGGCAATCTTCTCTTCACACGTCTCGATCCTCGTTGACATGCTTTTACCTCCTGAACTGAAAAGAAATTCTTTATCTGTTTAGGAACCCAAATAAATTATTGTTACTGGGTGGTAATGTCTCGAGTTATAATTTTATACACTTCAATAAAATCTTACAATTAGAGTCTAAAATTTCATGAGAATTTGAATATTTCTCTCTCTCTCTCTCATCCTGTGTACAATTCACCCTTTCATCGATTTTGGACCACGTGATCACTCGCTTAGTCTAAATACGCACCGTTTCATATATTCTACTCCTCAAGTCCAATTTTGGCAAATTTTTAAGCTTAGAAGTGCTTGAGTTAATCGCAAACTTAGATGAGGTTTCAAGAAAAAACAACAAAACCAAAAATCAATAAAGAATAATCTTTCGGATTAATACGTCTCCTCAAGTTCACTCCATCGTCGTTCTTTCCCATCCTGAAGAAATGCCCTGCGCAGCTTCTCTGTGTTTTTCAAATCCCACCTGACGTGATATCGTTGCTTAGCAATTTATTGGAATGGGTAACGATTGAAATTCAGAAAGGCGATCAAATTGAGGTGACGATAACGGTATCCCTCTTCGACGAGGGCTAGGGTTGATCGCTGTGGTAAGCCCATGATAGGATAGGTATACTCTCAGTATCGTCGAACTTGTAAGCAGGCCGCACATATTCATTTATATAGTTGCTGGTCGGCCAGAGGAACGACGAGGGTCCAAAGAGGTGAAGGAAACCGCCGTCCGCCGTTCACTGGTCGCCGACAAAGTTAAAGCTTGAGTTATAAACGCAGAGCGACCACATCTATCATTTCAACCACGTGGAAGTAATTTAATAAGCTCTTCCCAAAGACCTGTGAGTCGACTTGGAGGCTGATTGCTCGGGTAGACCGGTAGACGACCATAAGCTTCAACTCTACCGAGTCGCTACTTTTCACTCTTACTGTTAAATGATCGACGTTCCGATGCTTCTGGATGTTCGATTAATGTCCAGACTTTCCTCCACGGGGCGTATTGTCCTCGGTGTCGTCTCTTTTTCTCAATTTTTCGATATTTATATAAGCCCCGCTATGTACTGATCAATTTCACGGTACTCTGGCCTTGCGAAAACTCATCGAAAACCGTATGAGATTTACAACACGACACGTATCATCTACCAAATGGACAATGCGGAGGGATAACCTCGCGAGGACCAGGGTGTAGTAAATATGGAAAGAATCGATCCCCTCAACGAAACAACGCTCAGTAAAATTGAGGTGGTATCAAACTTCTAGCACCATTAGTGGATAAAAATCTTCAGTCAAAGACTCACTTCGCCGCGTGATATTACCCTTGTCGGAGATCTAGATCCTGCCTGGAAATTCCAGTCAGGCAAAGTCCCATCTCGTAACTCTGGATACCTTGCTGCACACTTTGATACACAACCACGGCCTAATACCTCGTCACAAAATCAGATCTGTATCTCAACCCTCAGAGGTCATGCAAGCCGATTTTTTGTCTTTATTCAAATTCTTGGAAAAAGTAATGTTTAGAGTGGTGGGAGTGAGAAAAATAAAATGTCGAATTCCTTTTCGAAAACCCCCCGATACGCATGTGCTTTATAAAAATTGTTTTCACACTTCTCCTGACCTGCACTCAGGATTCCTGCTTAGAGACCTCGTCTATGAAATTTACATACGTGTACCGTATATTTCAACGTTATACGAGTACATATGGTACAATATTTAAAGTAAAATCAGAATTTATTGTACCGTGAAGAAATTTTGACTTTTCACTACGATTGCGCGAGTGGTTTTAAGATGCAGCCGCGTTGCATTGATGCGAGGCTGAGAAAATTGAATAGAGAGAAATCTATCATCCTAAGATCCGGCGCATGTAGATCTTAGATGTGAGATAATCGTTCTGCCGAGCCGTACCTACGTGTAACGGGCCCGAACGCGGACTTCGATTGGATGTAATTAATTTTACGTGTCCGTTTGAACAAATAGATGCGCCCTATCTATATTGGATCGGTAAATCTACGAATTGATTTAATTAATTGACTTTGCATTTATTGGCCAGCAGATAGTAATCAACCTTAATTCTATTTAGAGTTTGGTATGTTCACGATCTGCTGTGGCTTTCATTATTTCGAATTCGTGATCGAGAGCTTGCTGTTATCTACAATTTAGGAGGAAGTGAGATACCACGTAGGGGGAATTTTCGCAGCCACCGGGTTTAAATCGCTCGCTGGACAACTAACCGCAACCGAATTATGGTTCCAGTCGTAATTCGCAGCGGCGTTCGTGAAACATTTGTAACAGCTGAATATTGCGATTCATCTTCATATGTGTGTGGAACGTCACAATGATCGAAAGGCATAAATTTATCGAATTACGACAAACCCGGATGATACCACTTTTACCGATCCCGGAGCTTTCGATTGAACTATATATCAGGCATTCGGTGCCAACTGCGCCACTTTAATTTTCGATTCTGGCGCAAATTTTTTTCCATATTTTTATTGAGTCATAATGAGAGTATACCTACTGTGTTTGTTTTTTACTTTTCATCTCCTAAAACTGGGCAAAATCATTAAAACTGGGCCTATAGCCCTTTCTATAAAGAGCAACGTTTTTATCTTTGAACAAAATATTTATTGTCACAAACAAGTCAAGACATATTTATGTTCTTTTTTTTCAAATATCTACGGTCCAAAACGGATAGTTTTATATTCGTACTGTTAATAATTCGATCAATAAAGTTGGAGATATTATTAATTATAATGCTGGGATATGGAAAATTTGTCGATAGGTATTTCAAAATTCATATCTAGAGATCAATGAGAGATATAATTTCGGAAAAAACTACCGAATTCTCATTACCATTCAATGAATATAACAAAAAAAAAATAAAAAATTACGAGAAAATCCGAAATTCAAGTGGCTGAGTCGACATGGAACACCTCATGAATGCATGATGCGCGCCTGGTGTAAAATATAATTTTATATGAATCGACATCGATATATGTATGATCCCTAAATATAGTCGCTAATTACTACAATTTTTAGAGTACATGGTAGATATGGATATTTGTATGTACAGTAGGGTGGTCCTTATTTGGGGTAAAAAAACAGATCCATGCTGGAGCCCCTCCAATCGGTTCAAAATGATGAAAAAATAACTCCCTAATTTTGTCAGATTTTTATTTCATTCCCTTCGTCTCCCTATTTTAAGGTGAAGTTTTCAATTATTCAAAAACATACGTACCTATATTTACTTTATTTCAGATTAAATGGTATTTGAAGGTTAAGCGTAAACAAAAAATTCATCATTTCGAGTATTCCGGAATCGAACATTATGTACTATGATAATTCGTATGTGGGCCCCGCGTGAAGAACACTCTGATGTTCGCGGTGATAAAATTAACTTCTCGGTAAGTCGATGGGATCACGCTTAAATCTGCACGACAGCGCTAACTCGTGGAGTAAATTTCTTAAAGACAATTGCGCGTTTTTTGCGAAATAATATTCCAAACTAGATTAAAAGAAACATAAGTAACATAATTCAATAGGTCTGGAAATACAGAAATTCGAGAAACAACTAGTATCAAGTAAACCAAGATACTTCAACTTTTGACGAAAAAATACTCGAGTTTCCATTGGAATATAGACTAAACATTGTTTTAAATAGAAAATTGGTATTAATTTACTCCGCACCATGATCGAATAACTTACATGAAAAAATTAGGAAGTTATTTTTTCATCATTTTCAACCGATTGGAGGGGCTCCAGCATGGATTTTTTTTTTTACCCCAAGTAAGGATACCACCCTAATGTACAGTAGAGCGGTCCTTCTAAGGGTAATTTTCGAATTTTGATCGTTACGCCCTCTAAAACTCTTCCAAATAGTTGAAAAAAAATCCTGTCAATTTTCAGCTCTCAATATTAATATTAACCCGACCCGCAAGACCTATACGATGGAAGTTTTAAATGAAAAAAGACATGTATTTTTTAAAATCAAACTTTGAATTTTCATAACTTTGACAATAATTGATGAAAGAATTTGAAATTTGGCACCAATGTAGTTACTTGTATAATGTATAAAAGGGCACATTGGAAAAAATTTTAGACAGTTATTTTCTTACTTCAACATTAAAAAAAAAAAAAAAAAAAAGAAATTTCTTCACGTCTAGAAGTAAGAAAATAACTGTCTGAAATTTTTTTCCAATGTGCCCTCTTATACACCATACAAGTAACTACATTGGTGCCAAATTTCAAATTCTTTCATCAATTATTGCCAAAGTTATAAAAATTCAGAGTTTGATTCTAAAAAATACATGTGTTTTTCCATTTAAAACTTCCGTCGTCTTAGGGGTCGCGTTAATATTAATATTTAGAGCCAAAAATTTACAGGAATTTTTTGTTTCTTAACTATTTTGAAGAGTTTTAGAAGGCGTAACGATCAAAATTCTCAAATGAACTTTAAACGGACCGCTCTAATGTACAGATATAACATACGTATATGTGAATCTCTATTTATGAAATCTATAACGGATAAATTCGACGAGAACATCGGTTGTTTGTTACCTGCGTGTGAAAGTATCATATCGTTGCATCAAAACGTTACGATAAAAGTAACGGGGGCGGGCGGTGGGCCATTTGCCTCTTAATATGGTAATGCGTACCGGTTCCCGTCCCCGATGGCAGACAGTTTGATCGATACACGTGGCGTAGAGATAAGTGTGAAATCAATAATGTGGCAATTAGAATTATTTGCACTGGCACGTAATGAGATTTGAAAAATGACGAGCGCTGATTGTTAATTGTGTTCTTTACTCGGTTACTTTTCCGTCACGATGTAGCAATAAATATGAAAAGGCTTTACCGGTATAGGTATGCCATAAACGTAGTGGATATTGAAAAACATCGATTGGATTATGGCAGATGGAACATCAACCGTTCTCCAATCCCCGAAATGAAATAAATTTTTACGATTAGAATTGAAATCCCCGTGGCCGAAATGGGTCGTTTGCAAAAAACTATATCCACATGTAATTCATTCCTTTGAATCTATATATAAATAATATACACGTGACTGTAGTCGGATTTTATTCCATTTTTTGTGAAACATCAAAATTAGAAAAGCTATACGAATGACATTCCGTTTTTATACCACGTTGGAAATCCGCATGTACAGTACCGCTCAAAAGTTCGGGATCACTTGTCGAATTCTCGACCAGGGCGAAAAGTTAGATATCCCAGCAAAAACAAGCCGGAAAAACAGTTTTTCGGGTACGTTTCATCAAAAATTAAAAGTGTAGATTTGTCAGGAAAACAAAAATTATAAGAAACTAATGAAAAACGAAAACAAAAAAAATTAGGATTAAAAATTTCACGAAAAAAACGCACTATATATTGACAAACAACAATTTCATACAGTGCATTTCATCCCAATTCTATTTGGGTATATTCATTACTTTTTTTCTCGTTGTCATTGGCAAGGAACGCCCTATGTATTTACAAACCACAATTTTATACAGTGCGTTTTATCCCAATTCGATCTGCGTGTATTTACAATTTTTCTCTCGGCATTGGCAAAGCATGCCCTATATGTATACAATAACATGAAAAACTCAACTATGAAGAACATAATCTTTCATTTAGAAAAGTAATACAGAGGAAAAAGTAGGTATAGGTTTGCCGATAAAACATCGAAAATCGATTCATTCCCGGTCAAATTAAACGGAACATGGCAATTTTTCATGCCCATAGTTTGGTTGTGAAATCCTGTGAGTTTCAGATTTTTCCATCGAGCCGTTTCCGAGATCACCGCGGGAGTTTGTCGAAAAGACCGACAGACAACCGACATCTTTCTAAAAGCCTGATTTTTGGATTCTAGATTGTCGAAAACGTAAAGATTCGTTGAAATTAGCAATAGTTACTTTTCGACCAAAAATAATACGTTTCTTATATCACCGTGGGAACCAGCTTCATCATCCTTTTTTCGAAATTCCCTACGATTTTTCTTTCAAGGGGGGCATCTAGTGTGAGGAACAGAGGTCAAGCATAAAGTGCGAAGAGAGGTCACGACTAGATAATGATTTCGAAACATAACATCTTGTGACTAGTATTTTCTTTAAGGGGGCATATACACATTATAACAGGGTAACAAGAAAGATAATTTCCGGGATTTTTTTTCTGAGAAACTATAATTGGAGTTATCGGATAGGGTTTTGTTGTAGTTAAAAACATACATTTTGAAGAACTCTTGGTATTTTTGTAATTTAAAAAATTCGTTAAATGGCGGAGATATAGCGTCGTAAGGAGGCAGCCTTTGAAAAATCAGTACCAGGTGTACTTTCGCCAAATATCAAGTGAAATAAAAAAAAAATCAAGTGGATTTTGGCGCCACTGAGCCGTGCGGTGAAAAGTTACTTCCCGCACTCGTGCGGGAAAGTGTTTACTTTCCACACGGCTCTTGGATAGTCCATTTTCCCCCAGCTTCACGTGCATCTCAAATCAAACCTTCATTCACGGGAATTGCAAAAAATATTAAGTGTAACTCGTGCGGATTGGAATTTTCGACTCGCGCAGCTTCACACTCGTCGGGAATCGCCAACTTCCCGCACTCGGTGCACAATATACTATTTTTTTTTTTTTGTATCCTGCTAGGTGTACAATTGTACATTCCCTCTTCAAGAATGCTTGAAACATTATCGAAATATAATTGCAACTTCAATTTTTATAATTAGACCGTAAGTGAAACTACATTTTGGCAAATCTTTTCAGCTCACGATGGTTTCAAATAATTGCAAGATAAAACTTCCAGAAAAAAAAAAAAAAAAAAAAAACAAATAACAGGAATCGCTGAATAATTCTTTTTCAAACGAACTAAATAGTGTGAAATTTTACGGATATCCATAAATCCCTTTGAGATTCTCGATAAATAGGTAAAATTTGTACGATTCCAAATGAAATCTCTGGAATTATCCTGAAAATATTAAAATTCAATGTGGTGGAGTTTTTCCAGCGACAAATTCCATTATTTGGTGAGTAACAGTTTTTGAGAAAACAGAATGACCATATTGCCATGCTGTTATATCTTCCGCGGTGTTAACTTCGGGGACAAATATCGGCCCTCGAAGTACGATGAGTCGGTGTGCAAGTGTGTGGGCGAACTCCTCCGTGCTCGGAGACAATAACGCAATATTGCTTCCGCCCAATCAGAGAATAATGTAGTAACAATATACGAGATGGTAGTAGGTACGGCAACAATGGGACGTCGACGTTCGACGTTCGAAGGTCCTCATCCCTGAGTCTATAAGGACAACCGAGCTCTAGCCAAACTCCATGTTGTCACTCAGACAGCCACTTCTGTGCGCGAGAACGTAAGGTGGCTCAATCTAATTTACCCGGACGTCTTGCTAGCTTTTGGTACTAAATTTATTTGAGAAAAATGAGAGATAAATGCCGGAGAATAGATGTTTCAATCAGAACTGTAAATATGTATGCATGTGTTCTGGATTACATTTTTTTCCCTTTTAATTATTATAACTATTGTATACCAAAAGTAGTAGGCATTGTTATAGTTTCTAATGGACCGATATTATCTAAATAAATTTGCTTACCATGTCAAACCGCGATTCTGTGGTAATTTTAACTAGAAATGATCGAATAGTTATCAAGTTCCATCCCTCTCATATTTGATTTCCAAATTGTGATATTATTGACCTAAAAGCTCGGTTCATGAAGACAACGAAATAAATTTTATGCAATTCGTATGAACGGTCGCCCAGACGCTAATGGTTCTTAAAAAAAAAAAAAAACATACATCCGTTTCCAAAAATCTCTCAACATAATGTTTCTCAAATTTATCTAAAAATCGTTCAAAGTATAATGCTGTAAAAAATTTCGTTGAAATCGACCGATTCGTTTGAAAGTTATTCGCCGGATAAACGAACGAACTAATTTTCTTAGAATACTCAAAGTTGTATAGGCAGATCGGAAGACAATGAACGTATAACGTGAGAGAGTAAAAACTACCAAGATTGAACGTACCATATCTAACTTTCAAGCTCTGTAATTCTAATTGTTCAGGAACCAAAGGTCCGTCCGATGAACAGATAACTTTTTTCACGGTACAAACGTGACTTGAGTGATAAATTTTTCACTGCCAAATTCTCAACCTTAGAAACTTTTTTTTTGTACCGTTTTTCGATTTTTTAAAACAGAAAATCAAATCGTCTAAAAATTGTCTGTAGATAAGATCTGGGGGTTAATTTTCTGTACAATATGTGAAATCGAGGCCAGTGATTGATACAAGTACTTGCAAGCTCTTTTACTTCGAGTGCTTCTAACTCTAAGACCCGATGCCTCACATCCCCTACAAACTTTTACTTGATTATACGTAAAAAGACCATCAAACTTCTGTAATGAAACTCGTCGTTTAAAATAAAATTTGGACACATGCCAGTCCTTGAAAAGTATCCCTATTTAAGGTGTATGGGTACCGCCTTTAAAATCTACCCACTTTCATTGAATCGTACGACAACTCGACTGCTTGTAACTATTCATGTGTTGCTATATCATTGTTTTTTTTTTCTTTTCTTCTATTTGCAAATAGCTTTTCAACGTCGTGATATCGTTGTTTCAAAATTTAATCGGGTGTGCTTAGTCGAAATGGACCTGCAACTTGTATACTGTATGTATATGTATGTATGTACATAGTACAGCGAATCGAGTGTCTCCATATATAACTGCAGTAGCAGTAGCAGCAGCAGCAGCAGTCCTGGCGCGACGCCCGCTTAGACAAAGAACATGGAAGAGCAAACACGGTAGGATGAACATAGTGGGTACAAAAAAAAGAAAAAAAAAAAAAAAACACCCGTGGAAAGCTTTGCGGCGGACAGTCGGACGGGGAAAGCAGTACACCAAACTTTTGTCCTCGTCAGTTTTAATTTGATTGCAATGCGCAGTTCGCAATTCTCGCTCTCGTATACCCGCTCCCTTTCTTCCCTTTTATCTCTGCAGGGATCATCGTGGTCCCGTTTTACGATTGTGTGTGTCTTTTTTTATTTTTTTTTTTAATAATTTGTGATCGATTTCACTTCGCTGAAGATAAACGCCGGACACATCAAGCTCGATGCGAGCGATTTAATCGCGGATTCATCTAATTCATAACTCCAACTTTCCTGCACACTCAACGATTCTGCAGTCAATTCAGTTCAACCATCGAACAGATTCATGTAGCGAGTGGTAGTCAAGTGTCGAGTGAAACCAAGAAGCTTGATCGATCACTCGGCTGTTTAGGTCGCACATTGTTGTTGATAAGAGTAGTGCTTGCCAATATGACATCGAACCGTGACACATGGTCAATCATTGTAAGGCCATGAACAGAGTTCGATAACGGATTGAGCCGGATTTAACTATTGTCATCACTTCGTCAGTTCTTCTTTAAATCTTTTCAGTTGAATATACACTCCTAACAAAAATTAGCGGGCCACCCAATTTTTGCTTCGAAAAATGTTCGATTTCAAAGTCTCGTAATTCGATAAAAAATTGGCTTAGCGAATCGTTCGTAGAAGCATTTCAAAGCTTGAAGCTTTATCTTTCAGATGCTTACTTTTGATTGCATTTATGTTTTTTTTGTCTTGAGTTATGGTTCCTTGAACCATCTCGTGTCAAATTTGTGTATCGATGTTCCAACTTCGAAACAACGCACGGGGTCGAACAGGATCGGAATTTTAATTTCAAGATAGTCATTTTGAAGCTTGGAATGTCCACTTCAAAAGCCTTTCTTTGAACTTGGTCTACGATTTTTTTTCATGGAGTTATGCGTTGCTGAAGCAAAAATGGTCTTTCAATTTTTGATCGCATCCCCTGGGCGAACGAGTTCTTGTATCGAGGTTCCCAAACATGGCTTTTGAAGCTCAAATCTTCATCTTTCTGAAACCTCATTGCAATTTTTATTCGGTGACGTTTTTAAGCCATGATCACCATCCAAACGAGACCCTCCGAACCGTGAAATGGAAATTCGGACTTTGACCTCAGGTAGCACACGCAAAAATAGCGGCACAGGTGGCCCAAGGTTAAAACTTCAACTTTAAAGTGTTTTCTTCAAAACCATATCTTGGAATTTGCTCTACGATTTTTTTTCGTAAAGTTATTCGACTTTTAACACATACGGACGATTGAAACAGTACCACCGGGATTAGCATTACTTGAAGTGGTGGAATAATCACGAGATCGGTACGACCATGCATGGAAATTGCACCCCAGACCATTACAGAGTCACCCCCGTATTCGTGAATTTCAGTACAATACAATTTTAAGGGCTGTATTTGACCACCTTGACCACCCGGCTATGAGTCCCGATTTAAATCTAATCGAACACGTGTGGGATATGGTTGGACGAAGGTTGAGACAATGCCGTGTACAACCGGCAAATTTACTTGAGCTGGGCCAGGCGTTGCGCGAAATTTGGCATGGGATACCGCAGTATCTTATTCAGAGCTGCATCAATATGACGGAAAGATGCCGTGAAGTGATTAAACAAAGGGGTGCAAACACGCCTTATTAATTGTGATCTGCATCAAACATCTTTAGATCACCCGCAAGTCGGTTCACATACGCGCACACACACAAATACACTCACACTTACACACGTACCAGAGAGGGTTTGGAGTCACAAAATACCGTGGTAGTGACGAACCATGGGGTCCTGATCTCTGGTACGCACACAAACTCACACACACTTACACACGAGGTGTAAATCCTACCAGGCAACCTCCACGCGGTACACTTTAAGTAATGCTAATGCCGGAGGTACTGTTTCAATCGTCCATATGTGTTAAGAATCGAATAACTTTACGAAAAAAAATCGTAGAGCAAATTCCAAGATATGGTTTTGAAGAAAACACTTTAAAGTTGAAGTTGTAATCTTGGGCCACCTGTGTCGCTATTTTTGCGTGTCCTACCTGAGGTCAAAGTTCGAATTTCCATTTCACGGTTCGGAGGGTCTCGTTTGGATGGTGATCATGGCTTAAAAACGTCACCGAATAAAAATTGCAATGAGGTTTCAGAAAGATGAAGATTTGAGCTTCAAAAGCCATGTTTGGGAACCTCGATACAAGAACTCGTTCGCCCAGGGGATGCGATCAAAAATTGAAAGACCATTTTTGCTTCAGCAACGCATAACTCCATGAAAAAAAATCGTAGACCAAGTTCAAAGAAAGGCTTTTGAAGTGGACATTCCAAGCTTCAAAATGACTATCTTGAAATTAAAATTCCGATCCTGTTCGACCCCGTGCGTTGTTTCGAAGTTGGAACATCGATACACAAATTTGACACGAGATGGTTCAAGGAACCATAACTCAAGACAAAAAAAACATAAATGCAATCAAAAGTAAGCATCTGAAAGATAAAGCTTCAAGCTTTGAAATGCTTCTACGAACGATTCGCTAAGCCAATTTTTTATCGAATTACGAGACTTTGAAATCGAACATTTTTCGAAGCAAAAATTGGGTGGCCCGCTAATTTTTGTTAGGAGTGTAGATATATGTATACGAATCAGAGCGATAAAATTGAAACCCCTCCACCCCAATCCCGTGGGAACTGAAACTTCATAATTTGACAATAAAACTTGGAAAGAATCCAGGCGAAGTTCGACTCCTTCGTTCAGTCGTCCGATATTATTTCTCTTAGATTGCTCTCCAAGGTGGTCTCTCTCGCCTGACGAATGTCCACCTGAACAGGACGCCCGCTGTGAAGTATCTCGCATTGAAACTCCTGGAGCGGTAGTCGCAAGCCGCGCGAAAGAGTTTTTTTTTTTTTTTCTTTCTGCTAGCAAAAGTGCACAGTGTTTCAGTCGCTAGGAACGGGGCAAAAGTCAAGGGAAAAGATTCGCGTATTACTTTATACTTCCGGGAATACGAAAGTTTTTGAATTATGACATTTGAGACGACGGATATAATTGTGGCGGGAGGAATAACGCCTGTGAGAAACATGAGAGCATTAAGGAGGTGTCTGCATGGTCTTATTCTTTTTCATGAAGCATTTTCATCTCTTTAGATTATTTCAAGCCTTAGTGACGTAAAAAATGTTCCAAAATCGAATTTTAGGGGTTCGTAATATGAGATAGCGCGTACGTAGACTAAGCTAGTGATCACGTAGCCCAAAATCGAACAAAGAATGGGTCAAAAACAGACTGAGAAGACAGTGAGAGATGAAAAAGGTACATTAGAATAGCGCAAGAAGCAAATCTAATTATTAAGTGTAGATGTTGACTTAGGATAATCTAGATATTTTCAGAGCTTTTTCTTATCATGTTATTGACTATCGAGCCATCCACGGACAAGTTAATCCGACTAATCAATCGGTAAAGAAAAAATAATCAAGTCCGAAATGTCGATGAATTCTGAAAATCTCGATTACAGTTTGGGTAAATCGCTTGGGTTTGGGTTTCTTAAATTTGTCATGGATGGACAAAATTCAGGTTTTTCGTTCTTAGGGTTCTGATGAACCGTTTGCTGTGGAAGTCCCGTTCCATCGGAATTCGAAGGTTCACTTACGTCCTTATAACTCCATAACTAATTATTTTTCAATAATGTTTCAAGTACATACTCTGAAAAAAAGAAGAGTTACAAGATGTTTCGTAATTATTGACCAGTCAATACCTCTCTTTGTACTTAACGCCTGTTTTGCATGCCTCACACTGGGCACACCCGTCAAAGTTCACTCGAGCAATAAAAAATTGCTGCACGGTATTTTGAAGGTGTTTGATGTCAGTAAATAACGAGTAAATCATCAAACATTTTGTTCAATGACAATTCTTATTCTCGAGAACCATTTGCTGGTGAGGTTGAATCAGCAGCCCATACCTTAAACATTCATGCGTTTGTATGATGTGCGTGTACCTGACACACGTCAATAAGTACGTATGAAATTGTCTTCTCCAACTTCCGACGATATTTCTGATAACTTCGTTATTATATGACATTAAAGCGGGCCGAGTGAAGATAATTATTGTGTGAGGTTGAGCCGCGTCATGAAGATCACTTTTAACAATGTAGAGTTTTCTTTTTTGGCAATGCAGTGCACCGTCTGCAGTGTGCATCATTGCGTTCGAACAATTACTATACAGTGACGTCGAAAAACTTCAAGTCATCTTACCAAAGTGGATTTTACCAGCCCAATATGCATGTACAAATTTCGAGGCTTGTATTTCGGCATACCTTGAACCTGAGAAATGAATGTGACAAATGACACAGTAGTTTGAGTCCTGACCAACAGCATACTGCAAGAAGATGAAATGCTGCAGATATTTGATCGCGGCTCATTCATCTCAACTAAAAAATATTATTATCCCCGTATGAAGAACTTTTTAAAGAAACTATGAACCTTTAGTCTGAACACTCTGCAAGATTGAAACAAATTGTAACTTCCATATTAGGAACGGAATATTTGCCAGCTTATTTGAAGTCCAAACCAAGAATTGCCCGCAAATGAAAAGTTGAGCTTTCACCAGATCTCCACGTTTCAAGGTCAAGAGAATCACCTTCGACCATTCTCAGATGGACGTCTGGGTGTGTATATGTATGTGTGTGATCAGTTTTTTTGTCCGACGATATCTCGAGAACGAATGATCGGATTTTGATGAATTTCGTATCAATCGACGCGGATTCTCCGAACTTAGAACTGATTAGATTTTGGATTCGATCGGTCCAGTAGTTTCTGAGATATTCGAAGAACAAAATTTTGAAAAAAATATTTTAATCGACGATATCTCGAGAAAGGATCGACGGATTCCAATGAAAATTGGTATCTCAAGGTTTTCTGGACCATTGATCACGAATACAAGGACAGATTTTTTTTAACCCCTTTCATCCGGAAATTGCCTACCAATAATTATTTTAGGAAATCCTGATGCATGTGTTTTTTGTTTTCTTGAAAAATTTTGGCGGGAAGTTTTAGGTCCGGTCCATCGTGGTCAGCCGATTTACCTGCTTGTTTTCGGTACGATCACCTCCTCGACACGGGTATGCCCTGCAGCGTCTTGACCGGATGTATTCGGCTTGACTGCTGCAGGTATAGTATACGCCAGTTCGAATACCGATTCGACGACTACCGCATTAGCTGAGTAAAAACAAGCGTCGCCATTAATTAGGGAGATTTACGTTGCACCCCAACGGGTTTGACTTCTGTTCAGAATATATTTCATTTATACCTTCCAGTTCTGTGCTAAACGCTTAGAATAGTCTGCAAGGTATCGGACAGCTTTAACGCCTCCTAATTGCAGGTAATTCGATTTGGCTGTGGAACTGCCCGGACTCGATCCCCCAGTGCAGTCGACGATGTTAATTCCGTGGATTTCTCAGCACATTGTTTCAGGAAACAATGGATCTTGTGTTATGAAAAGACTGACTCTGGTCGGGGTACCGGTACTCGGAGCAAATATCCCTCCCTTCTCCTCCTCCCTTCTTTCATCCCATCCACGTATGTACGTACATACATACATACCCAGTAAAGTTCCGAGTCTAAGCCAGTATGTAGTTCAAAGTGCGTACAACTAACCACGACCCTGTGTAACCCCACGGTCTATCCCGTGACCCCAGGGTCTTTGACGCGAGCCGCCCGTTCACCAAGGACCTAAAGCGCCTTCCTGACGTGCGTCGGGGCCTCGGAGTTTCCACGGGTGGTCTTATTTGCGTTGTAAGTTTTAACGAGAGTCTGCAGTTTCGGAGACATAATTGTTCGTACAGACCTTGTGAATATTTGGTACACATAGAATGATGGAGAAACGCCGGCCACGTGAGGAAAAAAATTAACATCTAAAATCATTCGTTTCGATCATATTTTAAATAAATTCTACAAGTGACAATGCGATATGACCTTTGTATTAGAGATGATTTTTGGTGCCTAAATTTATCTTCGAGACATGTAGATAATTTATTATTATATGCATATGCATATTTTCTTTTATTTGCTTCCTGCTATGAAGATTGAAAATTTTCAAAAAAAAAAGGGAAGTCATTGGTTTCGGCCCAATATTCGAAAATCGAGTTTTCATCAGATCTCGACGTTTTGGGTTCCTGGGATGCTATTCTGACTATTTTTGGATTGACGTCCGTATGTGTGTGTGCGTAAACAAATTTTTGTCGTACGATATCTTTAGAACGAATCGACCGATTGGAACGGTTCTTGCGGTGATCGAAAGGGTTTATCAAGACTTAGATCTGATTAGATTTTGGAGTCGATCGGTCGAGTAGTTTCAAAGTTATTCGAAGAATAAACATTGAAAAAAATTTTTTCATGTTTTTAGCGCATAACTCCTAAACTGTCCGTATGATCACAGTTCCACCTACCCTACTTCAAATCAGGTGTTAACATCGGTCCGCCTAATTTAATCAATTTTCGGGTTACACTTCGTCTTTCGTTATCGCGTTTGCGCCCACATTACGGCCTATGTCAGCCCTATCTCTCTTTTATTGCGGTTACCACTTCTACCGCGGTGCAGTGTGCATTTGTGTGCGTTTTTCTGATTTCGACAGTTAGTCGTGCTTGTGTTTTCTCAGCTATATACGGTATTCCTGTTGCGTGTGTAGTGTGTCGTTGTATTTAGACAGGCATAAATTGCTATAGTGTTTATAACAGGTGTGCTGGATCGGACTTCGGACTCAATATAGGTATACGCGAAATTGGTGTGTGCGTCTCTTGTCGGCTGTGTGCTCAGATGTTTGAGTGCCTTTCTTCTCTAACTTTAAACTGCTTTGACCACTCTGCTGTACTGGTCTTTACCACTACGTTTACCTAATGTGCCTCGCTCACGCTGCTCTTGACCCATATAAACACTGTCTCATATAAACAATCTCTCCTCATGACGTTTAAGTGTGGTGCCTGTCAACGCTGGGTATCAGCTGCTGATCCTGCATGTACTTGCTGTAAGCGCTACTATCACGTCGACTGCGTCAAGCTGCATGTCCGATTGCCTACCTCGGCAATTCGTGCACCGGACTTTGCTTATACCTGCCGCAACTGCCTCTCTGCATCTGGGGCCGATGAGTCGGCTGGTTCTCTGGTTCTGCCGGTGTCGTCTGCTAATGCCTTCACGTCGGCTTCTACACCACCTTGCAAGTCAAGGACTTCGCTGGACTCGCTTCGCGATGACCTGATGACAGTCGCTGGTGAGGTTCAAGCTGTTAACGCCAAGCTTGAGAAGCTTGAACAACTTGATGCTCTAACGCAAAGGCTTGCCTCCTGTATTGCAAGGATCGAAGCTGTTGCTGTATCCATCGTAGACCTCGCGACCAAAGTCGATGGAGTTGCTGCTGCTAATGATGACCTAAGCAATCGCTGCCAAGTACTGGAAGAGAGCCTGGAGCGTACGGATACTCGACTCGAGTCAATGGAGGCCCAAGTTCGCGAACTAAGTCGAGGTGGCCCCTCTGGCGTCAACCCAGATTCCCTTCAGGTTATGTCTGACAAAGTTGACGCGTTTGAGCGGCAGCGATTGCAGAAAGAGCTAATAGTTATGGGACTGCCCAGTGCTCTGGATCACACTCCTCTCGCCTCCGCAACTCTTCTGGCCTCGGCTCTGGGGGTGTCAATCTCTGCTGGTGATATTAATAATGCCTACCGCTTGCCATGCCATGGTGACAGACCTCAACCTCTGGTTGTCGAGTTTTCCTCATCTAGAACACGTGACGATTGGTTAATGCATAAGCGGCAGAGGAAGGATCTTCTAGCTAGTCAAGTACATTTGTCGTTCCCGGCCGCTCGGGTATCCGTTACTGAACGTCTTATGCCCTCTGACCGCCTGCTATTTAAGGATGCTCAGCGCTTCGCTCGTCAACATGGCTATAAGTTCGTCTGGATCAAGCGTGGTGTGATCTATCTCCGAAAACAAGAGGGAGCTGTTGGCCATCGTATTCGCAATCAACTCGACCTAGCGAACCTCCAGGCATGACTGCCAGCTTCTACATGCCAGCCAACGTTCCGGCGACGCCCTACGCCCGGTCCCTCCACATCGGCGCAACCTGCATCTGATACCCTACTGTTCTGTCATGTAAACTGTCAATCGCTTGTACCACACCTGGACGAATTCCGTGATTTTTTCTCGCTGCATTTCTTTCACGCCATCGCTATGTCAGAAACCTGGCTTAAACCGTCCATCTCAGACGACTTCGTAGGGCTCCGAGATTATAATACTATTAGGCATGATAGAGTTGGTCGGGTCGGGGGTGGAGTTGGTCTGTACGTTCATAACAGCCTAATTGCCAGAACTCTTCAGACCTCGGCGGGTCTTAATTTCCATCCGGAATACCTTTTTGTCGAAATTTCGGGTGGGGGGTTTTCCAAACTCCTTGTCGGGGTCGTCTATCGACCTCCCAAGGTCGGTTTTATCTCTGATTTTCGAGATGATTATTTAGCGTTATGCACCAATTACAGAAACATCTTGATTCTTGGTGACTGGAATTCGGACCTCTGTGTACAGGCCTTTGACAGTACCTATCTGCGTAATTTATTTTTTAGCCTCAACTTAGATATAGTCCCGCATAATCCGACTCATCATACTGGGTCTAGTCATACATGGCTGGATGTCTGTGTGACTGATAGTCTCGACAACATCCGCTCGCATGGGCAGCGGCCGGTTGCATTTCTCTCGTTGCATGATCTTATATGGGTTGCATACAATCTTGCAGCGCCTCGACGCTCCGCGCGGACCTTTACATATCGGGATACTAGGAACTTTGATCCGGCCTTGTTCCAGGCAGACTTGCAGTCGCTTGACTGGTCCCCGTTTTATCTTTCTGATTCTGTCACGGACAAAGTTAACGTTTTTAACTGTCATTTCCTAGATGTTGTCAACCGGCACGCTCCCTTGCGCACGGTAACCGCTAGGCGCCCACCTGCTCAGTGGCTTACTCCGTATATCCGAATCCAAATGCGTGAGCGTGACAAGCTTAGGAAGGCTCATATCCGGACTGGGAGTGTAGATCTCCGGGATAGGTTCATTGAGGCCAGAAGGCGGGTCCAATCCTGCATTGATGATGCGAAAAAGCACCACTATATGGAAATCTTCAGTCCCAGTCGGGACTCTAGCTCTACATGGCGTGAACTTCGGGCATTAGGCCTAGTCAGGTCTCGCGTTAACAGCTTCCAGCTTAACATCTCGCTAGATGCTCTTAATGAGTTTTTTACTAGTGCTTCTGTGGTGCCCGGCGATCACAGGTCACTGTCTCCCATTCCTCCTGGGATTCGCCCTTTTAGTGATGCGCGTTTTTATTTTAGGACTGTCACCTTGAATGACCTTTTGAAATACATCTCGCGCTCTGCCACAAATCGACCGGGAGCCGACGGTGTACCATCGACTTTCATAAACCGAGCTGGTGCTGTGTTACACCCGTTTCTGCTGGATCTTTTCAACCTTTCCTTTCAGACCGGTGAATTCCCGCCTATCTGGAAGCTCGCGCTGGTTCGCCCGTTACCGAAAGTCACGGCTCCCACGTCACCATCTGACTACCGCCCGATTGCTAACTTGTCTGCTCTTGCTAAGATGCTTGAACGCCTAGCGCATGACCAGCTAACAGATTACTTGACTAAGTCGAACCTACTAGATCCTCACCAAGCTGGTTTTCGCCGTGGTTTCAGCACTCAGACAGCTCTCCTTAGCATTACCGACGACATACGTCTAGCAATGGACAAGAAACAGGTCACTATACTAGTTCTATTCGATTTCAGTAAAGCCTTCGACCGTGTTAACCATGATCGTCTGTTACTCAAGTTACGGGGCTTTGATTTTTCCGATGCTGCCCTGGCGTGGTTTAGGTCTTATCTAGGTGGGCGGCAGCAAGCTGTTGTGGGCTCGAATGAGACGAGATCGTCTTGGGCACCTTTGGTTGCGGGGGTTCCGCAGGGTTCAGTTCTTGGGCCCCTGCTTTTTTCTCTTTACATAAACGACCTGCCTCGAGCTCTGACTACGTGTAAGCACAAGCTTTATGCAGATGATCTGCAGATTTACCACCACTGTCATTTTGATCAGCTTGAGTCAGCCATTGCTGCTGTAAATCGAGACGTCCGTGCAATCTGTGACTGGGCTGCTGATAATTTCCTTCTGCTAAATCGGAGTAAGACGCAGGCGATGATCGTCGGAACTGCTAGGTTCATTAATAGACTTGACTTTGAACAACTTAGTACGATCACAGTAGATGGCACGCCTGTCCCCTACTCAAGTAAAGTTAAGAACCTTGGGGTGATCATGAATAATACATTGACCTGGCATGATCACGTACAAGTCATATCTAATAGAATTTTTAATAATCTGCACCAGCTGAAGATCTGCAAGGACCTGCTGCCACCCACGCTTCGAGCGACACTTGTCTCGTCTCTTATTTTTCCTTGCTTGGATTATTGCTGCCTGGTTTATCATGACCTCTCGGTTGAACTTGACATCAAACTGCAGCGCGCCCTGAATGCCTGTGTTAGGTTTATTTGTAATGTAAGGCGTGATGCGCACATCTCTCCATTCTACGCGGAGCTTGGGTGGTTGAAGGTTAAGAGCCGTAGAGAATATTTTCTAGGGTGCTTCTTATACGTCCTGGCCTGCACTCGGATGCCTGGTGACTTGCATTCTCTATTTACTCCTAGGGCTGTTGATCGTGGCCCTATGCGCAGAGACCAGTCTGGTCTTCTTATCGTGCCCACTCACAGGACTACACTCTACCACAAGTCCTTCGCGGTGTCCGGTGCTTATCTCTGGAACAGCCTGCCAAGTAGTATTAGGGACTCTAAGTCTCTTCCGCTTTTTAAATCTCGCCTGCTGGCCCATTTTCTCGCCTTGAGCTCTCAGTAGCGCGTTGGGCGTTAGTAGCTATTTAGATAATTATAATATATTTTAGCTATCATATCTTACTTTTACTGTTTTATGCTGCTGACACTCTCGCTTCTACGGTACCTTATGCTATTTTTACTGTACCTACTGACCCTTCGTATTTTTACTCCAACTTTAAGCATAGCAAACAACAACGCTATTTTTCTGCACCCTACCTCTACTTACTCTACTTATCATACTACTTTTACTATCTTTACTTACTACTTCTACTTAACGGTACTATCACTTACCTCTTTTACTTTTACTTTTACTCTTATTTTTATTTTTTACGTTTACTTTTATCTTTATATGTATTTACTCTTACTTTTATTTTTATTTTTATCTTTATTTTTACTTTTATTCGTTTATTTTTACTCCTATTTAACCCTAGTCTCTACCTGATCCTAATTAATTCACTATGCTACCTTTATCCTAATCTGTAACTTTCATGCAAATTTTTATTTTTTCTGTCATACCTTGTACCAATGCCTATCACTGCATTGCCCTTAGAGGACTTGTCCTAGGGCCTAATAAAACGCATTATCTATCTATCTATCTATCTATGATTAGTCTCAAAATTTAATCAGATTTAAGTCTTGGATAGCCCTTTCGATTGCCGCAAGTTTCATCAAAATCGACCGATTAGTTTAAAAGATATTGCACGACAAAAATTTCTTTTTTGTGATGGACGTGAGTTGATTTCGAATCGCTTAATGTCGAATCTCTCAAATTGTTTAGAAACTATTAAAAATTTTGCACATAAACATACAGACTGAACGAAAAATTGACTGGCCGGCATTACCCCGTCTTTCTCTACTAGACCGTAAATAACCATCTGGAAATGTGAAGAAAAATATATACGGAGTCACGATTCTAAACCATATCTTGTGCACAGTACGAATTTTCTGCACGTACAATACTTTTTCACGTTCACTTGCAACGAGATTAAATCTGTTACAGACACGTGACAAACCGTAGGTATATTCCGGATCAATTTCAACGTTTCTTCGACATTTTCGAATACAGCACACGAGTATAAATGATCGTTCGGGGCAATATGAAGCGTGATCCGTTTCTACAAAATGAAATCATGAAAGTTGATGATCATGCATAGTTTTGAAATTTCAAATCGATGATGTGCTGCACCGAAACAGTCCGTATCATTGCACTCGATGAATTTTTCGACAAGACTGGTAACTATAGTTTTGACAAATCACAGCACGGTGCATCGTTGAGTAAACATATGTCTTAATTGCAAATTTTAATAGTTTTTCGTTTAGCAGAAAAAAAATCGAGACAAATGTCCTTATATTTTCTCGGCAACTGGTTAAAAGTTTGGCCCCACTCGTGAGAGGATGTGCATCACTGGCGAAAATATCGAAGAACATGAAATGAAGCAGAAGATATACGAAGAGAAAATAATAAAATCTCAGTCTATAGGCACCACGAGGAGTAGAGAGGAAACGTTGAAGATAACTTATGACTTATGACTTATGACGGTTCAGGACCACGACCCGATGACCGCGGGACATCCGTCGGTCCGTATATACGTTGCAAGACGTATTTACAATCACCTTGTTGAGTTGGGACCACGTAGAATGCAAGTCCAAATAAAGCCGTCGTTAAATGGCTAAGCGCAGTGCACACGGTCGGCTCGTGTCGTGAAACAAACTACATAACGGCGTCGAAAGTAGAGAGAAAAAAAAAAAGGAAAGGAAAAAGTTATAGAAAAAGAAAATGAAAAAGAAACGACGACGGGTGTTCCAGTAATAAATCATAACGCGATACCAGGACGTCGGACGCTGTCGTTCGCCCTTCCAAAAAAAAAAAAAACGAAAAAAAAAAACTTTCAATAACACAAAAACTCCCTTCAATGCTTTCTGGCTCCTTTCTTCACCGGTCTTCTATGATCATCACACTTCGATTGGATTCACGCGTGATAATGAATGGGCCTCTTCGATCCCGCTCGATTTACGTCGACTAAAATCGCTTCGATCGTCATGCACCTTACAACAAGCCATGAAAAGACCCTTGAGAAGCTTGTGGAGGATTAATTCTTCCAACATCTCAATCGCGGCAAACAAAACGGTGCCAATCATTGTATAGCTTCAAGATATTATTCGGTAGATTGATAATAATGAAGAAATCCTTACTGGCTGGTCCAGGGGCGAAGTAAAATGCTTCGAATCTTATCAAATCCTTTACCATTTCGTATCGGTCTAATGGGACTCGACGCGCCCCTCAATCCAATCAAACATTTCGTTATTATAATCTAATCAAAGAGAAATTAATTTCCAGCTACCAGCCGGGTATTTCTTTTGTTCTTTTATCATACACCCTTTTCACCCTCGCCGCCGAATGTAGCTTGGATTCAGTGGGAGGCTGTGATATAATATAATTGCGTTTTTTTTTTTCTTTAACGACGGAATTCGGAGACAATTTTATCGTACTAAAAATCATTCATTATATGGTAATACGATTAAGGGAATTCAGAAAGTTTTTAACGACCGAAAATTTACTCATCTTCGATTGTTTGTAACGAGGTTAATATACCGTTATACTTTCCGGGGCGTTTATTACAACATTATGAAATCGAAAAATGCTGCAGTGAAAATTGTTCTGAGATCGGTGATAATGAGGCTGCAACGTAATTACGAAGGAAATACAAAATTCCAGGGAAAATGTAATTAAATACAGATTTTGTTAAGCCCCAGCGTAAGATTGAACGTCGAAAATTCAACGTTGCAAAAACTAAACAAAACTGTGTAGAAAAAAAAGTAAAAAAAAAAAAAAACGAAAGACTTTTAAAAAATTCGGGTTATTTGTAATCATAAAACTTAAACCAAAAATTTTTTTCATCTTGTTTCGGGTTTAATTAATGCCTCGCGGTGTTCTTCAACCCCGATTAAAATTTCAAGTCGATATCCTTAACGAGTTTCTCGAGATATCGTCACAAAACCGTGGTAAAATTTAGTCTCAACGAAATCGCGTTCAAACGTTTGGTACAGTATATTTCTGCTAAAACAGTAAAAAAAAAAAAAAACTGCTCGCACTGAAAAATCGAGACTGCAAAACATTTTGAGTCCCAACAGCGACCGCAGAACGTCTATATTTTCAACATTAAAGGCTGCCTCTAAAGAACCCCTAGGGATCAGGATAACGCCCAAACCGATCGGCAGAGTCCGGCCGTGCTTCAATTTAAGTTTTCGGCTTTCATGTCCTGAATTTTGCAAATTCCATTAAAACAAAAAAAAAAAACAAGCGGCTTTAGGCTGCCCATGTGCCAGCCCTTCAACTTACCGTTCTCATGCTAATTTGAGCTTAAAAAATTCGCCATCATAAAGTTTGCAAATCTGACTTCAGATTCATGATCAGCGCCCCAAACAACCTTGTAGTACCAGTTTTCATTCGAATCCATTCATCCATTCTCAAGACATCATGATTTTTATTTTATTTTTCAGAATTTTGTTATTTAAATGACTTGAAAAAAAAAATCTGACTTTAGGTTCGTAATCAGCGCTCCAAAAAACCTTGTGGTACCAATTTTCATTCGAATCCATTTATCCATTCTCAAGATATCATGATTTTTATTTTATTTTTCAGAATTTTGTTGTTCAAATAATTCGAAAACCACTAAATCGATCGAAACCAAAATCTAATCAGTTCTAAGTTACGGAGAGGCGCGTCGATTGAGACCAAGTTGATCAAAATCTGACCACTCGTTCTCGAGATATCGTCGGACAAAAAAATTGATGACATACATACACACACACAGACGTCCATCTGGAAATGATCGGAGATGATTCTCTAGACTTCAAAACGTCGAGATCTAGTGAAAACTCAACTTTTCATTTTCGGGGTGAATACAATAACTCCCTCTTTTCTCTGATATCAGAGAAACGGGAAGTTAAAAAATGACTAGTGAATATCCTCGATGGATCATACTTTCGGAATATTTATTCAAAGTTTCAAACCCTTCTAGTCTCCTTAACAAGTCCATTAATACTTCTGATATTGATTATAAATTGATGAAAAGTCCTCGAGAAAGCTGAGCTTCAATTTCTCCGAAGCATCCGAGTGGAAATGTTTAGTTTTTATTTTGTCATTTACTCAATAAGGAGTTGCAAAACTTTTAAGAGTAATTTACTTCGGCAAGTTAGCCCGCTGCAAGGTACGGTAGTACGTATACGGAGAGTATAGTACATCTGTCGAAACAGCCAAAAACTGCCTGCACTGAAAAATCAAGTCTGCAAAACAATTTGGACCGCAAAACGTCGACATTTTTATCGTCAAAGACTGAAAAAAAACCCGTAGGGATCAAGATAACGCCCAGACCAATCGGCATGGACCTGCCGTGCACGACTCTGCGTTTTTCCCTCTTTTGTCCTTAATTTTACGAATTTCGCGTTAAACAAGAAAAAATTGACGGGTAAATGATGAATATTCCTATAAATGACCATACTATCTAAATCTGCAGAGAAAAAGCTGAAAATTTATTCATTCGAAATTCCAAATAACTTTAAAAAAAATTTAAGGAATACGTTTTGCCTTCGTTGTTTTGGCTGTTGCTCCAAGACATAACTGGGCACTGAAGGGTTAAAAATAAAGCACAAGTGTGTCTTACCGTGTCGAAAAAAACCGTCGATACTTAACTCAGCCAAGTTTAAGTGGTAGGTGAGTAGTCGAACGATGTAATAGTGAAGGACGATGGTAGATGAAAAAAATAATCAGTTCTTGATGACAATTAGGGTCTGGGATCTGGTGGCTCATAATTCCTCTCGGCCTCTCATCCGAGATATATACTACCTTCCAAGTGTAGAAAAGAAATAAAAATAATAAGAACTGCAGCTGCGTGTTGAATAGATATAACGTCTGTTTTCTTTTTCCCTTTTTCCCCAATATCTACGTAGCTGTTGATATACAATGAGCGACACTTTTGTTGGGTATAAGATTCTTCGACCTCATCGTACCCACAAGATTTACGGTGAAAAAAAAAATCTTTCAATTAACCTCTAACTATAGGGTAACTATTATATCCAAACATCGCAATGGCTGGAACAAACTTCCTTCATGTTGGCTCAGTCAATCGGTCTAACCGCTAAACCATTTAGCTTTGATCGTAGGCGTATCTACCCATTGAGGATGAAGCGTCTGTCGGTTCAGAACGGTGTCCGATAGACCGGTAGATCGGTAAATATATGTATACCCATGTTCACCATTATATACTAAAACGTAGGGAGCTATTAGCGAGGAACTAAAGCCTAAGGCTGATGGATGGAAATTGATGGATCGTTTATCCCAAACAAAGCACGCCCGCGCGTCTATCATTGAATTATTCAATCTTATTAATTAGCAGCGTACCTTAATGGCAGCATGGAAGTTGTGTCAGCCTTAGAGTTGGCTCACCGCAATAACCTGTAAATATCTTATGCCAATATATTACGAACTTTTCCAGGTAACTTTTCCATAGAAACTTCGGAAGAAATCGGAGAAGACGGTCTTTTCACGGTAGTTTTCACCGTTTTGTACAAAATTACTGAAATGATTCTCGAATATGAGAAGAATATTAGTTGATATTCAAAAATTAATAGTCAAATTTTCGTTTTGGCAAAAGCAAACGTTCAAGTTTAACGAGATAATTTTTCATTCCCATCATTTGAGTCCAAAATCCTGTAAATCCAGACTCTTTCGACTCGTCGTTTCGCTGAGATTATTTGACGAGTTTGTCGGACAGATAGACAGGCATTTGTCTAAAAATCTGTTCATCGAATACAGAAGATTCGAAATCACCAAGATTCGGTGAAATTAGCGAAAGTCATTTTAGACCGGAGCCACTAATCTTCTTATATCACGGAAAGGACCATGAAAAGTGAAAATGTTGACTTTATGCTGATTTGGAGAAGAGCTTTATCCTGCGCGCGCAGGGAACCAAGCATCTTGCGAAAGCTTTATGATTCAATTAAACTGACTGCGGTTCTTATTACCCGTAGGGATGCATTTTGGTAGGCGATGATCCCATCCGTTGCCCACGCATGTTAGGACCTTGTGACCCGTGAGTCGGCGACCTGGTTCGCAGGAGTAGATTGTTTGCAGAGATCCTGTCTTGAGCACCCGTTCTCTCACGGAACCCCATTGCGGTGGTTCCACCGGTGGACAGCCACTGAAAACTCCTGAGAACAGAAAAAGTGAAACATTTTTTATTTTTTTTGTTAATTATATAAACGACGGGTTTCACTTGGAAACGCATTTTGGTCCATTTGGTATTCTTGAAAAATGAATAGATTTTTCGGATAACTAACTGCAGCTATTTGAAGCGAAAATTAATATTATTTTCTAATTTTTAATTACTTCCGGTTCGAAACTGCAGGGGTTTAAGTTTAACGGTGAAAGATTTTGAGTTCAGTGACCCATTTTGTCCAAAAATAATATTTGGCAGCGCTATGCAGTTAAATTCTGATCAAAGATATACTTGAGCTCAATTTCCATAAAACACGTCTTCCTTCTTCAGAAATGTTGTAATTTTGAGAAACCACACTTTTAAAGGTCTCTATAACTTATGGAAATGACTTCTCACAACTTATCTGATTTTGTTGAAATTTTCGAAGTATAAACTGTGAAAAAATCTGTCAAAAGTTTCATAAACTTTGTTTATTTCTAAATGTATATTCTAAAACATTCTCGAAATATTTGAACACGTTTTATAAGTATTATAGGAAATTCTGATGAAAATTTTCAGGCATTTTATAATAAAGTTTCATCAAGTTTCGATAAAAATGAATAAAAGTTTTTTTCTTGGTATATATTTCAGAAATTGTCGAAAAATGTTTAGGAATTTCTGTTGGAAAAATAGCGAAAACTATTTTCATGGCCAGGGATTTAGCCACATTTTGAGAAGAATTTTGATCCCAATTTGTGTGAAATAATTTACGTGATTTTTGCCCAAAATTTTTCAACATTCTCGTATGAACTGTGAAAAATCTATGAAAATAATTTCCTTCATTTTTCAAATTTTAATGACTGGACTAAAATTGATCTACACAATTTTTAATAATACTCAATACAAAGTGCTCAAACTTCGAAAATCATTTCGGGACCGTTTCAAAGATAATCGAAGTTTATGGGATTTTTTTTACAGAGTATTTCACGGTTTTCCAGTTCTTAAAAATAAGTAAAAAAAAATAAAATTGTTTGCGAAAATAAAACGAAATATATTTTCACCGGTTAAGTTTCTACTTCAACGAAATCTATATTTTTCTCCTACTAAAACACCCAGCAAAATATCCACGGCTTTCTCATTTGCTTGTATAATTGATTACAGCTACCTCAATAAGGCATAAATCTACGTCTATTGAAATGTCTAATTGATAGATTTATTCCTCCAAAGCTGGACCCATATATCTCGTCACCAAGCGCGTTAGAAAATTAACATCAATATTCTGTGGTATAACGATGAAGGTTTTCCAGCACTCAAATACAGCGTATAAAATTCTATCCATTTTCCTAGGACCAAAAGCCCATCCCATAACGCAAATTTCGCAAGAAACTTGGTGAATGGGATGGATGATTTGTGAATTTTTTCATCAAAATCAAAACTGCCCGAATACCTAAGAACACCCTTTTACCCGTTTTTTCGACGTTTTTTTGGTTTTTGAGCACTTTTTCTCCATTCAAAAAATTTGAAAATATTTCCATCGGAAAGCTGAGGAAAAAACAGGTTTTTCATGTATTTTTAATTATTTTTTCTTTCTCATGCGGAATAAATAAATATCGAAAATGACGAATTCCACACATCTTTCATATCTAGGCTACCGGCAGGGCTAAGAATCTAAGAAATTCCCAATAAGTCCTCGAATATAGGCTAATCGTCGGAATAAAATTTTTTATGGAGTTGCCCTGATTGCAATAATCTGAAGAACGATTTACAATAACGGAACACACCTATTCGAGTCCGAATAGGACTCTGACCCTTCTGGTTCTTAGTCCTTCAAATCTATAGCGAAAGAAGCCCAATAGAGTCCAGTGACTTGTTACAGCACTGGGCTGCAGATGCTGGCTCAGTAGTGGGCCGTATTAAGGTGCCATAATTGAAGACGCTCATCGCCTGGAAAACGCGGGGAGCTAAAGCTCCTACATCACTTGACCTATCGGAATGAAATTTCGAGGATCGCTGTATTATCTTTGCAGACAGTGGAACAATTTTTTACTTTTTTGAAATTCCGAAAAAAAACATTCAAAATTTCGAAAAATCCTGAAATATTGAAGAAGTGAAAAATCACTCCACTTTCTGCAAAGATAATACACCGATCCTCAAAATTTCATTCCGATCAATCGAGTCATGTAGGAGTTTTGGATCCCCGCGTTTTCCAGACGATGGACGTCTTCAATGGCCCCTTAATAAAACTGGCAGATTTTAAAACATTATCCAATGCTGGCCCAGTATGCAACGTCGACGCTCGGCCGTTGAGCCTGGGCCAGTGCTGGGCCGTAATACCAGTATCAGCAGACTCTACCTGGGATCTTAGAAAGTTTAATCACTGATTGCTGACTCCGAATCCCCTAATCGCACCTCGCTGATCATTGAGCGAGGCAAAGTATATCCATCGACGATCACTCCCTGATCTTTCCAGCGGTGATTAATTACTTTACATTGCCGCGTAATTGGAATAAGCGATGGGACGTACCGATGGTCCGCAATTGGGGATTCTACGGCTTTGCTTGGCCCGTAGATAGAATCGACGGAATTGTCTCGTCAGCTAACTCTTTTCTTTGACCAACGAACGGTGGTCACGAAATGGCCACACACGTACGACGCGAAATTAGTCACGGTGCTGCCTAAACATTCTTTGGACACGGCTCTCAATCTTGGTTCCCCATCTGGTGGCAGTGTAACCCTTTTTGTTTCTTCAGCCGCGCAAACATTGACCAAAGTGATTCTCGAGGTAGGAAATGTTTTTTGTGGTTTTTTGTTGCCAAGAATGAAGCAGCATTTTATTTATTTCTTTTTTTCGTGATTATTCCTTCGACCGCGAGAACGCGTTCCGCTTCTAACTGCATGAACCTCTGGCAAACGAGGCAAATTTTTAAAACCGAATCATATTACTCGGAAAATTGGAAAAATCCCGAGAATCTTCGATCGTTAATTAGCGGCTAATTATTAGCTCGAAAATAGCGTGATTTCTAGCGTGTAAAAATCCAGGAAATTCGTATTACTGCAGAACCTGGCGAAACCCCGAGTGCTGTTTTTGGTAGATTATATCAGCGACCAGGCGTTTGCCATTACCTCTTAATTGGAGAAGAATTCCCGAGGATCGGTTGGTCTGATAATTATTTGCAAAACGGTACAAAGGAATTAAGAGATTCCACTTCACGCTCGTCAACTGTTTAATTATTTATCATTATCTCATCGTCATTTATACGAATCTGCAGCCCAGCCTCAGGCGACACTTAACAATTTTCCTAAGCAGTGAAAAAGTAAGTAATAATAATATATGGCGCATTCCATGAAAAAAATTTTTTAACAATTTTAAAAAATTTACATTAAAAAATTCTCAGTCCTGTGAAAGGCAGAGATGTCATCAATTCTGGGTGTAATATGAGATTTGAAAATCTGTAATAATTTGTAGATGTTCTTAAGGGGTTACATACGTTTAGACGACCGAAAAAGTAGGTGAAATTCGGGATTTTTTATCTCAAAAACTAGTTCTTCGATTCAAATCGGGTTTCGTTTATTTGAAAGGGTGTACATTCAGGTACGTTCACAATTTTTTTTTATCATCATTGAACTACTAGGAGCGCCGTTGTCGTGGCCGGCGTCAAAGGTGATTTTCGCTGCAACGGCTCGCAAATCCCAAATTTCCGAGAACTGGATTGATCTGAAAAAAAAAACAGTGGATTCTCAAAATATAATATATAACGCAAAACTTGTCGTAAGATTTTTTATTTTTTGAATTTTATTTTACGAAATGGCGACCGTCTGAACTTTTCACTCGAAATTTCGTCAAAAAATTTGACCTTTCTAGTTCAATAAAAAAAACAAGTAGTGGTTTAAAAAAAAAAATCCTACGACAAGTTTTGCGTTATATATTAAATTTTGAGAATCCATTGTTTTTTCTTTCAGGTCTTGCCAGTTCTCGAAAACTTGATATTTGCGCGACGTTGCAGCGAAAATCGCCAGCCACGACAACGGCGCTTCTAGTTGTTCAATGACGATAAAAAAAATTGTCAGCGTACCTAAATGTACACCCTTTCAAATAAACAAAACATGATTTGAATTGAATAATTAGTTTTCAAGATAAAAAAATCCCGAATTTCACCCACTTTTGTAGCCGTCTAAACGTATGTAACCCCTTAACACTCTACGCAACTTCCCTTTTCAAGACGACACGGAACTGCAGGGGTCGTCCAATTGGTATGAAATGCCCCATATAATCAGAGATGAAAATTCGAACCTGATCCAATATCCAATATTGAGTAATTTTTTTTTTTTCTTCTTCAAAAGTAGAAACCTTGCTACTAAATCCACAGACATTGGCATTTAAACTGTTTTACGTATTCGGGCGATGAACATGTTGTATTAATTTTCCACCCCCAGCCGGATCACGAAATAATGAAAAATGAGACCTCCAAACTCGTGAAGGTAATCTCACAACATAATCTCATGCTACAAATCAATATGCTTCCCATAATTGCATATTCCAATAGACTAAACACACATGTAGTACGGGGGTGGATCAGGGATGGGTAATGTATCATGGTTCTCTGGTTCCACGCGCGACCGACTCGGTCGTCGGCAACGTCTCAATTTTGTTAAAGCCACCTTCTCGTCCAGGTATGTTATTATATTTTCGTAGCTATGTGCTAAGACCTGTAAGAAGTACGAGGGCGGAGATGAAAGCGCCGTATTTCTTCGCGAATATTTTACGACAGAAAGGAACTCCCTACTTCTCAGAACATTCTGCCGTTGTCCCTGATAAGATCTCGGTCCGAGTCGGCTGCCACGATATTATTCTTCATCCGCGTTGATCGAATACAGCTTCGAAAACGATCTGACTTATTTTTCAAAAATCGAGAATTCACAGTTTTTTCATTTCTATTTTTTGATAAATCGATAATTATCACTCGGCTGCACACGCAATCATGAAGATTAAAGCTCCTCATATTCAACAGCTTCGTTAGGCTGACCAAACCACTCCCATGAATTTTAACGCTAATTTTTTACACAAACCAAGATGAGTTCTATGGCTTGACTCTAAGAGGTGACGTAGCCGTTTTTCATGTTCATCTAACTTTTTGAAGCCCACGCTTATCGTGACAATTGATCGCTTTGAAACTTGCTCAGAAGGAATTTTTTGGACAGCTGATTTCAAACCTAGATCAAAATAAGCCGGAAAAACAGTTTTTCGGGAGACTTTGCATCAAAAAGAAAAAAGTATAGATTTCTCAAGGAAAGAAACAGTATAAAAATTTAATGAAAAACAAAAAACAAAAAAAAACTAGGATTAAAAATTTCAAAAAAAAAACGTGCTATATATTAACAAACAACAATTTCATACAGTGCTTTTCATCCCGATTTAATCTGGGTATATTCATGACTTTTTTTTTCCGTTGTCATTGGCAAGGAACGCCCTATATATATATATTGACAAGCAACAATTTTATACAGTGCATTTTATCCCAATTCGATCTGGATATATTTATATTTTTTCTTGTCATTGGCAACGAACGCCCTATATATATTGACAAGTACAAATCTGAGTACATATATTTATATTTGTTCTTGTCATTGGCAAGGAACGCCCTATATATTGACAATAAAATAAACAACTCAGCTATTTTTACAGAGAAAAAAGTATAGGTTTGTCGATAGAACATCAAAAATCGATGCATTTCCCGTAGAACCGGAAGTTCAAATTAAATGAGCCATGGCAATTTTTCATGCCGATCGTTTGGTTTTGAAGTCCTATGAATATCAGATTTTTTCATCGAGCCGTTTCCGAGATCACTGCACGAGTTCGTCGAAAAAAACCGACAGACCGAGATTTTTCTAAAAACATGTTTTTCAGATTCTAGAGGGTCGAAAACGTAAAGATTCGTTGAAGCAAAATTTTGCTAATTTCAACGATAAGTCACTTTTTGACCAAAACCAATACTTCTCTTATATCTGGACTGAATTTCTGGATTTCGACTTTAAATCCAGGATGAGAAACTCAAAAAACCTCTTCCGAATGAACCCAGAAAAACCCGCAACCAAGGAAAAGTCCAGGCTGCAAAAGGTTTATATAATACCTAAATATAGAAAAATGGCTTTCATCACAGCTCTCAGACTTGAGATATAGGTCTGATTCTGTAGGAGGATTAGTTTTTTGTCAAAAACCAATGTTCAGAGTGGTGGAAGTAAAAAAATCAAAACGCAATTTTTGTCTGAGACACTCTAATTTTCATGTTCTAGAATCCAGACCATCCTTTCTACAGTGTAATATTTTTTCGTCAAAGCTTTTGCCCCATTTCTCAAAGCTACATTTCTCCATTGCTCCTAGATATGTGTACGATGCTTGCACGACTCACAAGTAGGTAGGTATACAAAGCTCTTTGACAAAGGTTAGGACCCTCATGGGCAAAGGGAAACTTAAATGCGTTTGGGTTTTTCCTGCGGTCTACAAATCGCATTGTCAGAAGATATCTTAGAAGTAACTAACCAGGCGTGGTGCGAATGGCACACGGCCGGCTATTGTGGTACCTGCAGGGGCCTAGGAATCGTACGCAAATCAATTATACTATTTTATACGAATTAATTACAATCCTGGTACACACAGCCTGCCGCCGAGTAACCCTACGGTCAATGAGCCCGCGGTCAATTGTCCAGTTCTAAGAAATGGCTCAGAGAGTTTAAATATATCGCATGCCGCACTGGGAAACTTGGCGGCAAATACTCAAAGCGAAAGCGACTCGGACCACTCATCGATTTGCGGGATCTGCTGCAATCTGCACAACCCTTTGCCCGTCTTTACGTCAGGGTCAAATCAGATCAAAGATATTCCTGATGTTTGGTTGCTGGCGTGAGAAATCCTGATGGAAAAATATATCTGATTGTTTGCTTCAAACTTTCGAATGAATTCTGAAAAATTTCGTAAAAGCTCTCACAAACTCTGAATGAATTCTAAATCTATTCTAAAAGATTCACAAAATTGTAACACTCGATGACTATAAATAAAAATTTTGCAGATCATTTTCAGACATTTTTAGTTTCGCTAAGATTGGAAAAAAATTGATAAAAAAAAAAAAAAAATGACAATGAAAAGATTGTAGATTTTACAGAATTTGTCCGAAATTGTTCAAAAATTTTCAGGCAAAATAATGAAACCTATAATTTTTACCGCCGGGGATTTAGTTGCATTGAAAGAATACTTTTCCGGCAAAATTTTTTTAAACATTTTTGGGTGAGTTCTGAAATGTCTACAATACTGATTTTTATTTCTAAAATTTTCTACAAAATTTCTAATAATAATTATTTTCGGAACAGTTTCAGAGATAATCGAAGTTTGTGGGACTTTTTACGGAGTGCTTCAGAGTTTTCCAGTTCTTAGAATTCTTCAGAGATTTTCAAGATAATTATTTAATCTTGAATATATTTTCACTATAAGAAATAAAATTAGACATATATGGAATTATGTATGTATAATATTAGATTCGAAATTGTAGAACTGATTTTGAAAGCAAGCCGGCGTGATTTCCAAAACATAATTAATCGCTGGGAATTTGGACTAGTGGAGAAAGTCTAATGGGCCGCAGTTCCGTAATTAAATTATCGAAATTACAGGTATATATATCGAACGATGCAACTTTGCGGTTATACACCTAGCTACTATATCCAAAAACCTCACAGGACGATGGTTGAAATTGTTCGTCCGAATGGTAGAATTAAATCTATGAAATACTGAAACGTTACCGCTACTCCAGCTCCAGTTATAACAGATTTAACGTTGTCACCATGCATCACTTGCATCAAGTAATTTCAACTGCGGACACATACCGCGTTTCACGCATCACATATCAATCAGGTATATAGATGTAATTCAAAGCACCAGGAATTAATTTCAACAAACCTATATGGACGGTTTCCAATTTTTTTTTCAATTCATACGTTCTAAAAATTTTTTTAATCCGATTTTAGTTCTTTATATACTCAAGATTTTATCTCGAATTTTAAATTTCACTAATCAACGCGTAATGACGAGAATAACCTTCCAGTTAGGTATCAGAAACGTTTCGAACCTTCATTTTCACAATGTTTCTTAATGGTCGAAAAGTTACGTTTCAGGTATACATATTGCGCACTTACTACATCCTACCGTAAAATTTTTGCAAGCAGGTACCTCTAGGAAATGTAACAGCAAGCCACTGAATTTATATTTTAAGAACTGTGACAGAAACATCGCAGAAACATTTCAAAAGGTATACTCGTGGAGTAGTTCCGCGCTCGCCGCCAGGTGCAAGTTCAGCGCATGGGTCTCTCGAAAGTAGAAATATGCCACCCTGAGTACAAGACGCGCTCGGCTAGCCTCAACGCAACGGGTACTGAATATGTAGCACAATACTTCTAATACCTGAAAAGAGTCCGACTGATGATAAGTGAAACATGGGCAATCACAAATTCGAAAAGCATCATCTTTGCCATGTCAGTTTTATGAAACACGATGGAAATATACAGTATTTCATTGTAATCTCCCCAGGCCGATATTTTTCAAACCAAGAGAGATATGAGAAAATATTTCGGACAAAAGTTTCAGGGATCAGAAGAGGGAAGAAGTTGGCGTTAGTGGATTTTTCAGTGGAGGCGCTGCCGAGGTCAGGGAAACGTCAACTTTGTTTATTTAAATGGAAACCCATATTTTTCATCACGTAATTTTGTTCTACTTGAAAAATCAAGCGTCTTTCGTATGAAACATTTTTCTGTGAGACATCAATTTTTTATGATATTCAGCTGAACAACTAGAGATTTTTGAAATTTTTAACAACTTTTCACGTCCAAGCTATCAAGTTCATCCAAAGATTCTTGGAGAATAATTTCAGATTTTTTTTCAAACAATTTTTGATGTTTTTCGCGCAATTGAATAAGCTGCAATAAAAAGTTATTGGAAAAAATTCTGCAATTATTCCCCAAGAAACTTTACATAAGATTGCGCACTTTTTGTCTCTTGCAATTTTTCTCCAAACTCGATAGCTAGGACGTGAAAAGTTGTTAAATGTTCAAAAATCTCTAGTTGTTAAGCTGAATATCATGAAAAATTGATGTATCACAAAAAAATGTTTCATACGAAAGACGTTTGATTTTTTAAGTAAAACAAAATTACGTAATGAAAAATATGGGTTTCCATTTAGAAAAAAAAGTTGACCTTCTCCTGACCTCGGCAGCGCCTCCACTGAAAATTCCAATAACGCCAACTTATTTCCCCTTCTGAACCCTGAAACTTTTGTCCGAAATATTTTCACAGATCTCTCTTGGTTTGAAAAATATCGGCCTGGGGAGATTAAAACGAAACACCCTGTATAATAAAATATTAATTATAATTATTATTCTTTGAAATTGCTGGGGACATGTATTCATCACTTTTAAATTCTTATTTATATATTTCCAGCTTGACCAGAAAGAGTATAGTTCAGATTCGCCTAAGAATGCGCGTTAATACCCAGAATCTGATAATTCAATATGAAATCGGAGAGAAGGAGAACGTGAGCCTCTTATATCCCTTGTATTGGGTTGCTTCAATGTATCGCGAGCATAGGGGCTAAGATTTTGTGCAGGGGTCCACCCAAAGTTCAGCTTTTTTGTGCAGACGCGATGTGCATTGAACATCGTTTGCCGCCCGTCTCTAAACCCGTTTTTATTCCATTCACGTTGATCCCGTTTTATTCTTACAATGCTAGCTTAACCGAACCCTCGCTAATAATAATTACAACCAACACAGGACCAGACTTTTCGGCCTTTGAACGGACCGCCTGTCGTGAGAACATGCAAGTCGAATAGGATTACCAGGAGGCAGGACGACGCCAAAGGGCACGGCTATTAGCGTACTAGTAACTCAGGATTTGCCAGGACCAAAACTCTCTCATTAGGCCTTTCGAGTCATGGAAACATCCGCGGGTTTCGTTGAAATGATACAATTTTTATTATTTTTGTTATTAAATTAATCACGCTGATGTGGTTTGATTATCCCGCGGATAATGAAATATTAAAATTATTGTAATATGGTAAAAGTAATTATTCATAACTTATAATCGTTCTATAAGTATAAATATAAGTTTTCTTCGAATAACTTTGAAATTACTCGACCGATCGACTCCAAAATCTAATCAGATCTAAGTTTTGATAAACCCTTTCGATCTTCGAAAATTTGTTTACACACACAGACACATATGGACGTCCATCCAAAAATAGTCAGAATAGCTTCCTAGGACCCCAAAACGTCGAGATCCGATGAAAACTCAATTTTCGGAAATCGGACCGAAACCAATAACTTCCCTTTTTTGTGAAAATCTCCAATTTTCATAGCGGGAAGTTGAAAATGACAGTAGCAGAAAAAAAATTGCCTTCATTTTGGTGGTTTTTGCGGTGAGGACTACCAAATATATTGAAATCAGCAGAATCTAGAATAACAAGGGTCGCAAGCTTGGTGATTTGGCATGGAAACTCCCTGCAGCAACATGTTGCGGGGAACCGAGAAACGGTTAAATGCAGCAACCGCTGGTGATATACCTAATGACCATATTTACGAGCAGTGGTAAACGTTTCTTCACGTCTTCCATAGCCATAGAAAATACCAGCAAGCAGATATCCTGCGGGTCGAATCTATATTTGAACAGAAAAAATAGGGAGGCTGACGTTAGCACCAATCAAACACGGGGTCATCCTCGCTAATAACTCAATCTCGACGGATATAAGATTTTAGTACCACGCGGTCAATATGTATTTTATTTTTTTCTAATTGTTAAAAGGGTATTAGTTTCCGTCGACAGTGACTCTTAATCATTTCGAAGAATCTTCAAGTTTTCGGGCCTTTAGCATCCGAAAAATACGTTCTTAGACAAATGTCGGTCTGTCGGACAAACTGGCCACGAATGATCTCATAAACGACGAGATGAAAAAATCCGGAATTTACCGCGGGACTTTACATTCAAATGATGTGCATGAAAAATTGCCATAATTTTATTTAGCTTCTACCGAGAAAAATTCGACTTTCAAATTTTTAATGAAAACCTTTTTTTTTCTTCATTCTTTCAAATGAAATATGACAACTTTCCGAGTTTCGAGCGTTCGGATTCGATAAGTTTCTCAGAGAATAGTTTTTATCGACTTTTGAAATTTATAAGTTCAAATTCGATAAATGAACTCGAAAACGACTGGATCAGAAAATCTGAAATTTACAAGATTTTACAGTCAGATGATAGGCATTGACATTGGAATTTTTTTGATCATAGTTTCATTGAGGAACATTAACTATCGTTTAAATAAATTTTGAAAAAAAAGAAAGAAAGAACTGCAGTATCCGAGTCACAATTGAATCTGTAAATTTCTACTCACAAGCCAAAATGCGGATAATGATCACACTCGATTTTATTATCTTTATATAACAGCAGATTTTTTTGGTTATCAACCCCACAAGTTTGAACATGCTTACCCATATATTGAACAACTTTATAACCCGGATCGCAGAACTCGCATTACGTACATCGCGTGTCTACGCTCGTCCCCTGGCTCGATTAACAAATCAATTACGTATTTACATGCATGCATGGACACATACATAGGTCCATGCGTGAAATAATTAACCCAAGTAATATTCAACAAGCATGTTACAAGCTTGTTAATACTTGGACAACGTAAGTTATGAAACGGAAATTAGAAAATTAAAAAAAAACAAAAAATTGAAGGAGTTGAATGCAAGTGAACCGGTTCAAAAAATCACACCACTAGAATTTTAATGAACGGAAGTGATACTGACTACTTATGGGGACACATAGCTTTATGATGTTTCGGATGTAAAAATTAGACACGTTTTCAAGGATTGTGACGACCAAGGTGAATATTGTACAATATTGATGTTTTAGGCCTTTATTCTACGGAATATCGAGTATGAATCTTGATATTGAAAACCTTCGCATCTTACATCATGTGGCAACCAGCATAGATCGAAGTGAGCTGTGTAATAATGACATTGGTTAACTGTTGACTTTATACCAAACGAACCATTAGTCCGATTAATCTATAATATAGTCCTTACACGTAGTTCTAGTGTAGACTAGACTTTTTTGAAAAATCTTTGTCTATTTGGCTGCAAAAATTAAAAATTAAAAATTTGTGTATTTTTTACTATACAAATTTTGAATGTCTGAAAATGTATAAAACGTTTAATATTTTTTATTAATCCTAGTCCACACGAGAATGACATCAGTTTTGAGTAAGCTCACGAAGCTGCATTTAGTTCAGACTAAAATTGACTTCTAAATCAAGTCGACAATTAATCTATGTCATTTTCACAGAGCTCACTTTAATCTATACTCGTGGCCACACGATTTAAAATGCGAGGGTTTTTAACATCGGGATTTGGAAGTTGCATTGCGTGGAATGAAGGCCCGGAACAGGATATCTGTGTATTATTCATCTCAGTCACCCCAATTCCCGGAAATATATCGTTTTTTTCAATTCCGAACATTTATGTATCCCCTTAATTGCGAAGACTTTGAAAAATGCTGTCAAGGGTTCTTGTCAATCATCAGGATTGTCTTTATCTGTGAATTATTTATTTTTCAATCTCTATTTAATTTCCTTGAATTTTTTGGAGTCCGTACCGCGTCTAACATATATAAGGACATACAAGGACTGTTATGAACTACCAATATGATGTATGGGAGTTTAATCATCGAGACATCCCGTCTACTAAGCTGTGTACAGATTTTCAGAGAGAGGGAGGGAAGGAAAAAAAATGAGGGAAAGGTTATACGGTCGGCACGACCCCATAAGATATTTTTGTTTCTGAGACTAATGGTTTCTATTAACCCTTGATCCGTCAGTACCGAACCTGGGTCCCTGGGTGAGTCCTGGGCTCTTGAATCTCGAGTGTCGAGGGCCTGCACCGAAGAATTATGGTCTCTCAACGAACGACGTCCGATTCGGGCGTTCCACGTTTTAGGTTTACGATATTTGGGCTGAACTCTAGCGAGTGTGTTCGTAAATAGGGTTGTGAGACTGGCAGAGTGTGCTACAGGCCAGAGGCAAGAAACAGCCCAGAGTCAAAGTGCCGGTGAAGATGAGATTTCTTTCCTGCATGACTTACTTTTACTTCGGTCCGTGTAAAGGACTCGAGGAACAAAGATATTGCGAATTGGGTAAAATTTCACAGACCGGAAAGCCAAATGTTGCGTGCGGTCTCTGCAGCGTTTGTTTCAACTGCTACCATTACCGAGGCTTACCTGAGAACCAGAAGGCTGGATCTAGGAAACAAGTTCGCCTTTAACCTCGTAGGAGAAATTCACTTCGACCAAAAATATCCTCAGCTTGATCTGAGGATTTTGTATATACCTATACCTATACGCATTACGTCAACCGTCCGACTGCAAAGTCTTTGAACGTAGACGATCGTGAACGTATAAGAAACTCGAGATACCAATCTTTCTCGAGAGTGTATTTCAGCATTTTTAGATTAAAGAGGGTCACGCACACACACACACACACACACACATACCTCGAGGAAGAAGTTTAAGAAATGCTAATATCGATGATATCAATCAGTTCCGGACGAATGATGAAAACTCATTCAACATTTGAGTGTAAAATTCAACCGATTATTGTCTGCAGAAGATTTAAGGGGACCAGTACAGCTTGGTTTGGGAAATTTGGAGTACTCCAAAATTCATTTATTTCTCAACCAAAGTTTATTTCACATCAAAAAAAAAAATTTTCTTCGAAAAACTTTGTCGTAAGGTTTCAGGCACGTCGGTGGTCCAATTCAACCTCTCAAGGCCTTGCTTTCTTCGGACAGCAATTCTACGTCTTATGTACGTAGGGATTCGTTAAATAAAATCCATGTGAAAAGTTACGGTCAATTATTAAAAATTTTCAAAATTTAGGACACGAGTTTGCAAATAACTTGGCCAACACGAAATTATACAAAAATTTCCTCGTTCACGTGATGAGGATTTCTTTTCTGGACAAAATGAGCCCTCAACGACCTTAATCGGAACAACGAAGTGCCTAAAACCTTACGACAAAGGTTTTCGAAGAAATTTTTGTTTTTTGATGTGAAGTAAACTTTGGCTAAGAAATAAATGCATTTTGGAGTACTCCGAATTTCCAAAACCAAGTTGTACTGGTCCCCTTAATCAAAAAGATCTATTACAGCAATTCTCTAGTCTCTTGGAATAGTGAATTCATGGTTTGACACGGGACATCGTTTTATTAAGTCCAAGGTAACCTGATACTGATGAGGATTACGTATGCGAAACTCTAATCCGAATAAAAGCCATATTTGAGAATGTCTATGGCCGCAAGTCGGCATTTAGATAAAGATCGGTCATGTTGTCGATATATTTTTAGCTAATGGAAGCTTGTAGTACCAAAGATAAAGATTAATAAATTAGCATCAAAAACGAGAATACTGTCCCCTAAGATCATCTTGCTCTTCTTTATTTGCTCCTCGTCACGGAGGCGTTACGTAGGATTTCGGTATTTTTATGGATGACGTAAAATCGTAGAAATAACTATATTATACTACACAATATGTATATAAGGCGTTGACCCTCATCATTAACAATTTTTCTTTTACATCGCAAGAAAACGAGATTTGCAGAGTTGCAGATTATTTAAAAAGTTCATTTTTTAAAAATCGCTCAACCAAGCGAAATCACTGTTAGCCACAATCGTGGGATTTCGAAGAAATTTACACAATAAATTGTAAAAATTGTAGAGAAACAAAAATTTAGTTCAGGAGATACAAACAAATAAATTGGAAATTTTTTTCTAAATTTGACTTATTCTATCATTTAGCGGTTTCATGGGCCAATTCAACGATCAAATTTACAATACTAGTCTCAATATGATAACTTACTATTCTCAATGCTATCGTTAAAATAATTTCACACATACCAACATTAGAAAACAATTACTAATGATGAGGTAGAAATGGCCTGGAACACCTCACACCTATACACTGTGGGACAAATTTGTACTATTTTTTTGTTCATTTTGAATTCATTTTGAAACTCTTATGTAGATTCGTGTAGTGCTTAGATAGCAGACTATAATTCATTTGTGCAAAAACAGGAAGTTCTTTGATCCCAATGAACACAATGAGCGTTACATCATTTGCGAAGATGGTAAAATAGATACGACTACCTAAACCGAAAAGAATCTCGTTTTCTAATAGAATTCAAGAAGTGAGATGTGGGAGTACATGAGTATCTAGATATACTCATACCTACTTGACATAAGTCGTAAATATCGGTATAATGTTCTGCAGCCACGTGGAACTAGAAAATACGTTCAACCGATTTCTGTGGGTTGCTGAATGACCCGAAATTGAATTGCTAACTCGATTTTATTACTCTGCGATTCTAATCCCAGAAGGCAGAAATGACTTCATCTTTGGAAAACAGTCTATAAGTATCTCGGTCTTCATAAGCGTTGCTTCACATAATCTATTCCCCTAGTCCCACTTTGGCAAATTTTTTAGCTCACGTGGCTTAAATTAATCACGAACGATGAGGCTTCGAGAAAAAAAAATAGAACCAAAAATCTATAAATAACAATATTTCAGACTAGAAAAATTGCAATTGCATCTATTAAGGGGTTACATACGTTTTATAGACGGCCGAAAAAGTAGGTGAAATTCGGGATGTTTTATCTCGAAAACTAATTATTCAATTCAAATCGGGTTTCGTTTATTTGAAAGGGTGTATATTTAGGTACGTCCACAATTTTTTTCATCATCATTGAACTACTAGGAGCGCCGTTGTCGTGGCTGGCGTCAAAGGTGATTTTCGCTGCAACGGGTCGCAAATACCAAGTTTCCGAGAACTGGATTGATCTTAAAAAAATAAAAATAAAAAAAAAACTAATGGATTTTCAAAATATAATATGTAACGCAAAACTTGTCGAAGGATTTTTTTTTATTTGAATTTTTTTCACGAAATGGCGACTGTCTCGAAAATTCGTCAAAAAATTTGACCTTTCTAGTACAATAAAAAAAAAAGTTAGTTGTTTTTAAAAAAAAATCCTACGATAACTTTTCGATAATGTATCTAAAAACATTGTGTCCAAATTTGAAGAAAATCGGTCAAGCCGTTTTCGAGATATCTTGGTATATGACTACGAAATTGTAGTTTCGAGATAATAGCGTTCAAAGTTTGGCAAAGAATTGCAGCGCTCGACCTTCAAACTTTAATAAAATTCAAAAAAATCGATTCTCAAAAAATTCTGAACGTATGTAACCCCTTAATTAAAGACAATAAGTATGAGCTGACGCAACAGCTAATATCAAGTTTTATCACAGGATAAAGACCATTCATCCGGCTCTCACAATCAGTGCACAGCTTTATACTATGACATCTGGTCGCGCAGTATTTGACTATCAAAATTTCTAGACAGTCGATTGCTCTAGCAGTCGTCTTTGCTTGCTTTCTTAGTGGCGCTTGCAACGGGCCATAGAAATTCATGGTTTTGATAATAAATAGAAATTAGCCTATTGAAAGTTGGATTAGTCTCACGAGACACGTGCTGCGACAATTTTGGATACTAAAAATCATTGCGATTTCGCGATTTTTCGAATACTTTTATACGGAGGAATTAAACGCGTGGGTGAATTGTTGAAAGTATAAGATAGGCTCGTTATTCGGCTTCAAGTTATTACTAAATCAGATGTTAAATCTGCGACTCGAATTACAGAGAGCTATACGTAATACGTAGATGAGCATATGTATGTATATCTTATGAGTAATCGAGCTGTATAGTTCTAAAACCAGGGATAGCTTGTATTAGCTGGGCATGCATTGACACGTGGAATAGGAATAGGAATAGGAATAGTCGAGGAATGTGGTCTCCATCTGCGAACTTGACACGCGGCTTCAGCACACCTATACCACAATGGAATTATAATGACTTTTATGAATGAGTCCCATAGTCGACTAATGTGGTTTCATTATTTAGAGGACGAGCTAACATAGGCGAGCATACTGCAGCATATTGTTATAAATGATAAATTCACCTACTCTACGTATCTCCGTTGATATATATATACTATATATATATACTATATCTGTATAAATATATATCGTCATGTATACATTCAATCGTTGTTTAACTAATTACAACTGTCAAGTGACCCAAAACTTCTAACCGCTGTGGAATGCCTTCGAAGTGATACTGCAGCCAGAGGTCTGCATTACATTATCGCAACCGATTAGGGAGGCATGTTAGTGCGAGGAACATATAAAATAAGCATCAAGTACAAAGCGAGGTTACGACTAATTACTCATTTCGAAACATCTCGTGATTAGCGTTTTTTTTTTTTCAAGGGTACTTATAACATTATCGAAAAATGATTGTGACACTAATTTTTTATAAATCGTAGTCAAAGCTGCAAGGCCGTAAGTGGAGCTCTTCATTTCGACGGTTCAGGATTTCCACAGCAAACGGTTCATCAGAACCATAACCACAGATCACCTAAATGTTATCCATGGATGTGCCTTTCGAGCCACCAATCCACAAATTTAAGTAACCCGATTCAGATAAAAAAAAAATTGAGATTTTCAAAAATCATCAAAATTTCGGTTATAATTTTTCTTTATATACCGATCGGTAGGTAAGGTTGATTTGGCTGCGGACAGCTCGATAGTCAAACGTGATTAGAAAAAGCCTAGTAAATTTCAAGATCCTAGGTCAAGTGGTTCCGGAAAAATCGTGTGGACAAGGTCGAAAAAATGATTTCGAGAAAACCGTTTTAATCAGATTTGATACTTGCGCCATAAAATTCTCTTTCTTCATCTCTTTGGGCCACGTGGTCACTCTTTCAGTCTACATACGCGCTGTTTCACGTAATATTCTCCTGAAATTTCATTTTGGAAAATTTTCTAGCTCACGATGGCTCAAATAATCGCAAAAGGTTAGGTTTAAAGAATTTGAACAGAAAAAAAAAATACTAACGATAAATAATAATTTTTCAGACTGCCACATACCGAAAAGCTGGAGTGTCAAGAAACACGGTGATATTTGTTCATCTGGTAAGACTATTATGCATATGGAGCATTCCATACCAACTCGACCTGGCCGTGACCCTCGACCCCTCAGATCTGTTCCGCGATTTCTTAGTATTCTTTTTCTGACTCCAAATAGCAACTACAAATTTTTTCAGATATTTCAAAAGAAATTTGAGCGAGGTCAATTTTAAATATACATACTCCAGAAAAATCTGTGCAAAATTCTCAAAAATCCGGTAGTATGCATGAAAAAATCAAAGCAACAGTCCACAGTAAACTGACTTCTGTTTCGATTATTATTTTCACTTTCTTTCATTCGAAAAGCTAAAAAACAGGTTGAAGCAAGAGCCCAGAAATTTTGAATATCGGGTCAAAGATTTTCATTGCTGACACAGAATTTTTGAGAATTTTTTCAGATTTTTCGATCACGGTCATCGCGGTGTTGAAAAAAAATCTTAAAAAATTCATAAGGCGCTCAAATTTGATTTTGAAAAATCTGAAAAAAAATTCTAGTTGCTATTTAGCGTCAGAAGAACGATACAAAAAATTGCGGATCAGATCTGAGAGGTCGAGAGTCACGGCCAGGTCGAGTTGGTATGGAATGCCCCACATACATGTATATATCATCGTGTGTGTATATTAGGGATAGTGTTGAATTGGGACGCGAGTATGAGACTAATTAAGCGCAATCAGAAGGCTGTAAATCATAATTGGTACAGAAGATCGTCACTCGATGGGTAATAGCTGTTATACATATTCAGACGTACAATATACTTAGCTGAATTATTTAACACGTTCTCTATGCAGCTGAGATTGCGTTCGATGATTTATCAATTAATAATAAATCTTGACAGCCGGCAATAAATGTTATCTGCATAGCTATAGAACAAATTTCTCGAGAACTTATTTTACCGCGTTTCGTCACCCGCGATTCTATATAACGATTCAAGAATCTCATAATGTCATACGATTAATTGACCTTAATTAAATACTCGACCTGCAGTTAGCCTAGTACCCTAATTCAACTACTTTGCATCAAATGTTACTCCCATTATACGTTATACAGATACTCACAGGTTATAACTAACATCATTTCGATCAGGAATTCCCTCGTGGAAATATATGGCTGATTAGTGATTTAAAATCTTTCGAAACCACTCTGGAAAATCTCCAAAATTGATTTTTTTTCCTTAAAATTTCCAGTTAATTAAACTCTTGGAAATGGACAGGGAAAATGAATTTCAGTCATACTGAAACAGCTTCGATCTCGATATAAAACGAAATAATTTTCATTTCAGAACATTTTTGGATAAACTCAGAGAAATTGACAGGAGAATTTTTTTTTTTTTCCTTTTTCTCATTTTTATAGCAAAAGTTTTTGAAAATGTGTGAAAATTTTCAACAAAATCTCTGATAATACTATTATCAAGTGTTGAAACTTCGAGAAGCTTGTTTGGAATAGTTTTACAGATAATGTGAGTTTGAGGAAATTTCCGTAAAGAATTTGATACAGTTTTTTGAGTTTTTAGAGTTGTTTAGAATGAATTTTTTTAGCGAATAATGTGGATCACGGTTACACGATCAAGGATGAGATTTTGCAATCAACTTCTCGAAAAATACTTTCGATGTTGGTCAAAGTATACATATAACGTAGTATAAATTCAACATCCCGTTTGCGAGGTAGGTGATACTTTCCTCCCTTTGCGAAACGGCATCACACATATTTTCACTTTGCGCAGCATAGCTATACTCTCCAGGTCGATCCTCTAGTCAAACCTCTCCACCGTTCTCACCCCGTTCGCCTGCTCGTCAGACAACGTTTTTCCATTTGGCTCAGCAGACGCGACTTGCATCTTCTCGTGAATTTTTCACGCGATAAATCTGGATCATGTCTCCTAGGAACACGGCATATTTGGTTATCTCAGTAAACGTTTACCGAATTCAATATGGAAAGTATTTCTACACTTTTTATACGCCCACATATTTACATAATACATCTCCAAAATTCCTACTGCAGGGACTGTGCACAACTTTGGCAGAAGAAAAAAACCAGGAAACCAGTTGACCTGCAGTGGGCCGACCCTGAAACTTCCCGCTGTGTGCTAAATACGTTACAATAAATTGATACTATTATGTTGATAATACATTAGAGAAGATTATGAGTATAGTTAGTTTTTCGTATACAAATTTTGTTCCGTCTGATTTTCAAAAATCGAGTTTTTGTCAAATGTCAACATTTCTAGGGTTTAGCGAGTTATACTTAATGTCAGGAGATATTCGTTAAGTCTGTATGTTTATGTGCGAAATTTTTGATAGTTTTTCAATAATTTGACGAATTCTAGATTGAGTGATTCAAAATCAACTCAGATCTATCAAAAAAAGAAATTTTTGTCGTGCAATATTTTTTAAACTAATCGTTCGATTTTGATGAATCTTGCGGCAATCGAATGGGCTTTCCAAGACTTAAATCTGATTAAGTTTTGAGACCAATCACACGAACGGTTTAGGAGTTATGCGCTAAAAACATGAAAATTTTTTTTTTTTTCAATCTTTATTCTTCGAATAACTTTGAAACTACTCGACCGATCGACTCCAAAATCTGATCAGATCTAAGTCTTGATGAACCCTTTCGAACGCCGTAAGAACCATTCCAATCGGTCGATTCGTTCTAATGATATCGTACGACAAAAATTTGTTTACACACACACTCACACATACGGACGCCCATCGAAAAACAGTCAAAATAGCTTTCTACAAAGCCAAAACGTCGAGATCTGATGAATACTCGATTTTCGAAAATCGGACCGAAACCAATAACTTCCCTCTTTTTTGGAAAATTTTCAATTTTCAATGCGGATAGTTAAAAAATCAGCCGGAAAATACGGTTTTCCACGCTATAATTTTCATCGACCCAAAAAACTCGAGTAATTACCGGAATTACTATCACTTATACAAAGTATCTAAGTTCGCATCAAAAATTGAAAATGATTTTTTTTTTTTTTCGGGGTAGAAGCCAATCTTTCAAATCGTTTCTGAGATCCTTCGGCGAATGGCTCAGAATCGTGAAGATTCATTGATATTAGAAAAACAAAAATCATTTTCTAGCGAAACCAATACTTGTCTTATACGACCAAGGCGATGAAGCATAAAAGTTCAAACAATTAATTCTTTCAAATACGATCTTCGGCGCTGAGCAAAAAGCTGTGCCATGAAGACTATACTCGTATATGCGATGTCATGTTCAATGAAATTGTGTTACGTCTTAGCACGATTATACAGAAGACAAGCACAATCAACGGTATACATACTTCGATTGGTAGTTAATGTTCAATAATGATAAATGTTGACAAGAAGTAACTGTCAATAACTCTACAATTGTCGTCAGAGATTATTAGAATATGTGCGAGATACGAACAAGCGCTGGAATCAAATCGGATTAAATCGGATCTGTGCGGTAGTCGAGATCAATAGATTATCTGGCATTGATTAAGTTAAGTTCACATCGCGGTGACCGTCGGTCGGGGCTTGTAAAGCCGCACAATTTTTAACCGTACTGGCACAGTTCTATCAAATTACTGCCTACAATCTATGCGGAGTAAAGGAAGTCAGTGGGTCAAAAATATGTATGTGAAATATGTCGATAGGTATAGAAAGTCGAGGTATAAAGTTCCACCCCGTCGATATATACTTTTGTAATTCAATTTTTGGCTCGTATATGATTTTCAGTCTTTTCATTTTACAGAGTGTTTTTTTTTTTTTTTTTTCTCTTTCTCTTTTTTCAATTCGTCCGTTTCATTGATGGAACTGTAGCTATATAAGGTAGCTTATTTGATTTTGTTTCAGCGTTATTTAGCTTTCTTTCTTTATCGGTTTTTTCTTTTTTCTTATCCCGGAATTTCATATACCAGAATTCCACCCGAAAATTTCTTCAGAAAACAAACATCAAACGCCGAGATCTCGAGGTCTGTTAAACCCCAATCGTAAATCTTCTCGTTTTAGACGGTATTACGGATTTCCAGCATCCTTGATACCCTGCGGGACGTCAAATTCGTCATCCGTACTTAATCAACGCTTCAAATACTGCATATACATCGCCCTCATCTCTGCATCAATAACAGTTAGTGCGTTCATACCAAAATTAGTAAATCAACGTCAAAGCTCACGTCTCGGTACTTGCAGTGTCTAGAAACTCAGGATTTAGGGATTAAAGAAGACGAACAAGACAACTGTTTGAATGAACACCTTTCATTGTATTGAATTCTTCAATCCTTTCAAGCCCCGAATCATCAAATTCAACCTTCAAAATAAATATACTTTTTGCAAGACACCGTATCAAACTATTTTTTTTATGAAAATACTGTAACTCGAGAATATCGTGCTAAATTTTTCCTAAAAAATATTGAAAATTGAAAAAGTTATGAATTTTTAAGTATAAAACCGTGTTTTTCTGGACACTTTTTTTTCAGGAATTTTTTTTAGTACTTATAAACCAAAAATTTACAGTTTCATCGACGACAGCATATTTTTCAATGTTCAAATTATGTCTCTGAATTTTTATACGGAAATATAACGCGCGGCGTCTTGCTTCAGTAATCGCTCAAAGTTGGCTCGAGTCAAATTGACCCGGTGTGACTGTTATGTTAAAAATTCGGGTCTCTAATTGTTCAGGAAACAAAACCTCTGGATACGACGAACAGACATCTTTTTTCGAGCATTCATTTTAGTCATAGAAAATTGAAAAACAGTTTGTAAAAGGTTTTCAAAACCTAGAAAATTTCGCAGTAAAATATTTATCGCCATGTCACGTTTGCAGTATCGAAAAGTCATCTGCTCATCTGGTCAAAGCTTCGTTGAGGTACTGAATAATTAGAGACCCAAATATCGAAAATTAGAGCACCGCAGTATATTGATCCAAATCTTTGCATCAAGTGCTTTTACCTCGACTGCACCCAACTGTGAAACCCGATGACAAACAGTTAGTTCGTCGAACTAGTGTAATAAAACTGTTTGATTGAAGAACAATTTGGACCCATGCCAGTCCTTCACAAATATTCTCTATTTAGGGTGTGCGTATTCCCTTGAGGAGAGATGAAACTGAAAATTCTGAATCCTTGACCATTAAAAATATAACTTGGACGATTTTTCCATTACTACAAAAAAAAAGGTGGGAAAAAAATTGACGGTTAAAAAATTTTTTGGTCAAACGCAGGATTTTTCCTCAAACATCGTACTTGACCTATAATTTTCATCGGACAATGTCTAAATTTTTTTTGGTATCATCAGCTTACTTTCCACTCGGCTGTGCAAAAGTTTAATTACATATCTGCAGTTTCGGGATTGGGTACATGAGGTTGTGTCATTTTGAGGCAACTCGTTTTTTCAACTTACAAACAGGTTTTATATTGCAAGAAGGTACAATAAGAAGCCTGCTAAAATTGAAAATTTCAATATTAATATTAAGAGGTGGCTCATCGCGAATTTCTATTTCCCATTTAAATAACACGGGAAATGTTCTATAGTGGCACACTTCGATTTTTATATCTCGAGTACTAATCTACTCAGAATGATTCTGCATAGCTACTTTTGTTCGAAATTGAACGCTCTACAAAAAAGGTCTCTTGGTATTTTTCGATAAATCTAACTATTTCCAAGTTGGTTATATGGTTAATTACAATTGCCAACAACCAACTTGGAAACAGCTAGATTTATGGAAAAAAGCCAAGAGACCTTTTTTGTAGAGCGTTCAATTTCAACCAAAAGTAGCTATGCTGAATCTCTCTGAGTAGATTAGTACTTGAGATATAAAAATCGAAGTGTGCCACTAGAACATTTCCCGTGTTATCTGAATGGAAAATAGAAATTCGCGATGAGGCACCTCTTAACATTAATTGTTTGCAAATAATTTATCGACAACTTTTCTCCCACATTTTTCACAGCGATTTCCAGTAGAAAGGTTCCGAATTTTCGACAGCGTTTTCCCATTCAACGTCAAAGAACTGATGAAGCGTTAAACTTCCGAAGAACATTATATACGAGGGCCTGAAACGGAATGGCTGGCTATAGGCTGGTTCATCTCGTTCTGTTAATTCTTGATTGATAACGTGATGAAAATATTCATGCCAGACGCTCGGGGCAGTTGGATATATGTAGCCATATAATGTGTGCTCAACGCTACCTGATCCTTCGGACGTAACGCTGACGTACGGATAAACCTGAGCTGGGGCTCTCCATCATTCGCGAGACAGCTGTAATTAAGCATGCCGATCACATACCGCACAAATTACTGATTCAATTAATATACCTTGCCTGGCTCCTTTATATCCCCGTCTTAATACTCTTATTTTAAGCTTGTTATATTTCCGTTATTGGCTTCTGACTAATTGCTGCAGCTACCTAATAGCCGCTGCATGGTAAACAGGCATTTTTTACGTCCGAAATTAAACGTATAAAATCGAGTTTAATCCACGTACATTATAATTGAGAATCTTCGATTAGGCTTGTATACCTAATCACCCATCGTTAAATCATCGCCCGGATATTGCCCAACTTATTCGTTAATTAGTAATACGCCGAAAGCGTGCAGCGTTACACCAATTTTAGTGAAAATAGCGTACCCATTAAATGTCCGTCGTATGATATCCCTCGCTTTGCGAAGTTTTTCAAAACCGCAATATAAAGGGAAAAGCTATAGCCGCGGATTCGATTTGTCCGATCAACAAACCGTGGACAGATTTTATTCGCGAATATAGGACTCTGCTCCAGGTAATTGTCAATATGCATCGACTGTTGAAAAAGAAAAGCCTCTATCTGTATAAGATTAGCTTCTTTTGTGTCGCGTTGGGAGAGATATCTGTCAGGGTCACGCCTAGGCGCTTAGATTTATCGAGTTAATTATTTAACCAACTACGAATTTGAATACAATGGCTTCTTAGACTTTCTCGACGGTATATAGAGAGAAGAATAGAGTATGAGTTGTAACAATATGCAACGGAGTGAATTTGACCATCTTTAATCAAAAAATCTCGAATTTTATTCACAATTATTCGACATGAGTGATGAGCAACGTCGGAAACAAGACGGAAAAGAGGATATTTTGAGGTACTTTTTGAAAACCAACAAACCCATGTAATTTTCAAAATTACAGTCAATTATGCGGAGAATTTGAGTTGACATTCAAAAATCAAAAGTTCAAATTGATCGAGATGTGGAAATTTTTTCATGCCAATATCGTGTGAACTGTAAATTCCTATAGATTTCAGATTTCTTCATCCGTAGCTATTTTCAAGATCAAATTCGGCAAATTTAAATTTATAAATTCCAAATCTCGATAAAAACTGTTTCACGATTCTATATGATTCCTGAACGAGGTATTTTATTTTCAAAGGAAAGAGGAAGAAAGAAAAAGGTTTTCAGTAAAAAAATTGAAAATCGAATTTTTTCCGATAGATGCGAACGTTCGAATTAAACGAGGCATGGCAATTCTTTCGTTCGCATCATTTTGATGCAAAGTCCTGAAAATTTCAGATCCTTCCGTCTCGTCGTTTAAGTATGAGATTATTCGACAAGTTTGACGAACAGACAGACCGACAACTGTCTGAAAATCTGAAATCATACTAAAGATTCGTTGAAATAAGGAAAAAGTTTATAGTTATTTAGACCGAAACCAGTTATAGGTATACTTTTCTCACATTATTCAGGTGATGAAAAGTGGAAATTGAAAATTACAATTCATACCTATATGAAGAATTCTTTGTCAAATGAGCCACCTATTTTCATCATGAATCATAAAAATCACCAAATTCATAAAAAAATTTATCCCAACGATTAGCCTATACTCGAGGACTTCTTGGAAATTTTTTCAGATTTTTAGCACTGCTGGTAGCCTAGCTATGAGAGATGTGTGCAATTTTTCATTTTCTATATATTTATTTATTCCGCATGAGAAAGAAAAAATAATTTAAAATACATGACAAACCTGTTTTTTTCCTCAGCTTTCCGATGGAAATATTTTCAAATTTTTTTAATTGAGAAAAAGTGCTCAAAAACCAAAAAAAACGTCGAAAACACGAGTAGAAGGGTGTTTTTAGATCTTCGGGCCGTTTTGATTTTGATGAAAAAATTCACAAATCATCCATCCGATTCCCCAAGTTTTCTGTGAAATTTGCGTTATGGGCTGGCCATTTGTTCCGGTTATGGGCCGATCATATATGACTAAAAACCGTCTGTATAGTGCTTTATCAATTTATTTTCCTAAGAACAAATGACCGGCCCATAACGCAAATTTCTCAGAAAACTTGGAGAATCGGATGAATGATCTGTGAATTTTTTCATCAAAATCAAAACGGCCCGAAGGTCTAAAAACACCCGTTTACTCGGTTTTTCGGTTTTCGAGCACTTTTTCTCAATTAAAAAAATTCGGAAATATTTCCATCGGAAAGCTGAGGAAAAAGCAGGTTTTTCATGTATTTTTAATTATTTCTTCTATCTCATGCGAAATAGATAAAAATATATAAAATGAAAAATTGTACACATCTCTCGTATCTGGGCTATATAACCAGCAGTACTAAAAGTCTGAAAAATTTCTAAAAACTCCTCGAATATAGGCTGATCGTCGGAATAAAAATTTTTATGAATTTGCGATTACGATGAAAATAGGTGGCTCACTTGACACAGAATCCTTCATATAACGGGTTGAATTGAGAAGCAAGACTCTTCCAATTGTCGAGCATTATACGTTACATTACGTATGTACATACGTATGCATTAATTTTCCTACACGCAAGTACCAAACTATACGGAACGATCCAACCAATTCCAACAATTGACTGCTTTCAATTCTTTATAGTATACCTTTGTATGTATACCTATATCCACCGCAATCTCGTTGCAAAAGCGTGCTTCCTGAACGCGTTTACATTTCCTTCATCAATCTACGAATAGCTCAAGCTGGTTGTACATACAGGTATACGTGTATTATAGCGGCCGTGCATTAAATCCGAAAGCATTCAACTCGGTAATGGTAATCGCTAGGCAGTGTATATATACCTAAATGTATATGTATGGGTAGCTTTATTCCTGCTGCAGGGAACAATAATTGCGTGGTCTATGCATGACGAGAATGTCTAAAAGCTATGGTGAAAACTTGACTAATAAAAGTTTTATTACGTTTAATCTCGTGGGGAGTAAACAGTAGAGAGGGGTAACCATTGTTTAATATACGTTATTCGAAACCGATAGGTACCACGCGATGGGGTCGTAGATTCAATTATCCCAACACCGCGCCGCGCGGCGCATGAGCTGGCGCCAACGACGCGCTGCTGCGTAAGGATAAGGATACCTGTAGCTAATTATTTTGTCCGACAATATTAGTAGACTTGCGCAAGGTTGTCTTTTCTCTGATTTCCCCTTCTTCTTCTTCTTCTCGATTTTTATAATTAATAATAAACCTAATTAATGGACAAATAAATCTATTACGAACGATTAATTAAGTTTCCTTTTTCCAAGACGAAAACTACTGGTTCGAATAATTCCGAAATTTAGACAGATTTAGGTCGGAATAAATCCAATCGATTGAGACTAAAATCGTCAAAATCCGCTGATCAGTTCACGAGATATTATCAATTCGATTTGTTTTTTTTTTTTTAAATCTTGTTTTTTCAATAACTCGAAAGCTACTGGTCCGATCAGGTCCAGAATCGGATCAATTCTAAGTTGGGAAAACCCGTATCGATTGATACAAAGGAGGATGTAATCCGTTTATTCGTTCTCGAGATATCGTCGGGCAAAAATTGATGTCTAGCGATCTGAACATGGTAGGAGGTGATTCTCTGGACCTCGAAACGTGGAGATCTTGCGAAAACTCAGCTTTTCAGTTTCAGGGTGATTGTAATAACTTTTTGTTCTTTGAAAGAGGAATTTAATAAAATCTTAAAGGAAGACAAAAAGAGAATGAAGATGTACAACGAATAATTGCACATGCTGTAATTCTGAATGGAACAGTATAGTAGGTAGGTATATGTCTGACGTTTATCGTCACTTAAAACTATCGCCGCCTACTCGTCGTACACTAGGTGACAAGTTTAACGCCGTTTGTAATGAGGAGTAAGATCTTGGTAATCAACTCCGGGCCGTTATTATAATAGACTAGTCGAATATGAAAGGATAATTTCTGCTTGTGAAACTACAGTGATTCAACATTCTATGTATATTTGCAGTCTGAAGCGTTATAGAGAATTATGGCACATTTCTAAGCTGCGTCATAATGAACACGAATCTTTGTGTCATTCTAACTTCCCGTTATGAAGATTGAAAATTTTCAAAAAAAAAGGGCAGTTATTGGTTTCGGTCCGATTTTCGAAAATCGAGTTTTCATTAGATCTCGACGTTTTGGGTTCCTGAGAAGCTATTCTGACCATTTTTAAATGAACGTCCGTGTGTGTGTGTGTAAACAAATTTTTGTCGTACTATATCTTTAGAACGAATCAACCGATTGGAATGGTTCTTTCAGCGATCGAAAGGATTCATCAAGACTTAGATCTTATTAAATGCATGCATATTAGATGCAGAACAGTCAACTCACAAAAGAGACGCTTAATTAATTCTAGCGACTAGGTATAGCAAAGTATATACCGAAACTCTATGATGCGATCACACTTATTGACGCTTCATTTAACAAGATAATTATCATTACCTCGTATTCCTGAATTATGTAACTACAGTAATTATTACATCATCTTAATTGAATTTTATCAGTTAAAGTCTGACAAACTGCGGTCGAAACCATTTCTCTATTCAACGATTTCATTTCTATTCATTATCGAAAGGGCATCTCAGTGTGAGGCACATAAGACAAGCATTGAGTACAAATATGGTGTTTACAACTAGTACTTTCTTCGAAAATACTTGAAACGTTGTTGAAATATAATTACAGCTTTAATTTTCATAAGTCGTAGTTATAGAGTTAGTTATAAGACTGCAAGTGAAACTTTACATTTCGACGGTACTGGACTTCCACAGCAAACGGTTTATCAGAACCATAGAAACAAAACGCCTGGGTATTGTCCATGAATGTGCCTTTCAAGCCATACATCGATAAATTAAAGCGACCCGATTTACCTAAATTTTAATTAAGTTTTTCTTAATTCATGGATATTTCGGACATAATTATTTTTCATCTACCCATCATGATGAGTTAGATTAACTTTCCCTGAGTGGCTCGATAGTCAAGCATAATAAAAAAAAGCTCTACAAATTCCAAGATCCTATGGGTTAAGTGGTTCCGGAAAAATCATGTGAACAAGGTTAAAGAAATTGATTTCGAGAAACACGGCAATTAGATGATCATTTGTTTTCAAGAACGCGCTCCACGGGCCACACGACCACACTTACTAATCAGATTCTATTCTGCGCCATAAGAAGCACCTTTTTCATCCCTCACTGTCCTCTGATACTTCTTTTTTAGTTTTCGGGCCTCGTGATCACTCACTTAGTCCACATACGCGCCGTTCTACATAATATACTCCTGAAGTCCGATTTTGTAAAATTTTTCAGCTCACGATAGCCTAAAATAATCGTAACAGACGGGACTTCGAGAAGAAAAAAAAAAAAAAAAAAAATGAAACTAAAAATCGATAAGTAATCATTTTTCAAACCCACATTGCCCCTAAACATGATATTCAGTCAAAGGAAGTATACGTTGTGGTATATATCGAACGGTTCAATGCGTCTAGACGCGCGAGTGCGTAAATGGCCTTCCGGTAAGGCTATCGCATCGCTTGATCGACACTCTCAGTCTAAGATGTTGTGTCGACTATAACTATTTTACACTCAACGTCGTGCATAGTTATATATACAAGTATATATATAAGTATTTACATAGGTTATAGGTATGTACAAAAGGTACACATATAGATTTCAATTATAGGCGATAGTTTATACGAACGTGCAGTACTATGCGTATACACCTATGGTTGGATAGAGTAATCGATAGTCGATATACCGTTCATTATCTTATGTATAGTTAACCCAATACATTTGCATTTTAATTACCCGAAGCAAATTGTGATGCGTATAATTATTGACCTACACCGATGTCTGGTATAGGTATGGTTATAGGACCTACCTCTATCCCCATCGACGTTCTGACCGCGCATTTGATTTCTAATTCAATTTCATATAGGCAGGAGACTTCGGGTTCTATAAATATATATCAATTTTCTATTCGTCCAGGACGCATTCACGCACTCCAACTCACCCACTGCACGTATGTATTATCCTACATACCTATGTGAGACGTATATATGCGGGATCTAATTCCATTTCGTGCGCTTATACGCGTCCGTGACTATAATCGTCAAGTCTGCAGGCGCAATTGAAAAATGTATAATTAAATGTGACATTATTACCTGTGTATGACTTCAGATTGTATAATGAAACGTAGAATAAAACGAAAACTTAATTTAAGTCAATTTGAGGATTTTAAATTTCCACAGAACAAAAATCACTGGCCGATTATATGTTTTCAAACCTGGCGCCTAGCTGTCCAAATTTAATGTACAGTCAGGCAATAAAGTTCTTGTAGGGTCGAAATTTAGGCTTAGGTGTTCCAGTGTCTACGCTGTTGAGCAGGCCCATCGATGCATTATTTATTATATACAGGGTGTCCCAGAACTAAATGTCAAAAATGAAAGGTGGCCTAGAGGAGGTCGAACTGAGTAAATTTTCCCGAAGAACATGGGGTCTGCGAAGTCGCGTTCGCGAGATATCACAGGTTAAAAAAAAAGTATCGCTTTGCGCCGCCGCGACGCGGCGCAAAGCGATACTTTTTTTTAACCTGTGATATCTCGCGAACGCGACTTCGCAGACCCCATGTTCTTCGGGAAAATTTACTCAGTTCGACCTCCTCTAGGCCACCTTTCATTTTTGACATTTAGTTCTGGGACACCCTGTATATTTGGGAAGTATTACTTACTTTACTTTGAGTAGGTAGCCTGCCAGATTCGCCTTCTCAGAGAACGGGGTATGCGGAGCGAGGGGGCTGCTCAACAGCGTAGACACTGAAATGTTTGAGCCTGAATTTCGACCCTCCAAGAACTTTATTGCCCGACTGTACATACATATCCTGATCCTTGTGCGCCAGACAGCAGTGAACAGTCGATAACACATCCGCAATACGTATTGTGTATAGCTATGTATTTACATATCGATACCATATATAGAGTGAAACATATCGTTGGAGAAAAAAAAAAGAAAAAAAAAAAAAAGTGGTAGATAGTTATTTGTGGCCATTGGCCCCGCGGCTAGGCTGTTCGTTGACAATCTACTCGAATCTGTATACCTATATGCCAGTACCTTTCATTGACAAGGAACTCGAACAACGCGACCCAAACACTGCAGTAGTTTTTAATTCATTCGTTTTACTTATTTTGGAAAGTAATACTTGTCTTTGGCGATAAAAAATAATAATAATAATAATTGGACCTAAATTTGCAATAAATATAATGTATATTAACTCCGGTCAATTGTACACCAATTGGGATGAAGTGAGTAGGAAAATGAACCGCCAAATTTGAAGAATAAACAAAATACTTCCGTATCTCCAAGATTGATCAATCCGAGCTGGTCCATATTCACTAAGTATACCCAATTACAAAATCTGATATAAGATTATATATCAGCTGTTATTGATCTTTCGTAAAAAGAATCTATACCTGTGCTTATATAATTACCGAATATAAGGTATTATTTTTCTACAGTCTTGAGATAATTATTATATAATTATTATTAGACATTATCATCTATCTTCTTAAGTATAATTTCAATTGGAACCCGTACGCATTATCGCTTTATCTAAGTTTATAGGTCATTCAGTTATCTTCTACTACCTAATTACTATACGGTTCAGGTAAGATAACCAAAATTTGTTGCCCAAAAGCACCGCTAGTCATAGTTATACACACTGTAACAGTTATAGTAAATTCATAGTACCTCTTAATATACGAAAGGGAGTTAAATTATTCTACAAACTGTTAATTATGTATACGTTAGTTAATTATTGATATAGTATTGCAAAAATTTTCTCAAAATTATAAAACTATAATAGAGTTTGTTTTATAACTGTATTTCAAAATGCATAAACAATTTTGCTATAGATATTATAACATTTACACGATGTTAATATAAGTGTATTGTATTCAGTAATTGCAAGTACAATACCTACTCACAAACCTTACCATGAAGGTTACGTATGTAGTATACATATACATAAAAAATAATTTCAGGTCTTTTTAGAGGAGAAAATAAGGCGTTTTTAAGTTGAGAAAAAATAAAATAAATAAAATAAGCCGGTAAGGAAAAAAAAAAGGAAAAAAAATCCGAGAAAAAAAAACTCGCTAACGAAGTTTGTACAAACTTTGCTGAGCTGACGGTGAAGAGAAAAAAAAACATAAAAAATATTCCGCTTCTTTTAGAATTGTACGTATAGTATATACCTACCTCGAAACCCCCGACACTGTGGTAATTTTTTTTTTTTTCTTCTTTTTTTTCACTTTTTCTTTGTTTTATCGCGTGATGCTGCAATGTTTACGAATCATATGACCTCACTGAGAAACCAGCTCAACCACCGCTATAACCGTGTTTCTAAACATGAAACTATATAGGAACCTGAAACGCGGGTATTTTGAGATCGACTTCCTCTTCTTGATTTCTCTTCTTTTTTTTCAAAAATTAAAATTATTATTTTTTCTTTTTTTTTTTTTTTCATTCTATTCAGCGATAGTTCGATGAAATTTTCATCTTCCCGCTCTTTCATCTCTCCCCCTCCCCGCCTCTTTACAGAAAATCTCGTCTGCTAATAGCAACAAGTTACTTTTGTCTTTCGGCGAGATCCACCCGCCTATATTTAGTCAGTTGAACCCTGCACTAGGCGCGAGGGAAGATAAGAGAAAATAAACTGCATAGTAGTGGAGAAAGGAGTGAGCTAGATATACTCGAAGACTAAGATTTAAGCGGCGTTCACAACGAATATCCACAATAAATCGTTGCCATAACTTATGCCTATATGATGCCTCAGTTTTTTTTTAACCCATCATTATTTTTCTCAAGTGAAGTGCTATCCATAAGTCATACGTGAAGAACTGCACTTTTGAGGATAAAAATTGTTTCAGGTATACACCGAGTCATACATAATACATATGTTGATAATTTTTTAGTCACACGTCGAACTGTTGATCGTAATCGTAATCTATATGCCAAAGCTAACGGTAGCGCTTTAGGCAAATCACGAAAATTATCCTACACACTAATTTCATAATGTATGCATACCTAGCTGGTAGGTGCGAACGGTGCTTGCGGTAGGAAGCTGGCAACTTGCATTAGAGGATACTTTGAGAGTCTCTAGGTGTTAAGAGATAGTGCATTTGGATGAATCTAATTGGTGATAATTATCTTTTTTTTTCTCTCGAAAGAGTGCGAGCGTTTCCTAAAAATTCTTCTCATTTTTACGGAAGAAGCAGAAGAAGAAGAAGAAGAAGAAGAAGAAACTGAAGCTGCAGCTGCTGTTTCTGTACTTGTAAAATATTCTTTCAACTTGTCGCATTTCGGAAGTGCAAATTCAATAAATCACTCAAAGCGCAACACCTTACACGTACGGCTAAGAGTCCAAGACTGCGCACCAACGTGTTTGTAGCTTTCGGGTAAATGACGGTCTTTTTTTTTCTTTAACTTTACTTCTGCCTTGCGATTTACGGTTCGCACTGAATCTCAACCGCAAACCCCTGGTCCTAAACGGTCAAGGTACCATATTACCTTTGCGTATAGCACTAATGCAATCAATTTTACATAATTCCAGACATCCAAACGAGAATTGGACGTCCTCGATCTGTTGTGGGCATTTGAGAATTGAAAGGCTACTTGTTGCCATTTGTCAAATTTTTTTTTTTTATCCCATATCGCATGACGACTGGCCCGTTCCTTCTTGACCAGTAGAGAACCCGATGGTACAGCCATAGGTGTCTAGGAAGTAATCGGTGGTTTACCGATTTTGTAAGGAACAGTAAGTTTCACGATGACCTAGATCGTGTGGTTACCAACAGTTTTTTTATTTTTTTTTTTCTCTCTCGTATAATGAAAAAGTGAAAACAAGAGTAAAGTAAAAGAAATTATCTTGGATGTTTACCGTGGCAATAAAACTACGGGTATGGGTACTGTATACCTACTCGAGATAAAAAGATCGTGCTTCTTCCTGTGGCATAGACGCGTGTGAGGACATGCGTCATGCGAAGGAAGGTAGATACGTATGTAGGTATACACACATACATACATACATACATACATACATACATACATACATACATACATACATACATACATACATACATACATACCTACCTTAATTCTATAAGAGCATTGTCCAACTTTGCCGCAAGTAACATAGGAAAACACCTTTACAAGAATATAAAATAAACTGAAGGTAAGTACACATGTGTATGTGTGCCTTTATCGTTCTTATATTCCTGGAAATTTTATACCACGATGATGATGAAAATCACAAGAAAACAAAGAAGAAGAAAAAAATTACCGATTCAATCCATAATTTTATGCAATCAATTGGCTCTGCGCAGTGTTAATGTCCGATGTCTTCCACCTCGTGTAAAGTCCCTCTACCCCAACCTAAGTCGAGTAGCGCATGGCTCCCACTCGTGTCTATTAGCTCATTAGTGAAGAATATACTAACGATTGGAGTCGCGCATGCTTGATAAAGTGATTGCCAATGTGGCAATATCAGTCCCGAAACGTTCCAGGCCCTTTTGACGACTGGCCCTCGCTCTTTAGATCGCTCGGGCTTGATTTAACGTGCATTAAGTAAGTAAGTCAGATCAATGCAGGTTCGTTTACGATCTGAGAAAGTATAATAAACGTATACGTAAAATAGCCTCTTGTTAATCCTGTAACCTGCGAGCTTTCAAATTTAAATAGAATACCGAGAAAAACTAGACCTTTAATTAAAAAGGTTCAACTGCAACTCTCTCTCTCTCTCTCTGTCTCTCTTTCTCGTAATTTAAAATTAGCATTCAGAGTATAGAGTTGATTAAAGCGCGTGTCCCTTTCGAGATACATGCGGAACAGTTGCGTGATCGCATTACCTCATCCGTTCGATCGTTTAGATTCTCGTTCGCGTTTTAAAACATTATCTAAGACGTTGAACAATAATTTTGCTCCATAATAATTGATTGATTTATATTTAGCAAAAAAATTAAGTAAACGAAAGTATACAGTAGAATATCGATCACTATACCTGTTATAACGACAGAAATGACGAACCCGAGAACCGCACCGCGAGTCATCTTCTTGTCCTGAGGCCAACAAGTTCACCACACTAAGAACTGACCACTTAACTCAGAAGTTATAACGCGTAAAGATGTACTTAGCTATCATTATCGAAAATTTAACCCACGCCGTGATTATTTACGGTAATTTAAGCAGATGCACAAAACGGTCCTTGAGATTTTTGCTCCGAAGTTAAGCTCGATAGTTTATCTCTAGCAACGAACGTTACCGATGTTTTTCTTTTTTTGTTTTTGGCTTTTTAGCGTGAATAAAAATTTACTATTACAACATCCGCACAATATTTTGTCAGAGAAAGATCCTTCACGAGAAAATCCTCAGAGCTTGAAGCTACCAAGGATATCGTAGTAAGTCACAAACTTGGCCGGTTATCGCAGGTGAGATTTTTCATTCAAAAAATCGTATCGCTAAATCTTGAGCTAGAGAGCAGGTACACGTGGTCCGGATGCTGCGATCGGCTGCTGTGTGGACCAGCTCGGTGCTGAGGCGGTTAGAGGACTGAGACTAAAGACTGAACTCTCGGCCCTACCAGTGTCGTAGAGACTTGCTGGCTGAGCCAGAGCAGATACCGATTCTGCCACGATTAAGCAGGCGGGCCCTCTCGACGGCCACCAACGTCCACCGGGGTCACGTACGTATGTACACTCGAATCTTTTCGACCTCAACGGACAATTTTTCACGTAACTGCAGGTGAAGTTCATGATTTACAAACTTTACATCGTGCAAAAGCACACCGACCAATGAACCGAGTGACAATGAACTTGGTTCGGTTAACTAATCATGTATAACTATCCTCTATTGGCAATACGTTAGTATACTTGTTGCAAATATATTGCAGAAGCCTCGGAATCACCAAAGGATTTTGAAAATTTCTTCAGTTCGTTTAGTGTCCGAAAGAAATCGGTCACCTTTAACGTTTTTCACGATATCCGTCGAATAACTTTCGAGCCAGCTGACCGAATTTGATGAAATTGGGCACAAAAATTTCTTGAATATTTTATATATTCGGTATTGAATGTGCGCAAAATCTTTGCAGGTATTTGGAAAGGGGAGAAAAAAATGTGTCAGCAACCGTTCGGATGATTTGGATGGAATTTGTTTGATTGATGGCCCTTGAGGCACCTGCAAGCTCCTTGGACAAATATATCACAATTTCGAAATCAAAGGCTGGAGGGGTAAGAGTATTCGAAATTTCATTGCAGTATGGCTTGATAATCGTTCGAGCTACTTCAGCGAAATTCACTCCAGAATTGTATTTATCTGAATTTCTGCTAAGCCAAACTGTTCCCACTTTCTTAGAACACGCTTGATAATTATTCGCAAAACATAATTAAACCTGAAATTTGAAACACAATTTGCAATTCTGATTACTCAAGAGTTTCCGGATTTTTATTTTACATTGTTATATGATACTCTATTACGCTCCGCAGTTTGTTGAGTGCATATATTGTTTCATGAAGTTCAAAGGAGGTAAGAAAAGTGAAATGAAATTTCTATTCGTAATATCTCTGTAAAAAGAGGGCGAGCCATTGTATTCTTGCTTTTAGTTTGAAAGAGAAAATCCTCAACATGGGGAGGGTAGGATGATCTCAGGTTCTATCTGGTCTAATCCTTGTGAAATCAAAGTAATCCTTCTAAGGCTTCATTCCCAGATCCATAAGGAAAGGTTTAACAGTCTCCTTTTTCTCTATCACGTACAAATCGTCATCTTTGCAATGATATTTATTTATTTTGCAGACTCATACGTATACCCTCTATGAGAGGGATGTATAGGTATACACATAATGTAAATCTACCCTGTGATTTGAACAAATTGTAGAATTGGGATTAGCACTATTATTAGTGCACGTAAGTGGTATACAATTTGATTTAAATCTATCAAATTTGTGTACTAGCATATAAAACATAAATATTTCGATGCGTTCACTTTAATCGCGGTACATATTGCCATACATATTCAAAACTATACATATTGTACCGTACTCTGGCCTCCGGCCTATGTTACTTGACCATGACGAATTAGATTCTGTCAGGACAATCAATGGTAGGTAATCACGGTGTTTATATTCTCGATAAAAATGTTATACAAGATATATCTCTGCGAATCGGCGTTAATCATACTGCATCATGAAATAACATAAAAAAGGAACCATGCCGCAAATCAATTCAACGATATAGAATTCACTTTGATGTGATACTGATTGTTCCCTGTCTGATTGTCAGAAATATGGTTATATACGACATCTGAGCCGGTAAGCGGCGTAATCAGAATAAAAAAAATTAAGAAACTAAACAGACGACAAAAATTTTGATAGTTCTTTATTATAATATGCGATGTATAGTATCATATATGAGCTACAGGTTGCATATAATCAGGCGTAAAAAAGCATTCATTTAGCATTCCATCAGTTTCATTTGTTATTTTCGAATTCGACTGCTTCTTATTTATCCTTCATTTGACATCAGAATATTTTCTCTGATGTTGTCGACTTCCAGCCCAAACGGCATTGAAAATGAACACACAGAATTCGAAAACTTGTTATAGTGCGAATGTTACGATAAATGAGAGAAATAATTTCACGTCTATTAGGAATTCATGCTCCCGCCTTCTTGCGGCAAAAATAGTTCATGTCTTTCTCACTAGTTTCGCCACCTCCCATGAACATCGGTGGCGCGGTCCCGCGTGATATTTATCAAATACCGCTTGAACACCTTGAACATAGCAGATATTCGGACATGAATGTAACAAGATTTTAACTAGTCGGTGAATAAGATCTTTGAAATTTGATAACTACAATTATATTAAATAGGATAATGGCGTTCTTAATAAGAAATTGCATGTCTCTAAGCTCTAAGAGATTATCGATGTGCGAAATAAACAGACTGAAATGTATGTTCAGTGAATTAAGACCAATCATTGGCGAGAATAAGGTTAGAATATGAAATTGATTCAAGAATGAAGTTAAAAAATAAAAATAAAAATAAAAATAAATGCCTTTCGCTAATAAAGACCGCAACTTTCATTGTAATGACATGTAAGAAAGAAAAAAAAAAATACATTGATGGTGTTGCAGAAATATTTATCAGCCACAAAATCACGACATTTTGCGACAGAAAACGATGTTAAATTTGATAAACCGAAAATAGATCCAGAACAGGTATATTACGGACCATTAACGAAACAAGTACGTTCCGTAAAAGTATTTACAATTCTATCATCCGTCGCTGGACTACTCGCTCAGCCTTTGATTTACGCTAAAGTACAAGAACTGGGACTGACGGGGTCAGTCATTGCATTGGGAACATTTTACGGCTTTTTTGTACTAGTATCCCCGTTCTTGGTACACCTTGTAACAAAAAGATACGTTACACACGTTGAGTACAATGAAAAATCCGATAGCTACAGTGCCTACACTTACACCTTCTTTCTACGACGAAAAAAGGTATTCTCGTATTATTTTAAACAATCGTTGAAAATTATTTAAAAAAAAAAACAAAAAAATTTATAATAAATAAATAAAATAACAAAATTCTTTAAACTATCCTCAATACCAAATGATCGTCGTTCTGCTTTATCATTCAAGATCCAATTCACCCCAGATGACGTCAAGGTGCCAACTATGGCTGGGATCTTTACAACAGTTGTAATCAAGGGTAATCCCTTGTTCTTAGATCCGAAAATGTTCAACGAACCCGGCCATTACGCGAGAATAATGGGATACGACAAACCGATAGATTTTTCTATAGAATCAGACTCCGAGGAACAAAAGAAATGAATAAATAAATAATTATTGTATTTATTGATTTAGTTGTTTTTTTTTTTTAATTTGTTCTTATTTATTAAGAAACTCTAATCTCCTTACCTAACATTAATATCATCCTTATTGTCATTATTATTATTATTATTATACTATTTACATCTGAGTAAAATTCCTACCACTGATCATTCTTCAGGGCATATCACAAATATAATCTGGAACATTGTTTTGTGAATATTATATGTAGAGAGAGAAATAACTTCTAAGCTTTTGAAAAAAAAAAAACCATTACTTTTAGATAAGTTCGAAGAGGGTCAGTATATAGTCGAAAAATATGAAATGCCGATTACGAAGAATCTGTAACATTTATTTATTTTTTTTTTTCTTTTTTTTTTTTTTAAATATTCTACCCTGCACTTATTATCAATGGTAGTAATAATATTATCTTTCAAAATTTTTACTAATTACAAATTATTTACATTTTATATAAACTATTACACGGATGGATACGTAGTTCTTTTTTTTTTTCTTTTTTTTTCACACAACTCATTGCGTTTTAGATGATTTTCAACATATCTCTATCTAATGTAGTTGAACGGGTTTTTATACAGGGCACAACCTAATTATATGAGAAAAAAAAAGGAAAAAAAATCGATAAAAACATCAAATCTTAGTATGTAATGATGATTTGGTTTGTCAAATGTAATCATGAATCGAAAAAATTTTCAAATACCTCCATGAAAAGCATCTTCCATCGTCAATAGGCCTATAGCTGCTTTTAAATAAAAATCTAGTTGACTTAAGATCGGAGAAATATTTCAGGCAAAACTGTGATCCGACGTTAATACCTAAATTATAAATTATAAAACAATGTTATGTACAATGTTGGATGTAGTGGTTGTTTTTACACTTAGAATATTTTTTCACATAATAAAAATGCGAGATTACGGTAAGAAAACGAGTAGGTGTAAGTACCTATGTATGTATTGTTTTTGCATAAACACATGCAAATGCAAACCTAAGCTCTGTAAATTGTGTTCAATATTGATCGGTAGAAAAATCACAGATAAAAAAAAGTACTATTTTTTTTTCTTTTTTGTGAATATTATCGAAAATTATTTTAATCCTCAATGTGCAGTGGATTAGAGTTCATTAGGCTGGAAGAAGGTCGAAATCATCTGAAACATGGACCATGGGTACGTGAAGATCTTCTATTTGAGGTCTTGCCTTGAAATCGCACAGGCCAACTTCCTTCATTTTCCATTCCCAATCCATCCGTTGTACTGCGTGAAGTGATTCTGCCTCATTATGATGCCGCAATAACATGGCTTCCTATTGAATAAGAAAAATAAAACAGGTCATAAGTCAATGGTATGCATCAGTCTTGTTATAAATTGAAGAACGAGGTAAGCCGAGTGAATAAATACCAGCTGATAATGTAAAATGCAATAAGATGAAATTGTTTATTGTGTTACCTTGATTTTTTCCCATTTATCATCGACATCTTGAAGCCAGCTGAGAAATAATCTTCCGTTATATCTGCTTCTGGCATTTCTGTCCTTTTCTTCTTGTTCGGGAGTTATGACGTTATAAACTTCTTCGTCTTTAAGAATAGTACAAACAGAAAATGGAAGCGATTGGTTTGCCAAGGCTCTAGCAGCTCGGCCATGTACCCTAAGAATTTCTTGCTCGACGGATAAAACCAATTTTTCTTTTTCAACAACGTGTTGCATTCTCAGACGATATCTCTCCTTTTCTTGTTCTATGTATAGATCCTTCATCGCACAATGCAAACTTACGGGCGGGTTTACGTTTGGTTCTTTATTAGCACTTCCGGCTAACACATAAGTGCAACGATTCATTAGATAGTCCTTAAAACCTTGAGGTGGTTTCGGCTGGACAGGAAAAAGACCCTTTCTTCTTCGCTCGATCTGCGACATTAAAACAATAACATCATTTTCATTCCAATTAGATTCACTAAAAGTTATTCATTTCACATTTGGAATATAAACCGTGGAACGAAGTAACACGACCATAATCGGATAATGGAATCTATTATTATTCATAATTTGTTCAAGAAACTCAAAGAACAACAAATAAAAACAACACTTTTTTTTTTTAATTTCGGCAAATGAAAACCAATGCGTTTTGCGTCGTACTTGAATATGAAAAACGATAATTATAGCGACTTATTAAACTTAACATTTTAAAAGTTAAAAATAAGTTTCTATTTTTATCTAATTATTTGAGATATCTCAAAAACGCAATTTTTTTTTTTGTACTCTGTAAAAATTCACACAATTTTTATATTAAAAAACCATAATTTTAATACCAAACCGAGATTGAAATTTAATTTTTTTTTCTTTTTTTCTCAGAGGAATTTCAATATTTCATAGCAATAATTGCTTCATAATTTAGGAAAAAAATTTTTTTTTGGCGCCAAATTGTCTGGAATTTTGCCGAACAAATAATCGTGTAACTTTGAAAATGTTACTGATACACTCTGAAGAAATATTCTATTGATAAATTTTTTTTGACTACTCATTACCAGTATTTTTCACTTTTAGAATTTTATAACTCGATAATGAGACAGCCCACAGATTAGTCTGCGATACATTTTTATAGAAAATTAAACGCTCTACAGAAAAGGTCTCGTGTACTTTTTTCATAAACTTAACCATTTGAAAGTTTAAAATAACATGATATAAGAATATAACTATTCTATCAAGTACCCAATCAAATCCGTACCTGTTTTCTGATATTAAGAAACAATTGATAGCAATTTGTGATCGGTTGATCATGCGGATGAACTTCGGGTCCTGTATTAGCTGCTTCAGCAGCTTCATTAGCAGCAGCAGTTGCCGCAGCCTGTTGTGCCTCTTTGTTTGGTTTCATTTTTCTCTTTCTTGGATGAAGTTCGACTGTAGCTGCAGGAGTCGCGGTGTTAGTTGTGGTTGTAGATTGCGTCGAAGAACTAGCAGTGTCTGAACTTTCGGTATCCTTTTGTGTCTTAGAATTAGCGTCCGAATTCTTCTCTGTCTTTTCAGTAGTCGTCGTTGCCTTCGAGGTACTATGCGCGGTAGAAGTCTGCTCAGTTGTTGTTGTCTTAGTAGGTTCAGAACTCGTTGTTTCTGGAACAGGAGAACTGTGTCTTTGCTGAGGAGACGAATTGTTTGAACGATCGGTTGCCGACGCGGCTGCAGGCAGCGGCGATGAATTTGAATAATTTCCATTCCCCGACGAACCTCCGGGTGGTTCCTTAGAGATGACTGAACCATTGGCACCGTTACCTGACCTAAAATAGTCTCAGGATTATAATAAAACAAGTTTAAATCTTCATATGATTGGTCGAAAATCTCTGCATTACCTGTGCGAACTTCGAAGTACTCTTTGATGATGCGTGGATCTTTCTTCCCCATGCAGAGCCCCGCTAAAGTCTTTCTTTTCTTCATTTTTCGACGGAACACCTTCAGTGGGACTTGTCGTGCCACTAGCAGTCTGGTTCTGATCTTTGTCGGTAGAATCGTTGCTATTCGAACTAGCGACTACATAAGGTAATTGATGATTCCTGTTAGAAGTGTTCTTCCCGTTTCTATTCCCTTGTTCTTGTTCGGAGACTGTACTCTGCGGTATAACTATTTTCAATGGTGGTACTTTCGGCGCTGAATTTGAATCCGAACTCTTAGAACGATCATCCTCACCGTCTGATTCTGGTGGGGCTGGAGTAGCTGCCTTTGTATTCGTCGCACCAACTGTACCGCCCGTTGGTTTTGGGCTACTTCCAGTCGCGGTAGAAGAACTTGGACTCTTACGATCCGTATTTGCAACCGAAGTAGCTTGACTATTTTTTCCTAACGTATTATTAGCCCCCAGTTTACCAGGTTTTGTGCACTGAAAATTAAACAGTTGATAGTTCAAGTTTGCAGTTAATAATTTCAATATTATAATAACGGTACAGAGCAGAAACGTTGTAAGAAATTCAGAAAATTATTTAAATACAGGTATCTTTTTCGAGGACAAAACATTTATCTAAATTGTTCTTCAATTGACCAGTCTTATTGCAGTAGTTTGCCAGTAAAAGTTAGAAGTTTGAAGAACAATTTTTACACATGTCAGTCCTTCGAAAGTACCCCCTTCATAATAAAGTCCATTTTCACTATCCTCCAAATCTCACCTTATCATTAGTTGTACTATTCCTACCAGCAGTTTGCCTGCCGGTTGTAACAGTTTTAGTATTATCCTTGGTACTCTCAGAGTCCTTTCGTTTTTTCCTACGATTTTCATCTTCCTGTTCATCAGGATTATCGCTTTCTAAAGTACGTTTAGCAGCAGGTGAAGCAGAGACTACAGTGGTCTCGTCAACATTTGAAGCCGGAGTTTCTCCAGCTGTTGTAGCAGTAGCGGTTGAAGTACTAGAACCATTATTTCCAGTACCTCCAACCGCCTTCACAGAATCCTTACTATCTTTTTCTCCAGGATTGGGCGACGTGCTAGAACCTCTAACTGGCGTCGGTTCCTTAGAACTTTTGAACTCGTAAACATCTCCTCCACTATCGCCAGAAGTACTTCCATGGTTACTCGCGTTAACAGATACCCCAGAATTTGCGCCTCCACTTCCTCCGCCTGCACCTCCTCCTGTTCCTGCTCCACCAGTTCCCCCTCCCCCTCCCCCTCCCCCTGCCCCTCCTCCTCCTGATGTAGTAGACACAGTCTTGGACCCATCCATATTCTGAGACTGGCTAGTCACTCCGTGGCGCGTACCTGATCCTCCCTTCTTTTCATCCCTTGCGCTACGCACCTGATTCAACCGCAGTGTAACACGCGGCGATCCACCGGACTGCCCAGTACCCGATCTGTCGACTGTGAGAAATTTTGAAATAAAAAAAATTTCTCACAATGTATGAATCTTTTTTATTTTATTTATTCATTTTTTTTTTCTTATGTTTCAATTACTATTTCTGTCATAATGATGATAATATAATTTGATTAGATTTGTTTTCTGAACAAATTTTGTGTCCATAAATTATAGCTAATTCTTTTTTTTCAATCAATGTTCTGTATTCAGTTGAAAAATATTTTTCTTCGACAAGTTTTGTCCTCATCATCCAAAAATGATGAAAAATTAATTTCTAGACTGTTTGTTTTTTGTTTTTTTTTTTTTTCTTTTTCTCACCATCTACAAAACTTCATGGCGCAACAATTTTATCGGAAAGTCGATATATTCCAATTGGTAAACGAAATAAAATTAAAAAATAAAAATTTTAACAATCCGAAATTAATACGCTTTCACGATTCGTTTTTTTTTTTTTTTGGTGCTTTATTCAAAAATAAAAAATGCCGTTATTTACATTCTGAAATGATACACGACGTGACATTCATATTTGAGCTCGAAAGAAAGCAGTAAAAGAAAAAAAAAAAAAGAAAAAAAATACAAGAAAAATTGCATACTTCAATGCGAAATACTTTAGAATAATCGTGAATGAAGAGGATTTGAAATCGTCAAGTTGAGAAGTTGAAATACTTTATCTTAGTCAAAGATAAGAGAAAGTAATTTGTCAGTTCGACAAGTCGGTCTAAATTCAAAAAAACAGAAGGAAAAAAAGAAGTAAAGAAAGAAAACAAGAGAAGGAATTTAAAAAAAAAAAAAAAAAAAAGAGCGTCGAAACGTAGGTGGGTTGGGGGGAAGGGGGGGGGACACAGAATTGAATGAAGTATCTATTCCGGGGAGAAACGTTATTTATTACTGTTATCATGGTTATTATTTTTTCATTTATTTATAGTTATAATAAATAAGTATTAAAAAAAAAAATCATCGTATACTAATCAATTTGGTGTGATATGTATAATATTCCCCAACTGATCTCTCCGCAATATAAATGTCACAGTGTCAGAGAAAGAATTTGTCTGGCATACAGGTAGGTAGGTAGTTAGTTAGTTAGGATAGTCAGATAGATAGATTATAGATATGTATATTGAGAATAAATAAAATCTAGCAATTTGTTGCCGTCTCCCTCCCCACGTGATAAAGCGTGTAAATTAACTTCCAAGGCCGATGTGAACATATCTTTTAAAATACATACTATGGTAGTGAAAAATAATGAGAACGGAAACGGCAAATCGTAGCCGTCGCGTTATTGCGGTCTGATTTCTATATACATAATTTTTATACCCATATATACATACACACAAACGTATATTTATACGTATTTGTGTATGTATGTATGTACATGATAAACGAGTACTGTCGCGATCGCGTCATGTGCCAAGAATGTAATTTGTTAAAAAAAAAAAAAATTGAAAAAAATAAAATGAATAAAATGTACTATCGATATTCACTACCGTTTTTAAACAAGTATTCGATTAAAACTGTGCCAATATATCAAGTATATATAGATATATATGTATACATATTATAATAACGTTGAAACACCAGCCGGACCCCGACGACGGTAGCCGAAAGTAAAACCGAAGACACCTAAATACACAAGAAACAACACACGTCCACGCGCTCTCTCTGCCTGCAACTAAGCAGGTTTTACAACTCCGCTAGAGACTTGCTTCTAGCTACGGTATGGGTACCCTCCAAGAGCGAGTCATCAGCTCTCTCTCATTGTCACCGAACCTCTCTCTCAACTCCCCCCACCCTTCTCATTCTGTACCTCATTGCGGCTTCAACGTCTGGCAGTATTCTTGTTCTTCTTCTCTTCTAACTTGTATTCGTATTCGTAATTGTATTCGTGTACTGAAGTTAAGGCACGTAGTATAAGCAGTAACTCCCCACCCCAGCCCTGCCTCTCGCTAACTCTCGCTTTCTCCCTCTCTCTCGCTCTCGCACAAATTGCATCCGAAACGTTTTGCTCCTTCTACTCTTCAGTCTCGCTATACCTACATGTGCGCACGTATGCGTTTGCGAGTGTGAGTTCGTGAGTACGTGTAAGCATGTACCGGCATTTGGAATAATCTCCGACCAATGACGAATCGTCGCGATATCGGTTGGCTACGTTTATATCGCTACCATACCTAAGTAGGTGTTAACGCGTGAACTAACAAAAAAGAAGCGAGAATGAAATAAATAATTCGTAAACTGCACGGTCGAGGTAATAAAAAAAACTTGAAACGGTTCAATAAATGTTGAAGATGAATAAAAAAGATAATCAACAACAAAAAAATTATACTTTGATAAGAGAGTGTATCTAATCTCTAAGAAGCCATTACCCACGGAAATGTGAAAATAAACATATTTTAATTCATTTATTTATTTATTCTTTTTCTTATTCTTATGCGAGAGTTGACATTTAACGAGCGTAGTTGAAATTTTCCCGGAAAGAGTAAATTCGTATTATTAGAAACTATAAATGAAAGTAATATTATGAGAACAGCAGTGATTCGAACGAATCGCGCAGTCCCGGAATAATAACATTAGATGTTGGTCATGTAAATTCAATCTATTCTCACGAGGGGGCATCTTAAAACATTACGACACGGCACGACCGACTCACTCACCTTTGTTTTGCGGTGGTGTCCTCCGCATCTCACAGGGGGCTCCACTGTCATCAACTACAGGCGGTGTGGTGGCGGAACTTCCGGTCGGTCGGTTTTGATCGTGCGTCTCGCGCTCACCGAGTGACGTTACTGCGGCTGTTGCTGCTGGTGGTGGTGCTACTACTGCTGTTGTTGTTGCTGTTGTTGTTGTTACTGCTGTTGCTGCACTACCGCTATCAAGCGTGCGTTTTGTTGGTAGTTCGCCGGTTTTTCCAACGGACAAGTTATTCTCGACTGCGTCTGTATTTCGTTATTAATAAGAAACAAACGTTTAACGGATGAATTTTTACGTACTCTGCAAAGTTTAACATTACACATTATAAAGCATTTACTCTCTCGTCAATATCACAGCCGGTAGTAATAAATATTATCTCACGTGATAATTAATCAAAAATTCTGTAACTTGGCTTAGTTGTTGCCAACAACAAGAGGTACAAAAAGGTATTTTTATTATATTTTTCTTTCGCAAATAAATTTCCGACTCGTCGTGAGAAAGAGAAAAAAAAAATAATGTAAAGTTCACAATTCGGGAATTTATTGTCGAAAAAAAAATATAACAAAAATACCTTTTTTCACCTCTTGTTGTTGGCAACAACTAAGCCAAGTTTCAAAATTTTTGATCAATCATCACGTGAGATAACAATTTTCATACAATCGATGCACAAAAGTATGCATACATACATGTATTTTTGCATTTATCTACAGTGTGAACAAGATCGCAATAGCAACACGTGTCTACAAAACATTAAAATTTTTATAAATTTTTTTTTTTTTTTTTGTACGACACCTGTTTAAACTTGTTATTGGTACTTGAATGGCTCTGAAAGTGACGTAGTTATTATTATTATTAGCATGGGGTTTTTTTGGCGACTAACAAATAATAATAATAATCATTATTACATGTTATTTGTGTTTTTTTTTCTGTTTTTAATTTTTTGTGTTACTTTTTGTATTTGTAGATTTTATTGGAAAAATTTTCAGTTCAATTTTATCTGTAATATGGTATGAATCTAGATTAAAAATAAAATTTGATGTATACATATAACGTTGCTTAACAACAATAGCGTGTTACATAATTTTGGGTACATATTTTGAAGAGCCGTTTGATTATAGATTAGAGTAATTTACGTAAACCTAATCAGCGACTAATTGCGCCGTATAACGAAAGAGAAAAAAATTAAACAAAAACCTTCCCACAATCTGTAACGGAATTCGTATGACGCAGCCTTGAAACTGATCTCAAGTTTGGATGAAATTAAAAAACATCCGAAGATAGTAAGAATCGTTATTTAATTTTTTTTGTTTTTTTTTATTCAATTGGGAATCGACTCATCGCGAAAAAGATTTCATAATATGCATACAAACCTTTTTTTTAAACAATTTCAAAGGCTACAATATCGAGGTTGAATAGTATCTCAATTTCGATAAATCAAATATGTACCATGAAATCGACATGCGGACAAAAATTATCACCGAATATGTATGTCAAAGCACAATAAACTTCAAGCTTTTAAAATCTACTTATAATCTTTTCCAAAAGCACGTAATTAACGATTATGCCAACGAAATATCATGCTTAAACACAAACGTATAGTAACGCGTAATCATTACATTACATATACGATTATAGTGGAAATGAAAATGTTTTCTATACATTAACAAAAAAAATCGAATTTCATAGTAGAAAATTATGTTTTTTTCCTTTCTGTTTCTTTTCTGCACGATGCACAAAAACTTTTGCGCGATGATTTTTTAATTTTTTTTTTTTGAGTTATAAAAAAAAATAAAATCATGCGATCGGTCGAATATTAACGTTCAAGTAGAATCACCTTTATTTCGGGTTCGTCGCCTGTACATATACCGAGTAAGGACCTCAATTATTTGACAATTTAAAACGCGACGGGCGACATCTGGTGGAGGCGCCTTTTAAATTCCGTAAACTAAAGCTCCCGATCTGCAAGCGGGCGCGTCCCCTTGCAAACTGATGACCATGTTGCAACGCGCCGGTCTGCGCCCTGCCCCCACTACTTGGATAACTTCGTCCCCCCCCCCCCCCTTCTTTCCCCCTTGACAACACAACCTTACGAACGAACGAACGAACGACCATCGCCGCGGCAACCAAGCCTAAAGCTAGTCGGCTGCCTTCGGGTGTGCGTGGACTTTTGTTAGACCTCGATACACAAACGATTTCAGATTGTCCCGCCAAATACAGAAAGAAACGAATAAAAAAAAAAAACGAGAAAGAGAGGAGAAAGAGCAAGAGAAGGGAAGAGAGAGAGAGAGAGAGAGAGAGAGATTAACCAAAACCAGATCGAGAAATCGCGCGATTAGGGTCAAAGATGTTCAGCTTTAATTGCAGCCCTTTTAAACCTGTATGTGTGTGAAACTTATAGAGTCACGAGTCATTGGTGTATACATATATAGTTGATAATTTATTTATTTTTTTGGCGTAACAAATACGGGGCAGCAGATTCAATAACAAGAAATATTCATTTCTGTGTAAATTGCGATGGGTTTTATTATAGCGGTGAATAAAATCAACTATAATATTGTTCATGATGAAAAGATACTGTTTTATATTTTGAGCTGCGAATTTAAAATTTTTCTCCACGCACGGTTCCATCTGTTTGTACATATATATAAAAAGAGAAAAAAAAAAAGCTCATTGGATAGAAGTTTAGCAGCTGGGTGGTTCTGCCAAAGAAAGCAATCACTTATAGATATACGTATACCGTAACCAAGCTTATACTTTAAATATACCTACTTTACGAAACAAAAGAAGACTTTATAATCGTTTCGCAATTATTGTACTTCGTGACTAAAAACTTGTTCGATTCTAAAAGCTACGTGCTAATATTGAAAAACTTTAATATTTGAATTTATATTTTCCGATTTAGCTAAGGTTTTCAGCGAAACACATTTTTTGTCTGCAAAATGGTACTCTAGATGTGGCCATATTGTATTGTACTCAGCTATTTTCCATAATACCTTTATAATACGTGTTTACGCGAAGCCTGGTTCAATAACATCACGATGGCCTCTTTCTTTTTTCATGCATAATATAGATCGATGTGTGCAGGCAGCGTATTTACTCGGTCGGTAAAAAAGACCGTTCATTGGGGTCGACTACGCGGGACTGACTACTAACCTGTAGACGAGCTCGTAGTCTGTTCGATGATTGAGGTATTTTCGATAACTTTTTTAGTTATAAATGAGGAGCGGTCTAAACCACCGGAAGCAACGTCTACCGCCGTTTTTCCTCGCTTATTCTTCAATGTTGAATCTGCGCCACTGTCCACCAGCAATTTCACAAGCTAAAGAAGAAAAATTCATTAATTCATTCGCCGAATTCAACCCCTCCCCCCTGCACCCCTCTGCCTCTAACGAAACGATATTTATACTATTACTCAAATTATGATCAACGCGAACAAACACAATTTGTTGAAATTCGAAACTTTATTGGAATCATTGGATAAATGTGATATACATATGTTTTATTTTTTATCAAATGGAGAATTTTCTTTCAGTGAAAACAGTACGGCATATAATTCAAGTTATGGAACTATAAGGACGTCGTTCGGTAACAGGGTAAGTTGATCTCCGAGACAGAGATCGAGAGGGAAGGCGAAAAGTGTCTTCTGGGAGTTCTGGGAAAACATTGCAGCGCCACGCGAAGGCAGGCAGTGATGACGGCCGGTCGTACTGACGAGGAAGGCCGGGCGCGCGCACTGAATAACCAGATACCGTCCGGCAACGGTTTAAAGAGGATAGACCCCGACTGCTCTCATCTCTTCAACTACTGATGTATGGCGTATATTAATATGTACTCCGTTGTTTCTGACAATAATAAGCGATCGCGAATCGAGATTGAGAACGAGATCGGGATTGAAATTCTTAGCTCTTATATCTCCGAACAAATTTCAAATTCAAATAAAAAAAAAAAAAACCCGATGACTTATACTGACGCGGTTATAAAAAAATTTTTCCCCGTGTCAGGGTTTAGTCTTTTTTTTTTTTGTTTTTGTTTTTCTTTTTTTATTTCTGGTTAGAAAATTTCCGCAGAAAAATCCTGTTCTCTTGCTCAACTAACTTTACCTCTTTGTGACCGTTGACTGCGGCGTCGTGAAGCGGAGTGTCGTCATCGAGTCCAAGAGCGTTGACGGAAGCGCCAGCTTCTATCAGAATTCGGGCCGTGCCCAACCACCCGTGGTTACAGGCCTCGTGGAGCGGTGTCCACCCTGTATAAGGAAATTAGTATAAGTCTTGTCACGGTTCAATGATTTCAAGAGTTCTTATTTACGGCTAGTTTTTGGAGAATAGAAACAAAAGAATTACAATACAATAAATCTCAACTTCTTTAGTTTATGTTATCGATGAAAGGTGTTGATTGGCCCGGGCTGACGACGAGAGAGACTGAGAAAATGCAAAAATATAACTTTTTGACGCTTAAAAATAGACAAACGAGCGTTTCGAACAGAGCCGATATTCGTGCAAACGTCTCTCTCTCTCTCTTTATTTCTCACTTTTTACATCTTTATAATACGATGTGCAGTACAGACGAAACTAGATCGTGTTGAAGTGCGGCGCATGTTAAATTGCACTCAGTATGGATCGATGTTCCGTCGACGAATACAAAAGTTCTTTATTCTATTTATATAGACTCTGTTAAAGATATTTTTCAAAGATTTATTTCGCGCAATATTCGTGTAGGTAAATTTTTCCTGGATTAATTCTAATCTGAAGTATAGAATAAAATTTATAGCAACGAGGTACGAATCAATTGATCGAATTTTCACAGCCATTTGGGCAAAGTTCGATGTGTTATTTCCCCAGTTATGATATTTATTAGGTTTTCCTTGATCGATATGTTGTGTGTCTTTAAGTTTATATATTTTAATCAGTATGTGCGTATACTCATTTAATAGATAAGGAGTCGTGTTTGAAGGTATGTACTATGTATGTAGCATATACATGAAAATAAAAAGTGAAAAGATCTTTGAACCGAAACAAGACTGAATCGTCTCTCTTCTTTAAGAGCCGGGCGCGGCGCACGAACTTTGTCTCTAATATGTACCGCCGGATCCCGTCCGTCCTGCACTAATACATACACAAACGCATGCATGCATGTATGCGTCTATACCAAACGCTCGTGATATTTTCCGCAAAATTAATTTGCGACGAAATTATATAGGTATATACCTTATATATACAGAATCGCCAATTTTAAAAGGGCCAGGCTGATATTCAAGTTTTCTACAAAAGTCATGTATTTTTTTCTTTAGATTATGAATCTGCACTAAATAATAGGGGTTTCCCAAAGTTACCTCGCGAAAACACCATAAAATACTATAAAAATTCTAAACCCATAGCATTATCAAATATCACCCTCGGAACGATGCAACTTTTATTCGAAGTATTTTACTGTATCTTGTTTAGTTTCGAAAATATTAGACTGACTCGTTTAAAATGGGCCACCCTGTATATGTGTGTTGGTAGGTATGTATGCAATCAAAATTAATAATCTATAGGTTCTGACCTCGAGACGATACTATATGTATTATAGCCTTGTGTAAATGAATATTCATATAGTATGAAGAGTTAGATAAAAATTTAAATAAAGTTTCCGATCGCGTCTAATCGTAACAATTAAGTAATATTACGAAATAATATAAATAAGATTTGAAGAGAGTAATTCATATACCTATATGATCCGTTAGCCGTATTCCTACTTTACCTATGTATGGCAGCTTTAGTGCCGCATTCGTACAATACCAGACAGCAAAACAATAGAACACTATAACTATTTCGCTTGGCTCGATTCATGCGTGTCAAACAAAAGAATTTCAATCTCTATGCGGATATATTTCGACGTCAGTTTTCTTCAATAATTGAATCGCGTTGTGACGTAGATACCCATAAAATTTTATTTTAGTAGAGTTTTGTATTTTTTTTTTTTCTTATTCCTTTTCTTTTGTTTTATATTTCGAACAATAAAAGAATATATTTGTGCGAATATTTTGCTGCACAAAAATATATTCCTGGATATATAAGGTAGGTATAAGAATAACATTGAAGCTCCGCGTAAGCGGTGCGGCGTGTATATGAATAATTCAATTTTTCGATTGCGTAACGCGAAAACTTTTAAAGCAAAAAAAAAAAAAAAAAATTTGATGAAAAATAGAAACAAGGCTTCGTACTATTCGATAAGTACAGCTATGATTGATTTATTAGAACCTGAAACCAATAGACACGATTCGTGAATGAATATTAAAACAAACTATATTATTCATTCATTACGTAACGGTCGTATTTCTAAAAGGCCCGCCGGGCGCACTCTATATCTACGCAACTACTGTATGCAGTATGCATATTGAAAAAAACAATATCGCGTCTATATTCGATAGACCTGCAGGACTTTGCGATGGTTATACTTTGAATAGACAATCGAAAGAGACAACGCATGGCGCAAACGCCACAATTCATAAACTCTCAATTATAGATGTAACGTAGGACCCGAAGTCTCAACAAAACAAAAACAAAAAATATCATGTGCTCTAGGTATTGGTAGAAAAAACAAAAAATTGTCGAATTCGCAATCCATGCACAATAAATAAATAAATTTATTTATTCATTTATTACGACCAAACTGTATGCAACTTTTTCATGTACATTGGTTGAATCAAGCTTTGCGGTATCACACAAACTGTAAAAACTATAATACAGCATATATACATATTATAGTATTAAATCGAAGCGATATATGTAATATGATATACTGTGAGCCATCCTCTTTAAACGTTCAGTATTCCGCGCAACGACCATTCCAAATTCTTTAGTGAAACTTTTGAATTCAGTTGTCTGTTGTCTCGCTACCCGGATTGCAGCGACTGTGGGATGGGGTTGGGCGAGCAAGGGGGGGGGGAGATGGGGATGGGGAGAATACGACGTTTCGTCAAGACTATACAGCTATAGTATATTTATAGAAGGAACTCCTATGCAGGAACCCAAGGGAACCCCCAGGAACTGTCGACGCCGGACAGGTACAGGTATTCCCCCCCCCCCAGCCAACAACCCCCGGTGGCTTTCTTTCTCTCCTCGACTGCACCCTCCTCCCCTTATTCGACGTAGAACTGCTGTTCGCTTCAGTGGCGGCTTTGTGGACATCTGGTGCCCATGCAATGCAGACGGAAAAGTACTGAACCGAAATATCTTGAGGGATTTGACAGACGAAGAAAATAATAGTAATAAAAAAAAAAAAAAAAAAAACTTTTTATATGATTATGTTAAATCGAAGAATCTATTCTAGATAATTGCGATCCAAGGGTCATCGTACCTGTATGTTAGAGTTTTATTTATTTATTTAGTTATTTATTCAATTATTATCATACCATTATTATTATTATTTTTTTCTTTTTTGTACATATCGAACGTAACATCGTGTGGATATAATATATGCGTGAACAATAATAAATATAGCTATTATTATTATACGATAGGTAAAATAAAGATGTATAGAAATTTTATGAAATAGTTTTTATTTTATTTTTTCATTATTATTATTATTCTTTTGCTTACTCTTCATTATTGTGATCGTTATTATTATGATTACTATAATTATTGTTGTTATTGTTCATATCGCGTAGTTTTGTTGATTCTTCATATAACTGTGAAGTTTAACCTGTGAGAATTTTTTGATGCGGGTTAAGTAGAATTGATATGTGCGCATTACATTCCAGATTTTCAGGATATCCGTTATATTAATTTATTTCTGCTTAACCGACGGTGACACGGCCCTGTCCTCGAGTATTGATTTTCGCAAGTGCTGTCTGCCAGACCCCGAAAACACCCAGCACCACCCACCCCAGCCTCGAGATATCCCAATCCCACCCTGGGAACGACTATGATTCGTCCCAAAAACATCGAACGGTATTTGGGACTTGCAATTCTACCGTTATTATAGTACAGATACATGTATATACTTACATGCCTTTACCTTCACACAATTATCCGGCGAGGTATAGGTTCATGGAATCGGTATTGTAATTAACTTTGGATATCGTGTGAAAGAGTGGGATCGTTGTGATTTTATCAAATTTCGAATGATTTTGAGATCGCATTTCTCTGTTGTTTCTAAGAAAAACTGTTATCCCAGTTTTTCATTCCTGCGCATGTATGACCATATTCAGATTTAGAAACTTTTCGGACACGGACTAATCTGTGCAGAGAGATGAATGACAGTGGTTTACGACGTTATTGCCGTTTATTGTTTAAAGTGGGTACATAAACTAAAGCAGCACCAATTTCAGAAAAGTCAAAAAAATAATGCAATTAAATCAACTGACGTTAATTGCAGAATTTTTTAAAATCATTTTTTGACCCAATTTCGCTGGATTAAAGTTGGGAATCTCGATTTTCGTGAATATGTCTCGGTAACCGATTTTGATAAATTTTTCACACAAAATACTAGATCAAATATCAAAATTTTTATTGCCGTATCGAAGATGCCTAGACCTCTGGTTACAGAGATATGAATTTTATAAAAACCAATACTGATTAAATAAATTGAAAACGAATAAAGGGTTGGTCGGCATTCAAAATATTTGTTGAACTTACAGAAACATTGTCTTTCTTTCCAAACTTTAACATATGTTTTTTCGAAAAAAAATCAAAGACATGAGTGTCGATGGTTGGTTGAGTTGAGCTGGAATGTCCCATATGTATATTTCAACCCGAGGTCTGTGCAATAACCTTTACTACATACATATTCTCGCATAGATATCAACATTTCCTAAAATGAAAACTCTCAATGTTTTCCCGCGCGATACACAGCGGAAAAATCCATCCCCCCCGCCCAATGCATACCACACTATATGGATGCACGGAAAGATGCGAGCGGAGGTGGAGCGCGGGGCTTAGGACCCTAGATACCTATACCTTACATCGCCTCACATCCATACATGAATGAGACCAGACGGTCGGACTCGCTATGCGTTTGTAAAGGTTTAGATCGCGACTGTTTTATTAAACAGCAAGGGGTTTGCACTTGCCCCCGCAATGGGAGGATCGAGATTCCGACCAACCGGACAACTAGGTCAAACGACGCCACGCATCCTATTATATAACTACACTATAAGACAAGTTTGGCATGATTCAAATCGTGATTTAGACAAAATGAATTTGTTTAATCAATTTTTGTTCGTATTCCTTTTTCAAATCAATTCAATCCTCTTTTTCGTCCATTTTCCACTTACCTGTGAAGTATGTATAGTTGGGAAGAAGGTTGTACCGTGAAATATCTCTTATACGCCACTATGGGTACTCTTGTAGACGCTTTAGCGTCGGAACGATAACGCGTGCAGTAGAAAAGTTCGGGGGTTTATGGTCCTCGAGTGAGTATAGGTAATCTATACGTTTATATGTATATCATACATGCGCGTATACATGTAACGGACAAAAGTGGACTGACTGAAACTATTTCGTGGCAAAGGTCACTGAAAATCATAGTGTGTCGGCGGATGCTAAAACCCACTGCTATACGCCGACGTCGAAGTACAACGCTTATATCACGCCACAGAACAACCGGCTGTACAACACTGTTCGTATAACAGTGTAGACTGTGATGACGCGAAAGAGTTTTTTGTCGCACGCCGATCATTCAATGAATTCATTATGTCTCGTCGATAAAGAAGTCGTGGGGCCAAACGATAACGCCGAATGTATCTGTACGAGATATCACAGTTTTCGTCGTTGAAAGAATTTGAGGAACTCGTTTTTTTTTTTCTATTGCGTAATACCGAACTTCTCGAGTTTTGAGTCCCTTCGAAAATAGTGGAGAGAGTGAAAACCCCGCACGGAAGTAAGAACACAGACAATAAGAAGTATGGTGAAAACGCCCTGACGATCGGGGTTTTTATATAAATAAGTTTGAATATTATACCGAGCGTGAAACAGAGCTAAATTAACTCACCAGCAAAGTCCTTGGCGTTGGGATCTGAACCTCTTGCGAGTAAGCGTCGTACTTGCGGTTCGTCACCCCGAATTGCTGCAACATGCAACGGGGTTTCCCCACGTTCGTTTCTGCATCGACTTCTTGAGGCTCTGTGCTGTTCGCTTGAAGTACTTTGGGCAGTTACGCTGCTGGGACTAATCCCTCCTGCAGAAAGACCAAAATACGATATTATACGACTTAACTCGTATATCGTAATCCATAATTCCCGCGGATTATAGAGCTGTATATCTATCGTGAAATCGCATGATACAGTGTATTGAATCGGTAAATAAATGCGAGATTAGACTCCTAAGTGACCATTGCTGTCAGTCATTTTGGAGGCATCAAGGCCAATGGCATATGTTGTTTACTTTCGTCAGTTTTTAGAGATTTTGAAACAAATTTAATCAAAAAATTAGTCTCAGCTGATTAATATTGAAAATATCAAATTTCGAATATGTATTGTTATCTTCGTAAACTACCGCCATCTATAAATGTCGTAATAAAACATCTGTCTGTCACAGTAGAAGGTTGGCGGCGCTGTCGGGACGTCGGAGGGCATAGAGGAACAATTTAAAATCTGGGTATTTGAGACGTTTGAAAGAACGAACGATTAGTCGTCAATAATTGAGTTGAAAATCTGTAATCACAGCTCATCAACAGGACTTAAAACCGTCGAATTTTGTTCTATACCTGATTCCTTTTCTTGAGAGGTCATTTGCAAAAGCAGCGCGAGTTGCTGACGCTCGGACATGGGCGCTGGGTGACCGCGGAACCCACCGTTACCGCCCCTGGGCCTACCCGCGGGCATACCGTCCTCATAACTTAAAAAACTATACTTAAAAAATCACGAAAACAACCACTTGTCACACCTTCGACTTCTCAGTAGACGGTGTTTTAACAATAAGTAAACATAACCTAGAAACTATAAAGGTATTCACGCCATTTTGACTTGGCCAACACGCACTGATGCGTCAAATATTTGTTGCTTTGTCGAACGAGATCAGACCTAGATTTAATCACTATCACTCAACACAATTCCCATTCAGACTACGCGATTTATTTGCCATTTAATTTGATTTCACGACGTAACATGTGCCTTCAAAACGATAATATTTATGACGACAGACGAATGCGTAATATGACGCAATCAGAATACCTTGCCGTTGTGTTGGCATAACTGTTCTATTGTTGTAACTGGCGGGAAATTTTTAAATACGAAACAGTACTATCATTATTACTCAAAACTATTTTATCTCCGGTCTATTATAACTTATGAACAATGAAAAGTAGAAGAGTTGCGGACATTCAATCTTCGAATTTCAGGATTATTGCAGTATAATAAAATCAAGTCGAAGAGATTCCCTTGATTTTTGACATTTTTCAGGATTTCAGAGCAATATTCACACCAAAAACAGAATACTGAATACAAAGAGACGGTCTGATATCACGGATTACTCAGTTTTATATTTATTTACGAAAGAAACTGAACGTACATACATTAAATATTATTTTTCAAGAAAGAATTTTGTTAGATTTATTGATTATAGAAATACGAAATGAAATTCGTCTCAACTATTTATAAACTGCGGAGGAATTTTGTTCTAGTAAGGTTGTAAAGAAGACACTTGTAATATTTTCACAAATTGTTTTAATAAAGAAAACGGGTTCACATTTTTCGCGGTTCATCTCTAATATTATATTATATTATATTATATTATATTATATTATATTGTATTGTATTGTATTGTATATACCTACTATACGGTGATTCATGAACAATGACATGGGGTATATCGTAATATAAAATAAATAAAAATATAAGACCTAATAGAAACAATAAACAGTCAAATGCTGACGGAGAATTATTATTGTTTCAACTACTATGAATAATAAAGTGGTTGTACATTAATGTAGGCCGTTTAAGCCAGTATATAACTATAGGTATATATACTCTCGTCCATGTCATTCGGTAGAATAACAATTGTAATATATATATACAAGCGAATTTAACAGACCAGACGAACTCAAATTTTAATGCAATAATCAATTTTAATACTAAAGTCTTTTTGAACTGTGAGATTCCCACTCAATGCGAGCAGCGTAATCTACAGAAAACAGAAAAAAACTGAAATGGAACATTCTAAATTTTTTATCAAGTGAAAATTCCTTCGGCCCGGGTTCGAACCGGGACTTTCGCATCTGTACTGCGACGCCTTATCCAATTCGACCACCGAAGGACCGAAAGAATCTTTTACTTGAAATTTGTGTGATTCTAAGTGTTGACATTTTTCATTGTCTCAATGTCGATGTGTTTGTTTGTAGTGACTCTATCGTTCGTGTGCTTTACATTCATACAAGCGAATTTAACAGACCAGACGAACTCAAATTTTAATGCAATAATCAATTTTAATACTAAAGTCTTTTTGAACTGTGTCACTACAGACAAACACATCGACATTGAGACAATGAAAAATGTCAACACTTAGAATCACACAAATTTCAAGTAAAAGATTCTTTCGGTCCTTCGGTGGTCGAATTGGATAAGGCGTCGCAGTACAGATGCGAAAGTCCCGGTTCGAACCCGGGCCGAAGGAATTTTCACTTGATGAAAAATTTAGAATGTTCCTTTTCAGTTTTTTTCTGTTTTCTGTAGATTACGCTGCTCGCATTGAGTGGGAATCTCACAGTTCAAAAAGACTTTAGTATTAAAATTGATTATTGCATTAAAATTTGAGTTCGTCTGGTCTGTTAAATTCGCTTGTATGAATGTAAAGCACACGAACGATAGAGTCACTACAAACAATTGTAATATATAATTTGAATTTTCACTTCGCTTTAAATTTAGATTATTTTTGCATCATTAATAATGATAAGAACACATTGTTCAGTTGTAACTAATGTAACTGCTACAGCTACAGTCAATGTTATACAAAATACACAATTATAATTACTTCTTATTATTTTTTCCCCCTCGTTTCTTTTTCTTTTTTCTTTTTACTCGAAACAGACCCAATTTGTTATGTGTGTGTTTTTAATTGACAATTTCCAATACTGCGGATTGTGCTCAAACTTGATTATTTATTGAAACTAAATATATCATAATATAATGGGCTACATATGAAATTTCGCGACGCAATTATTTTCATCTTTATAGATCACAAAAGTATTACATAAGTTACATAGGTATAGACGTATATTATAATTATAATCATGATTTGATTATGATCAATCACTTCGTCACAAAACTGTCCACAATATCTTACTTTTACAATTCTGTTACTTTCATGCTACATAAAGTCACATGTACGTACATACATACATACATGCCCACGTCAAAGATTTAATAATATATGTTAGACACACATGGAAAATGGGACTTTTTATTTTATTTTATTTTATTTCATTTCAATTTATTTTATATTATATTATATCGTATTATTATTACTTTATATCTGCATCTCTTGTCAATTATAGAAAATTGCGTAATACATACTAGTACACAGTACTAATAGATATAATAGCGAAGATTTGGGCCATTCACGATTCTTTCTATTTTTAATAAGTTCAATTTTAATTGAATTACGCAGCTGCCTTAGAAGTTACTTAATTATGGCAGATTTCCGTTGGATAAGAGTCTTAAATTGTTCATATAGCGTTTAAATACTTATAGAATAAAAAATTCAAAGTATTTGATTTTATTTTTTCTTTTTATTACAGCAAACTTATCCATAATTATTCATTGGTTAGTCCCGCTTTTTTGGTCTGTTTTTTTTTTTGTTTCTTTTATTCCATCCAGACTTTATGATAGCAGATGCTAGACTAAGTTATTTATTATTACATAAATCGCTGTACGAATTCGAAAGACTAGAAGACTTAATCTAAATAACAGTTTAACAATAAATACCAGGAAACATATCTACAATATACTTCCTTGCAGCTTTGTGAAAAAAAAATCAACAATATATTATAGGGTATATGTATATCAGTCATTGAAAATTGAATCATCAACGTAATATAATTACAGCCAAAGGCGCGGAAGTATGTATTGCTATAAAGGTGAAAACAAGATGTGGTTATACCTATAATCAAAAACGTATAACAAATATTTCATAAGATGTAATTATTAAAATCTAGGGATTCGTATCTGTCGTCGAATCATGGATGGCTAAATGTGCATCCAGGCCTCTTTAGGTACAATGCAGAGATAATTTGAATTTAATTTACCCACCGTCTTGGTATATACATATACCTCTTCTGACGAGTTATAAAAAATCAAAACTTGAGGGCACTCGGTAAAAATTGTAACAATAATCGCGTGACTGTTCAGATATTCGCTACAATATGAGGATTATAATAGCAGAATAATAAACGATCAACATTAGATTGGAGGGCTCAAGTTTTGGCGAAAGTTCACTAAGATTTATGGGATATTATCGAGAAATTGTTTTTTTTTTTCGAAACTATTCTACTTCAACACACACACACGATTAATCTTATTATTTTTTTTTTCTTTTGTTTTAATTTATTTTTCATACTTGCTTACCGAATAGTATTCATTATTTTATTCTATTTTATTTTCTTTCATTTTATTTTATTTATTTACTTTCCAATTGTTTGAATAGCATTTCATTTTTTTGAAAGTCGAAAAAAGAAAATAAATAAAAAAATAACTGTTTGAACATCAATCATTCTAATCTGCAGTATATCTGATAATTTATAGAGTGACAAATATCGCTATACAGCTGTGTAATTATTGTGAGCAACTTAACGTGTGCTCGAATTAATTTTTATATAATTTAGGTAATAATGTTTGATGATCAGGTGTACAGGTGTTCAAACATTCAAGTAATTTAATCACCGTTAATTTTTGGTAATAATAAATAATTATTAATTATGTAAACAATGTGTATTAATTCTCTATCTATAGTCCGCGGTTAAAAATTATACGTTTATATAACTGGTAAATAATTTACAACGATACCTATCAACATCTTCGAGAGATCCATTCATCATTATTTTTTTTGTCATATTTTTATAACGCTCATTCCTTACATGGAATTACATATGTTTAATAATTTTACTAACATTCATGTATGGATTTTTTTTCTTTTTTCTTCTTTTTTTGTGTTTATAGAAACCGTCATTTCAGGGTAGAACAGATTTAAATTATCGGTTATTCAGTGAAAGAGATTTTTAGTCGTTCATTGAAATGGTTTTCTGAATGAGACACGCATTTAACATAATTGGTAGTAATCACTAATCTTGTGCTAGACGGATTACATTATAGTTTGATATTATCTCGAGGAATTTATTTTGGTTTTTCTTTCATCTCCATCTCGCTTTCCAGAATATCGCCACTTATACGAAAATAACATATAACACGTATACATATAATAATAATAACAATAATAATTCAAGTAATAAAAAACGTATACGTCTATATTTATAAGTGCAAAATTTACATCTTATTATAACTTTACATCTAATTGTAAGGAAGTAAAGTCATAAGTAGAAATTTGAAGAAAAAAAAAGAAAAAAAACTTACAATTTTAAATCGATAAAAATTTAATTTATATATAAACGTTACAAAAAGTATAATTCGTGGTATCCTATCTAGTATATCACGTTGTGCAGCTATGGAATAATGTTGCTTAAACTGTTTTAATAATCACAAAAAGAAACAAACATATACATGCATTATTTATACCTATATGTATGTCTATCACTCGATTCAATAATCTTGATACTGGGTTTAATTGTGACAATTGTATAACGTTCATTTTATTAAAATAATATAAAGATATTAAAAAGAAAAGGAAAAAAAAACAACAACAACAGCAAAAATGGCACTCATTCAGTCGACCGGATTGTTTTCAAAGATATTTATACATTATATCAATTAATTTATTTTTGTATTTTGTCCAGAGAAATCGAATTCTCAGCGATGAGCAAATTTCAATTCGAATTTTTTGTTTCAAACTATGTTTTATTATTATTATTATTATTATTATTTTATTTTTTTATCTTTGTTTTTTTTTTTTTTAATCCCTAGCTCTATATAGCCACAGTTTGTCTACCAGTCTTTTCTCCTTCTCCATACCTAGGCAATTTAATTATTAAAATCATCATCATGAACCCTGTTTTTTTTATTTTTTCATTTTTTTTTTGTTTTTCTCTCGTTCAACAAATGCTACCTTCATAACTTGAGCTGCAAGCTGTATTAATGATTCTTCAACTCTCATTTTATGGCACAAATAAATTTGGCATAATATATAAATAAGTTCCTTTTTTAACATTTGATTCCAAAAATTAAGAAACGGAAGACATCAGCAAAATTTTCTGTCAATCGTATTTTTTTTATTTTTTCCACCAAATTTTGTTATATGTTCAGCAGCTCAAGCATTATCGTCAACGAATCTCTATAGTGTAGATTTTAAGCTTCTCCACAATTTTTCATTATCCAGAAATAAAATTATTCATTGATATAATTATTATCATGTTTTTTTTGCATGTTATAATTTTCTAATGGAACCTTCTCTCATTCATCGTCTTGCTTCGTTTTGGTACACTTCTCGATGATATTGCATATCGTGTTACATGAATCATAAAACAAGGTGACATAATAGTTTGTACTAATAATGAGTTATTATTTTCCAAATATGGATAGGAAGAACATAAATAGTTTATAAAATATGTGCTGCCTCCTGTGCATGTTCCAGCCTATTGCGTTATTCTATATTATAACATATTTTTTTTTTTTCATCATTTTCTTTCTTTATGATAATATTGTGACACATATGTACTACTAATTTGCATCTGAATGCTGAATCTGCATTAGCAAGAGCTCATCTTTTGAGAAATTAATTATTCAATGCTGTATTCATAATTATATTTAACTTAATACAAGCATATAGCGTCTGTGTCAATCATTTTCTTTAAAAACAATAATATAAAAAAGTAAACAAGCGTAACTCATTCAAATGGTGTTTAACCAAACGAATTATTCTAGTCAAATAAAGCAAGAAATTATTAATCATATTTTATGGTAAATAATGTTTTCCAAATGAAGCCATGGGATTTCATGGGATCAAAACTCTTACCAACTGAATCATAGTATATTACGTGTCTACGAATTGATTGCAAGACCTTTGTTATATCTTTACTTGTAGTTTTTTTTTTTTTTGTTCTATTCTTTTTTTTCATTCATCGATAAGGTCGCATTACGAGTAGAGACACTATCAAACTATCGTATCCTTTCTCAACAGCATCCATTATTCAGGGTGTTTATATTGATGTGTATATATATTATATATATGAATTTCACAAAACACAATGATGATTTTTTTCAAACATTTCATCAACTATTTCCGAGTCCAATCAGCCTTCGCTGCTACTACTAGAACTGGTCGTCAGTCCGCTCGGTTTCTGGCTAACATTTGGCGCCTTGATGTTCGGTGTAACTATTGATGACGGCCCAGGTGTATCTGTTGTGGGCTAAAGTCTCCAAAGGCTAGACTTTCTCGGTGCAGGTACAGATCCAGCTAAAGATAATAGCCATAATTGATGATCAGAATGATTTCTGTTTGTTAATAGAGACCTACTATCATTCTAAGTCTAATTCGGTACAATTTTGGTCAGATTTATAACGAAAATGGCCATGTAACCTCTGCAATCACGTGCATTATACTAACCAGTATGAGATATGGCTACCATATCAACGGGCAAGGAGCCTCTCCTTTTTGTTAATGGTTCTGGGATTGAATCTCTCCTGACAATATCTCTTTTCCATCGAACCCAAGTTCCATTATCATTGGTGTCCATACCACCAGCAAACATTTCAGGTCCGCCACTACTCCTTCGTCTCAGGACTTTCTTTCGGTTCCTTGATTTACCGTTCACACTATTTCTGTTGTACATGTCACGTCGTAGTTCCGATATGTCAGCAGGAACTGAACCACGTCTCAGAGACGGCATACCAGATATTGATAGAGGTGGATCGGCCACACGAGTAGAAGGATTATTATTGTCAGGACAATTCGCTTCCTCGCCTACGATAATTGGAAAAGATCAAGTTTTCTATGATTAAATGATACCATGAACTTTGTTGAATTTCATGTTAGATGAAATTAGAATCAGAATAGTAGTTATATGTCAAGAATAATTCTTACGCATTGGAAAGAATACAGAATCCAAAAGATTGTCCAATGCAGTTTCTTGCGGTAAACTAGCTCTGCGAGGAGAGGGTAGATTTTCACCTCGTGCCCCCAATGCTGATCTGTTGGAACCTCCATCTAAATATGTCAAGCAAAAGCAGTTTTGTTAGAAAGTTAGCTGATATTAGTTGCAATTGATAATAAAAGATATATAAAAGCGATTATATTTAGAGTGTGAATGTGTAATTGTTGGTTTCATTGGCTTGAAATAGAATGCTTTCACATTCGCTTTGAATTATTTAATATATTAGCATGAATATGATGCAGTATGAGTTACATTCATATTGTATATCATTATATGTGATTAGAAAATTGTAGAATTTTTCATATAATCGTTGTATAATCATTGTATTTACAGATCGTATGATTTGATACATTTATAAATATATATTTACATTATTATAATATCAAGAAAAAATAAAAATAAAACCTAGCAATAATTATAACAGCTTCCATGATCACCGCCTGTGATTATTAACTTTCGTGAAGTTATGCACATACCTATTATGTAGATAACATTATGCATTCTTATAAAATTTTTCAACTATCATTGAACGCTAATGGTAATCCTGGATCGCAATCAAAATAAACAATTGTGAACATTGTTCACCATTCACATAATGTACCTATAATATGATACATGTAGTGATAACATTGAAGTTCGAAAAACTTTATAACGTGAATTATCGTCGTAATATTGAGTACAAAATTCTGCTGTGATCAAACTCGACATTATTATATTCAAAAATTACATCTTTTGATTAATTTCCTTGCGTTATACTGCCCAGTACTATATTGGCATCAATATATTTTTATCCATATTAGGAATAATATACTCAGATTTCACATTGTATAGTACCTATATTTAAAGTAATATAGGAAATCAAGGGTCGCTGTCACATTTGTCATTATAAAAGTGATAGTTTCGACAACAAAGACAAAACAATGTATAATTTAATGTAATAATATTAATTAATATGACCGAGATGATTATTCAAGTCATCGAAATGGAAAATACTGAACACTAACTATCTATATCATTATCGACAGTCCTTATATACAGATTAATGATAAAATAATCTGCGGTGGAGCTATATATATGAGCATAACATTAGGTTTGGTATTGCTTCAACTGTGTTATTAAACGCAATATTCAACCCTGGTCAAAAGATGGTGTATGTGTTTGACATGTAGTTTAGTTGTATACGGTGGTAGCGTACTTTGGTGCCTGGTCATGTCAGTCGGTACAGAGCCTCGCCTCGAATACCGATCCCCACGTGGTGCTATCGCCGTCATGGAAACATCGTCTAGTTTTGAAAAGAGACCAACTGGAGCTGAGCTACGACGTCTAGCCCATCCCTGTTATAACATTCAAGATAAAGAGACACATTCTTTCTAAAAAAAAACTAAAGAAATATTTTGTGAAAATTTCCATAAACTCAGAAGAGCTAGATTATCGAAATAGAAACATTTTATGTGTATTATTAGAGATTTTATAGGAAATTATAACACATTTCCAGAAAGTTTCACCAAAATTTTAAAGAAAAATGGAAGCACTTTTTTTTTCATCTGAAAGTTCATTCGAAACTCTTGAAAATTTTCTACAACAGAATCTTTTTGAATTGATGTAAGAAAAGATGAGAGTCTATGGGACATTTTCACAGAGATTTTCAGAGTTATTACAAAAGTTTTAAGAAAACTAATCAGATGATAATGATAGAAAATATTGTCGATAATATGAAGAACCTTTGCACAGTTCTTTTCATCTATTCTGCAGATATTACTTTACTTTGCATTAATATATACGATTTCAAAAACTATCTCAAAGTGGAAGAATCATAAATATCTTAAATGTATACATAAATGAGTTTGAAAAAAAAAAATAAAATAAGTATCGATAGATTTACCTGACTGGGCCGTCTGTTCGAAGGCAATGCTTTCCCATCATCGCCACATCTCGGATCAACATTCTCTTTCATTTCAGGTTCAACACTGAGCTTAAGAACCTTGGCGGCTCCTTTATCTCTCCAAGTCTCCGAATCTCTCTTGCTGCCTATAGAAACACTATCACTTGTCGAATCACTCACACTTCTTCTTGGTTCACTACTACTATCGCTAGAACCACTAAGAACACGGGGTGGTGAGTCAGGTGGTGTACCAACAAAAAACGCTTTATGCGTACTTTCCGATGATACTGGTATTGCACTAAATCGTCTGTTACTCGGAGTTTTATTCTCCGTCAAGTCTATAACTGGAATAGAAAAACGTCTCGTTGAATCGCACAATAATTTCATTTTCATAGATTCCGATTCTTCATTATCAAAATTTATCCCAATCGTCGATTGAGTCGCTTCCGCTGCGTCGATGAACATAGAATCTGAGCCTTTCTCTTCGTCAATATAAGCCCGAGAATCAATTGAATCCGGCAACACTTTAAAACTATTTACTCCAGATCCTGGCTGAATATCAGAGTGCGATAAATCCGTTGATTCTAATTCAGGTCCGATGGACTTGGTCAAATTTGAGGATTTTTTACTTCCTTTTGTAACTAAGAGCAACGAATCCGTAGTCTGTATTGAATGGCGTCTACCATGGTCTGGGTTTGGCATAATTTCATGTTTCCTCATGAGATCAGGCATGGCAGAGCCTCGTCTCCTTGTTCCAACATCTGAAGGATCAGATTCCATCTCCTGTATCCGTCTAATTGAGTCCGTGTTATTCTGTGCTATAACTGTTGATCCCGTAGGCGTAACGTACTGATCTTCAGAACACGACCTGTCTTTAACAGGACTAGGAGTGGAACTTGAGAGACTATCGGCTTCTATCAAAGCCTCGGAGCAATGTGACATTTCAGCAGTTGTAGACATATACCTCATTCTTATGTACGGTTGAAGCGGAGGGAATGTCTGCTGTCTAGTAAGCTGTTTCGTTTGACCTGATAATTTTTGATCAGGTTGTAAAACGGTACTTAATCTCGAGGCCTCAGCGCTGTTTGTAATACTCGCTATGCTCGGTTCTGGTAATAAGTTTTCAGCGCTAACAGGACGTTCCGCACTCCGGGTGGCGGATGATTCGTGCAAGCTACTCCTTGAGGATAATAACGACATCGAACTCCGTCCCATCAGACTTTGATCTTCAAGCTTAACCAGCGGAGTTTTGAGCTTCTTTTGCTCAGTGGGCAAGCTTTCTCTTCGGATTATTGTTCGCGCGATTGGCAGGGGTCTGGGAACGCTTAGTGGCACGGAATGCCGTCTACCGACACGTTCAGTGGTCACTTTTCCAGGCAAACTTGGTCTTCTTGAAAGCGAAGCATCTGGAAGCAGCAGATCTATGCTTCCTGAGTCTTCGGCTGCGCCTTCGTCCTCCGAGCTAACAGCGTTGTCAATTTCTTCAAGCTCTGATATTTCGGTTTTGGTTTCTTCGGCTGCTTCCTGCTGAATCAAACTCTCCCATCTGGACTGATTGCCCTTCAAAAAGTCCATCAGATCTACGCTCAATCCAGTACCCAAAAATCTATGCCATTCTTTGTAAAGTGGTGTTACAACGAACTTGAAAAAACCAACTTGAATTTTTGGTATACTTGTTGTGTGTCTGTCGCATAGAGGAGTTACCGGAAGGTTTAACTGACGCTCGTAATCCCCTTGACGGAAAAATTCCTCGCAAACTTTGTGCGACCATTTTCTAGATATGTCCCACGGTCGACAAGGATTTGAAATATCCGCACATTTCAGAGCTATTTGAAGTATGAAGTGACGGTCTTCACCCCTTCGCATATCGAGTAGGTTTTGATCCAGGTATCGCTATAAAAAGCAGAAAGAGACTTACAATTTAGACGATAAAAATTCAAGGGGAAAATGAAAATTAATAGAATACTCTTGGCCCAGTGAATAACAATTCAAGCATCATTTTGTTGACAATAAATGCAAGAAGGATAAAAGAAACAATTTTTTTTAAACTCTTGAGGCTTGAAATTTCGGGTAAATCGATTTTGAGTTGGTTACTGTATTTCTATAGTATGTTCCATCGATATAAAAGATGTGAAATAACTGGTTACCAAAGAAATTGAGTAAGGCTTATATTGTTGTATAGAATATATGATACGATGATCATTTCAAATAAATATAGCCCATCACGATATGAAAATATTATGCCACCACTACGCTATATGCATACCCCTTTGGCAAATGAAAATATTCAAACTAGTTTCATGTACTCACTTTAAATCTCGTGAGAAATTCCTGTTGCCTCGTGATGTCTGTAGCCAAAATTAGCGAGCTGATATGTCTCTCAAGCTCCGGCCTAACTTCTGGTTCTAACTGTTCTGAAACACCGCTCTCCAATAGGCAACCGATTGCTGATCTCCAGTGGTGATTTTCAAGCACAGATGTGTTCTGGACAAAATTAAGTTTCATTAGATTGAATGATTTTTTGTAAAGGATAACTACGATGTGTGTTCTACGATGTGAAGAAAAAGTTCTTATCTAAGTTAAACGCGTAAATTCCCTGCTTAAGAACCGTATTTGTACAATTTTTTGAGATATAAAAATTTATCTCAACACTTGGAAATTTTTTGAAAATAAACTGGTTACAAAAAAAAAAAAAAAGGTTTTTGGTTCATCTTCTTATGGAATTAATTTTGTCGTGGGTAAACTGATACAGACAATCAGTAATAGGCTTTTCGGAGTTTATCTTCCGAACAGTGCGTTTTTTGGCAAAAATGTATTCTGCAAAAACTGTAGATCTTTAAAAAATACATCGTTTTGATCCGTTCCAATTTTCACCTAGACTCAACGGTTTAAGAGAAAAAAAAAAAAGAATAATGCTCCTTTTTACGTATGTAACAGGTGATAATAAAACGGCTTCTGAGGAATGGTAATTGTAATAGTAATCTACATATTTCGATGATATGTTTTGATAATAATTCATCCTGCAACAAGAATTTTTTTTTTTTACTTTCGTTTACGATTAAATTCAAATCGGGTAAAATGTTGATAGTAGGTTTATGGCTCACTTCGTAAAGTGCAGCTAGATGATTGCTCGTGGCAACCAAAAACGGCTGATTAACACCCGGATGATCCAAGTCATGGGTCACTGCTCCAATCAATGATGCCATTATTTCCAATTGACTCAAGTTTCTTCTTATCTATAAACAGAGCAACATCACATATCGAATTATTAATTGGTATAATAAATAATAAATAAAATATACTTTTTTTTTTTTTTTCAAGTCAATGCGATTTGGCACGATCGATTAATATACATCAGGGGTGAACAAAATAATAATCATTACAAGAATCTCACCTTTTCTTCTTGTAGGAAGCAGTGCATAGCCTGTGTCACATCAGTCGCGTGTATACTGTTATGGTAAGGATTTGTACTGTGGTAGCCTTCTTCAATTAAATCTGAAAATATAATTCCAGGTCAATACATTGTCTCGGTATTTGAATATCTGAGACAAATCAAGCCGTGAAAAGTTTCATCAAAAGATAAATCAACGTATTACGAAAGAAAACTTTTTTTTTTTACAACATAAAAACTACTGGATCGATTAATTCTGAAATTTAGTCAGATTTAAGTCGAAGTGAATCGTATCGATTGAGATGAAAATTATAAGAATCCGTTAATCGGTTCTCGTCATATCATGAATCTAATCAATTTCTTTTTTCCTTTCAAAATTTTGTTCATTGAATAATTCGAAAACTACTGAATCACTGGAGGTGGTTTTTTTTGGACCCAAAAAAAAACGTGGAGATCTGGTTGAAATTCGACTACTTATTTTTGGGGTGATAATAACAACTTTCCTTCATTTAAATCGGGAAGTTGAAAAACAATATTATGCAGCAGGGCGATACGAAAATAACTGACATATGGAAAACGAGAACTGCCTGTATAAGTAAGAATAGAATGATCCCACATCGCGAATCATATTTTTTTAAACCAAGTCGACCAGGCTCCGCAATTTATTGCATAGAACTCTCATTGTTCATAATTACGCCTGTGTTCAGCCCAAGCGTGATTGTAGGTCAGCGGTTCTCGTAATAAGATTGGAAGAGTGTCTAATTAGTTTTAATAACACAAACTGTACTCAAGCTCACGCGAGGAAGGTAATTTTTTGTAATAAAATGTTATTTGATCACCGTGTGTACATAATCAGGCATCTAAATTATACGATTCAAACCTCGGATCTATAAACTCCTGTATTATACTGCTGTTCAAATCTATACCTATACACACACATTTCAAACGTTTCTACAAAGGTCAGAGCGGGAACGGCAGCTATCATGGCAACATGTAAACAGCTTGAGTAATAGGTAATTTTCAAGTGTATAAAATTCGGTAAAAAATCTTAAAAGCAATCAGGTAAATTCGGCTGACCTCGATGGGTCGGTTCTAGAACTTCTCATTCGGATTTTTCGAATAGTTTAATGGAAAAGATAAAAAATCGTATTACACAAAAAGTACTAGATTGACTAATTCCGAAAATTGACCAGACATAAGTTGGAGCAAATTCTATCGATTAGAATAAAAATCATCGGAATCCGTTAAAGAAGAGTTCTCGAGATATCAAGTAAAATTGTTTTTTTTTCTTCAAAATTTTGTTCGTTCAATAGCTCTAATACTATTCGAACGATCGAATTCAAAACTTGATCAGTTCTAATTGTTGGGAAGAACCATATCGATTGATTATACAAGGAGGGATGGAATCCGTTCATTCGTTATCGAGAGAGTCTATCGATTCTGGTAATGCGGCCCAGCACTGGCCCAGTCTCAACAGCCGAGCGTCGACGTTGAACGCTATTAACACGACCCACTACTGGGCCAGCAACGGCAGCTCTGCAGTCTTGTCACGAGTCGATTGGACAGTATTGAGCTTTTCTCGCGATGCATTTCAAGGACTTAAAACCGGCAGGGGGTAAGCTCTGTGAGAGATTACGCCCGTCTCGTGCTTGGCTTTCGATATATATTTCCGAGGGAACTAGAGATACTGGCTCTGTACCGAACCACGCTACTGGCCCACTATTTATTCGCAACATTGGCCCAGTTCTGGTTACTATCGTCGGCAACGGTACTTTCGTTAAACTCTCGTCGAATATATCGTCGACTAAAATATTGATCATACACACACACATACTCGTGGAAATCTATCTGAAAATGGTCGGAGGCGATTCTCTGGACCTTAAAAGGTGGAGATCTGGTGAAAATAAATTCAACCTCGCATTTTCGGGATGATTATAATTGAAAAGTCATATCCCAAGAATAAAATATCCGCGATTACTGATAAATTGAGAAAAATATTAATCGTTGAAGGCCAATCACCTTGTGTCTTGTTTTTTGTGTTTTGAAAGAATTTTCCCCCGCTTAGAAACCGAAGATTTTTTAATAGTAGTAGTGAGGAGTTAAGGGGGTGTAGTATTACATGGAATGTTAGCACAAAAAGAATAATATAGGGTCGTGTGTTACATGTACATACGGACATATATAGAAGTAGAATAATCAATCCTTTTTGTATGGAAATCCGCGCACGGTGGAATAAATACATAAAGAACGAACACCTTAGCGGTTGTGCTGATAAACAGAGATACGTAGCATAAAATCGCCATTTTTCTCTCGAGAGTTCCTTAGTTGAATATTTATCATCACTAGATCGCCTTACAAGCAAGCCGGTTTATCGGTGTAACCGTTTGTACAGATATACGTATGCGCAAGAACGCGGCAAGAGAACAAGTTTATAAATAAGCAATAGTTTTTTTTTTTTTCTCTCACAAAGCCCGAAGAAAAAAATACCCGAACTATTACCAATTTTTAGGCACTCATTCTATATACGAAGTATATCTCTAGAGTGTCTTATGAATTTGCCTTCCTAAGGACGATTTTTTTCTGTCCAGACTGGTCGACACTACTGCGTCAACCCAAATCTCTTGTCTTTCGGAGCATAACTCTCATTTCAATTACGGATCATGCCCTTAGCAAAAAAACTTATGATTTTCTATCTCGTCTGATCGTTTACCTACAAAGATTCATCATTTTTTGTTAGGCTTCTTGTCCATCTACTGCACTGATCCAAAACTCCAGTCTTCTGGAGCGTTACTCTAACTTTAGTTGGAGATTATGCCCCTGGCAATGAAAGTTAGGATATTACATCTATTATGATGGTTTACCTACAAAGATTCATCATTTTTCAAGGTTTTTCGACAGACTCTACCTGGGAAGTTATACATCTGCAATTATACGCGAAGTAAATAATCTCCGAATCTGCTAGGTATAGCTAAATTATTATCGTACAATCATTCACGAAAAATATCATAGTCATGGCACCTACTATAGATAAATATAAAACAAAATAAACAAAAAATACCATCAAAATTCAACATCATATTAATTTGAACACAATTGATTTTATCTATACTTACTGAATAATTTCCATACTCTGACAACGTCCAACTTGAAATACTCAAGGAGACCGTACCAATGGAAGAGATGAACGCATAGTACTGGCAAGGACCGACCTGAAAATTAATCATTAATGAATTAATACCATCGTACCAAGTTATACCTCAATTCTCTCATTGGGTAGATAACAGTCGATGATTTGAGGGGACTTTTTGAGTGAATTTCGAAACATGTATTTTTTCATTTTTTATTTCGCTTTCTTTGAGCAAAGTCCATAAAAATGTGAAATAATTTGGTATTGTGTTCTGAAAAGTTACTAATTAGCTGTTGAAAAACTTGGGTCAATTAAAATAAATTATATAATTAGCAATTGCCTACCTCCAGTCACAGTTTCAAGTGCGAAAGCGTTGAACTTCCAGCAGCCGGATTTTTGTAGAAGACACTGAAAGAGGGCCAAAGATATAATAAGAATTTATGAATGAAAATGATGTTTGAAAACGAAAACTTTACATTATTATATCGTACAACATATTACTATAGATATGATATGCGTATAGCTCAAGATCGAAGCTTTTAGTCGGTTTATAAAAAGAAGCTTCTTCTGAATGTTCTGAACGGAACTATGTAAATATTCGATATCTACTCGTTGTGTAAGAGCCGTATAAACAAATCGAATTATTAGATACACGTCTATGCCTTATTATTACTCTGAAACTAAACTCGTCGAAAGAGTTTTGAATCTCTTTTCTCATTTCGTATATAAAGAGGATGGATCAACGAGATCCGAAAATTGTATCTCGGTAAATTTCTTAAATCATTATCATATGATGCATTTTGTATAGCATCCAAAAGCTGAGAGAAAATTCAGCCCAGTTCCGACATGTTGAACCAAAGTTTCAATGTAAAATTTTGTGAATTTAACACGTTTCAAAATTTCGATTAAAAATACAATAAAGATTTTTCGCTAAAATTTTCCATCGATTTATTCTATCTCCATCCTTTGAACTCGTTTTTTTCATTCCATGAAAAGCTCCCAAAAGTTGGACGAGCCCATAATTTATTCAAGTAAAAAAAAAAATTTTTTATTTTGAAATGATATTTTTCATCTCAAAGAGATAATTGAAACGAATTAGAAGTTGCATATAGGCTTGGTTTATATTTGGGAACTAAGAAAGTAGATTTTTTTGTTGTTTTTTGAATCTCAAGTGCTTCGCCCTTTGTGGAGTGATTCTGCCAAATATTATACAGGCTTGGAGTCTTACCATCTACAGTTATCTTTGAAAATCGATTTCTACGATGATTGTGATAGTAGAATTTCAGAGGGAGAAAAGGTCGAGAATATACATTTTCATAAAAATTTACCCGTATCTCGACCGGAAATATTTTAATTTTTTTCTTGGTGCTACTGTAAATGCTTTGAAAATTCAATTTTTACATTTGAATAGCAGTTTGATGCCTTTAGATAGCTTTGATCTTCAATTTCAGATTCTCTTACGAAAAAAAGTCAGTTTAAAATACTAACGATATGGAATAAAGGGTGCCTAAAGTCAGGAGCAGACAATCACAGATGTTGAGATCCCAAAGCTGGTTATTATTTGTCAGAATCATCATCCTTGTATACAAATGACCGCAAATCAATCTCGGAATCGTTTAAACGGAGAAAAACGGTTGGTAAAAAATCACCTGAACTTGTCCGTGAAATATATCATCGAGAATTCCAGGTTCTTGGTTCAATGATCTGGTGGTTAATCGCTTGCGTCGTCGTTTGTGCATCGTTAAAAATCTCCCGGTATGCCTTATCCGTTCTCTCCCGGTGTCCATGGCTTCCAGAAGGAGTCTATCTGCGTCGGAAAGACGACGAGACGTCGTTGTCGAACCTCGATGAGTAAGTGGTGCGGCCAACGACGGTGAAGTGCCCGTAGACGGAACTGCAGCATCATCTGTAAACGCGTAAGATAATTAAATTGCTGATTTATAAGAACGAAAGGAATTAGGTGTACAGAGTAAATTTTCCGAAAAGATACTTTCCACGGTTTTTTTTTTGCCAGGTCAAAATGAAAATGGAGAAGCAAAATTAAAATGGCAGCAAAATCGTGGCTAAAGATATAAGTTTTTCAAAATTTGTGTTCATCATCCAAGATTTTTGGGTTAAATTTTATGAAAGTTGGACTATTGATCGAATTTTTAACCGCCATTGTAGATTTTTCCGTTGTAATATCAAAACGATAATCAGAAAGCGAGGAGACATCTGAGAATAAAATTCCACGAGTACCATTTTCGTTTTTTTTTTTTTATTTTTTTTTTTAAGGAAAATCGTTCGAAGTAGTTCCCCTCTGCAGCATATGACGTCGAGGAAACTGATTTGGCGTTTCATATATTCAGCAGGTTTGAAACTGAGCCTACAATCTCGAATTTCTGCAGGAGTATTCGAATTCGTAGAATATACATATAAATTTTAGATTGAACCATATAACGTGGCTTGAGCGACTAATTAAGCGCCAGTTAATTAGCGTAGAATGTAAAGATTTGGTAATTGGGAATCAGGTTTCCGGTTATCCGCCGCTACAGTGTTTCTCATCTAATTTATATTCTGCATTCCCGGTGCGAATATAATAAATTATACTCTGTATTTTATGACCGTTGAGAACAAGACCTTGATCTTTACATCAGAGAGTGTGTTCAGTCGTTCTCTCAACTAAGGAATGCAAATATGTACATACATGAACACACGATTGAAAAGTTTCGTATGTTTTATCGAGCACCTACCGAACTCTGACGCAGTTAATTCAAAATTCTCCAACGAACACGGATGAAATTATTATTAACATTCCAGTGGACGTTCAGTTCAATATTCAAGGTATGTATGTATGTACGTAGACCGGATTATAGTCCTGATTATGGCATGTATGTACAGGGTGGGCCGTATAAACCGGACCGATTTGAAATGTGAATAAAATCCGAACGCGTCAACCGATTTTTGAAAACTTTATTTCGCTCGAAACTAGAAGAATAAACCTTTCGTATCGCGTTCGAAAATCCGAAAAAACTTCATTCCTTGCTGAGATACACGCTTTTGAAAAAACGGGTTCTGAAAAAGTCGCTGGGAGGATGAAAAAAATTAATATTAAAGAATGTTCAACTTAATTTCTATCTCAAATTGTGATTCAAAGTTTGATTTTGACATTTAAGAAATTTACCTAGATTCTATTCACATGACCGGAAACGTTTCCTGTAATATCAGAGTCAGAACATGCGCGTTGAGATTCAAATTCTGTTTTCGGGACATCATCTAGAAAGTTCACTATCAAAAAAGTCGGCTGTAAATGATGTCGAGAGCTTAACCAAAATTGATATGCGTGAAGTAAACGATCTGAATACTTCGGGCAACAGTTAATCAGAATTCAATCAGGAACGACCAACCACCAAGCAGATAAAACGAACATTTTCGAGATTTTTCGACACTGCGGTACGGCTGACTATTTTAATACCGACGAATTATCCATAGTCTAATGATAATCATCACATTTCCTTCTTCGTCGATCGCGTTGAATTATTGTAAATTATTAAAAACTTTTGAAATATGAAAAATAAGAAGAATAAGAGAAAAACACACATTGTTGTGAATTTGCTGTCATTATTGAACCAGAATAAATCAGTCTCTGGATCATAATTTCAGATGGAAATTAAGTTGAATATTCTTTAATATTAATTATTTTTTTTCATCCTCGCAGCGACTTTTTCAAAAGCCGTTTTTCAAAAGCGTGTATCTCAGCAAGGAATGAAAATTTTTCAGATTTTCGAACGCGAAACGATAGATTAATTCTTCTAGTTTCGATCGAAATAAGCTTTTTGAAAATCGGTCGACACGTTCGGGTTTTATACACGTTTGAAATCGGTCCGTTTTTTTTTTTTTTTGGCCCACCCTGTATGTATGTAAATCGCTGCGCTGCTGCACTTAAAAACTGCAGAGATACCGTTCCAATATACCGCAGACTTAAGAGCTATGGGTGATTTTTTTTAATGACCAAGGCGAACTGAAGTGCGTATAGCTGCAGTGTCACCTCTCACGATTTTTGTCGTCTAAATAACCAACACAAAGAGTACATACAATCAAAAAAGAGATATAGGGGAGAAATGGAGTGACTAATATCGGCCCGTCGGTAAAAAATATTTCGGTAAAACATTGAAAATAATTGAATTATTATCTGCAAGTCTCGAAGTTGATTTTTAATATGAAGATCATAATAATATATTGTTTGCTGTGGAATTTATACGCAATTGTAATGTTCATGAGACTTCTTCTTGTGAGAAACATTCATCGGCCCCTTAAGGATTTTCATTAATTTTCTGTCAATCAGTGCAAAATTGTTAATTACAAGAAAGCGTTTTGAGGGTCAATTTAGCGTTAATTAGGTCGAAAGTCAATATTTAGTTTCACTCTGATAATGATTTACAATATATTTTGTATAAATTGGTTTTTGGGGCAATTCCGGTTAGTACAAAATGTATCAGCATTGAGTTGACGTTCGTCGAACATGACGGCGGTGTTATAGCAGTTCAAAATTGGCGTAGAACGGCCATATGTATTTTCAAAATTATTTTATTTTGTAAGGTATGCTCGTGACGGCTAGCTGACCGACATCCAAACTCAAAAAAAAAAAAAAAAAAAAAAAAAGAAAGCACTAAAATTATTTTCATAATTACTACGTGCATTAAATACGTATTTTATTTCAACCTCTATAAAAATAGTACAAACAAGTATCGACGTCTTGACTGCAAATTAAATATTATTTAGTATGCATATCAAAGCTTCGAGCCTTTCCATGTTGGCTTGTTGAAAAAAATTATTTCAGAAGATATTAATATTTTTCCACAAGTCGACCGCAGCATTCTTGCATCTTCTCCTAATATACGGTATATATTTACCCTAATTATTTTAATCGTGATTATACATATGGGGCATTCGCCATGTCAACTAGACCACTGATTTTCCTTCACCATTTTCGATTCGCCTAACGATTTTTTATACGATTCCATGGTCTCAAAAAATCACTGCTGAATTTTTTCAGAATTTTTCCCTTCAACCGTTAATTTTCAATGATTATTCGAACCCATCTGAAAATTTGCAATTTTTAAAAATCTCAAAAAATTCTCAAGAAAAAAATTAGAAGAAAAAATCGTCCCATCATGGGAGGGTGTAAGAATGATGGGAATGAAAAATAAGAATTTCGAGAATTTTATTGAGATTTAAAAAAGATGCCAATTTTTGATGGGTCGGAATAATAATAGAAAATTAACGGTCGGAGGGAAAAATCTGAAACAGTTCAGCAGTGTTTTTCTGAGACCGTAGAATCGTATGAAAAAAATCTTGAAGAGAATCGAAAATGGTGAGGGAAAATCATTGGTCGAGTTGACATGGAATGCCCCATATATCTCTGTGTAAAACTCTCTGCAAGACTATAAGGTCAAACGCATGATACCGTCCTTAAAATTAGCGGACTAAACGTCACTTAAATCTGTTCGACTATATTCGTATGCTCATACAATTTGGATAGCAGTATCAAGAGGTTCGTAAATACCGTAAATTCCTGCAGGATCGTTTACAGAGATGAAACACTCCGTCACTCGCAGCCCATTATCAACTTCGTGGTAAATAATACATAATGTATGTAGGTTCATACGTACACACTTATTTATTTATTTGTTAATTTTTTTTTATTTTTTTTTTTTACAATTTTGCCAATGGATAAGTTATGTACGGTTGCTTCAGTATAATGGAAAACCCATAAGAATTATCTTGAAAAAAAGAATATATAAGTAAATATACTTAGGTATTTATATTATGTAGGTATATATGTATGTATGGGTGCAGGTTAGAGTTTGAACGCGATTTCTTAACTGTGATTTCAAACCTATACATATATGTATAGTGTGTGGGTGTGGGTATGTAAATAGATAAAGACGGTATAAGATTTGCGGATTCACTCAGCTGTATCATTATCACATACGCGCGAGACGTGCCAGGCACACGCGTACGAAATGAATACGAAAGTAATTTTGAAACCATGGCTGCGTTGTTTTTTCTCTAAATTTTTTTTTGTCTTTTTCTTTCCAACATTTAGTTCAATGCAAGGCAACTTCACTTTAGAAAATATTCACGTTTATCGATATAGTGGCGTGCAGGTGAGGTTTGACCGTTTAGGTTGAAAAATCCAAGCGAACGACCACGGCCATAAGACTGTGCGGTTTTATTACCTTACCGAATCGGTATGCAGGGGTTAATGATCTACGTAGCAAGTAGTAATCAATTTTCCACGTGTACCGAGCCTAGTACACTGAGAACTGTAATTCCCCCTTTCCATAAGTTTCATGTTTCATGTTTCATGTTATACCGCAAGTTCCGAGCAGCAGAAACTTCGGTTCGAAGATTTGTAGATGGAAGAGTAAATATTCTAAGCATGTATGCTAACTCGAACCTACAACCCTAAAACTATCCCCTAACGTTACATTGCCATTGAATTTACTTAAGTGGAGAGAGAAATCAACCGAATAGATTTAGTGTGGTGAGTGCGAGGGGTTTAATCACTCTTGAAGTCCGGGGCACACCGGGATGATGAAGTCCTAAGAAATCTGTGAAATCTCACAATAATTCGACGTAGTACCAAATTCAATGAAATGTATATCTTGTGAAATCTCACGAAGTTCCATGAAATCCTTTCAAATATTTGGAAGTCTTTGAAGTAGACGCATACACGGGTATATTCTATCAAGTTCCATGAAATCCCATAAAGTCTTATCAGAATCATGAGAAATCTTTCGAAATCTTTCAAGTGATAGGATACGTCCAACAGTCCGGATGAGAAATCCCATCGAGTCTCTGAAGTCTCGGAGTCCAGTGTACTTAATTTTCGTATATGTGATTAATCTTTCGTTGGAGTGGGTATACGTATACAAGCCTTGGATCATATCACACATCCATAAGTGTTCCACACTCTGCATTGAAGAGCTAATTAACCTGATTACCAATTGGACGATAGCAATTAAATGAGAAAATCTCCACATATCGGTACGTAGAGTGCGAGTCTTATTCAATGGACCTATTCAATGTAGATATAAGAGTCTGAAAAATGAATGGGGACATTCGACGAGCGATGAACTGGACTGCAGATGTAATGATGAAATTCTATGGACTTCAACATCTTCAATGCTACTAGATGTTGAAATGTCGGTGAAAGATGTTGATCGAGTACCTAATCATCGCAAACTTGATGCTGTTCAAAGTACCTACGTCTATAAAGGATCGTCTTAGAAAAAAGCATAATTTTATAGCTGAAGAACTAGCAGATGAGCAGCTGAAGACAGCGTCTGCACAGTATGTTAATGTAGGACACGGTCGTATAATTGAATCAACCACGTACCTAACCAACTACTACTACCACTATGACGACTTACTCAATTGATAAGTGTGTCAAGCATTCAAGATCTCGTAATGACAGTCTAAGAACCTTCCACAGTTGCAACATCTCGCGTAATATAAATATATTCGGACTGCTGCACCCATATCTGGACATATAGTATATGAACCATTCCATCAAATCCTGTACGCGAATCCGGCCTCCAAATTTTTTATGTTTTTTTCACATTATTTAGGTGTCAACAACGAGATTTCTCGAGTATGAAAGATCTCTGACTTCAGTTGATAGGGGTTTTCGTAAATATTAGATTTTGCTTCGAAATTTTCCATTCTATTTAAACGGTTCAAAAAGGGCCTTAAAAAAAATGTCAAAACATGGTGTTTGATCGGAAATATTCTGAATTTTTCGAAAATGATGATCATTTTTTTTCTCACTTGTCATTTCCAGCGCGAAATTCAAAAAATAAGACTTTAAAAGTCAATTTCTACATGTTCTCCATCGTTTTTTGAAGATCGGATTTTTTTTTCTGAAACTTCAGGAAATTTCGGATGAAAATAATGTCTAAAAATTTTCCGCTCGTTATATTATATTCTCAATCACCACGATGTGATTGATTGTAATTCCAGGACAATTTCAGGAGTGCAAAGATTCACAGGACTGTTCTTCTGTAATGTGACATTGTTCTTTTTTTTCGGCACTTGAGACTCTTATCTCTTCTTCAATATTTTCTATAATTTGCCTGTAGTTTGTGTACTTAAAATGCAAATACTTACCAGAGACTCGAACGAAGGCTGCATTTTTGTTGTCAACCGTTATTTCGGCTGTCCGTCTCTGTAACATAGGAAAGAGAAAAGAAAAAAATTAGAAACTTGAAGATATTTTCTTATTCTGCAAGAATGAGGAATGCGATATTTGAAATTAGGTAAACTTTATCGATAAAACGACCATATACGGAGGGTTTAAGATAGCTACCGATATTGCCGATCGCTTAAAGTATGATAAAAAAAATCCCCCTTCGTAACCTGGCCGAAACACCTTTTACACACGCAATCCTACGTACGCATACTCGCCTGTATAAATCGATCGTATATATCCGTGTATATATGAATTTAGTACATAAATGTTCGTGTAATAGGGTACATAGCGTGCGAGCACGATTGCTGCCTCATGCAGAGGACACAAGGCTCGCGACGTTCAGTCTTGAACCATAAACGCAGGAAAGAAAATAATAATAAAAAAAAAAAAAAAAAAAATGAAAAAACAGAAACGAAGAAAATCATAGAGGCGGTAACGAAACTACAGTATATTTGTACACGACTTGTATATAGTTTCTAGCAAGTCGTTTTTCGCGGATTGTGTGCATGGCATAGTTTTTTTTTTTTTTTCTTCCCCACGTACGAGTCGTTTCGGAACTCGGGAAGTTGGCTAAGGCAGTAAAACTGTCAGCCAACCATTCCGCGGTTCTGTTTCCTTTTCTATTCTTGGACGACGCGTCATTTTTTTTTAACTGCTACTGACTACTTCGGGTATCGTTCACACCAAATCACCGATGAAACCGATGTGAAACACCGGTGTAAGTAATCAAGCGACAATCGAGACCAACGTTGGAGCTTAACCCAAAACGGTCACACCTCATGAGAATCCCGCGTTGGTCACATGGGGTGTGTAACACCCCAGGTACTTTGAAGCGCTGTAGAATTTCGTAGAATTATTCTGGGGGCCCGAAAAAAAAAATTGAGAACATATTTCAAACGTTTCTCTATTAACCTATCCAAGAATATAACGAAAATTTCAGTTTTGAGTATCTTTAAAAAATTCGTGAAAAAAAATTCCCAAAAATGCCCTTTTTTTTTTTACAAAAAATGCTGTATTTTTTTTGTATTTTGACATATCGACAAAATTCAAGCAGGGTCTGACTCCTGATGGGATTCTCTTTCCTGTGACTATATTAGTTTTCGTGGGTTTTCCAAATAGTATATTCATTTTGCACTATGAACATGCAGGTTTCAGTGGCAAAATGATGTACAAGATGTCGATGATTTTTTATGTGAAATGATAATTTCTTTATTGAAAACTCTTCAAAAAGTAGCTCGAAAGTGGCCTGGCGTGTGTCACACTCCATGTGACCGTCTTGCGGGTTAACTTGCTGAGAAAATCGCAACGGTGCACGGCTAAAGTATTCGAGATCTGTTTCTTCGAAAAGGGATTTGAGATTCATTTTGTTTTTTTCACTAAGAAATTTGAGACGGGAGAATTATTTTCGGATTTATCTATTTTCTCCCTCTTCCGGTTTCTTCTATTTGCCTCGTTTCCTGTCGCATCTAGGTACGTCTCTGAGATCTATACGAGTTTCTTGTCTGCGACGGTTGCGTAATAGTACGGTCGTTGACATGCTTTCAGAAACCTGGTGGGTTCATTTCGTCAACGACTTGCAGACGTCGACTTCTATTCGAGAAATTAATCTTCATTAAGCTGTATCCCCGTCGTCGTCATCTATGCAGTTGCAATGACGTGGAAGGTAGGTATATAATGAGGCAAAATAACAAGACGACACGTTATTAAAACGAATGCAATAATTTTATGCCTTCGATGGATCGATGATGAGGATTCGATGCGATAATAAATCACTTGAGAAGTCATCATAATCAACTCTGACTAGTTTCATATGGACATCAATTTTTTGTCCGACGATATCTCGATAACGAATCAACGGATTTCATAATTCCTTGTGTCAACCGATGCGGTTATTCCTAACTTAATACTGATCAGATTTTGACTTTGATCGGTCAAGTAGTTTTCGAGTTATTCGAAGAAAAGAATTTGAAAACAAAAATCTTCAATTAATCATATCTCGAGAAGTAATCAACGGATTTTGATGATTTTGCACTCGATCGATAGAATTTGCTCCAACCCAAATCTAGGCAAATTTAAGAACTAATCGATCCAGTAGTTTTTGTGTTAAAAAAAAAATTAACCTTTCGCTCGTTTTACTTACAGAATTTCGTTTAAATGCGTGAAGAAATTCACTGGCAAGTATTATCTATATAAACTGAGAATAAAGTTATCGACGAGTAAGCGAAAGAAGTAAAGTTTGGCAAAACTAATCAATGTGAGATAGGTACATATATGTACCTACTTCCTTGGTCTAATCAATAGTTAATTCGTCTTTTGAAATGCGAACAGGCATGGCTCTGACACTCTGTTCGAAGTACGAACCTAGTAGTTCGAACTTATGTGAGCCCCATCAAATTACCTCAGCTCAATCTTATCCCAACTTGAAATAGGAATGTAAATTCTAAACGAACGGAGAAACATAAAAGGTCCTCGTCTGGGCTTGCAGAAGTTATATAGATAATATACCTTATTGTTATTTTGACGTGAAGTATTGCCAATAATTCGAGCTGAAATTTTGCAAAGACATGCTATAGGTATTGAAAGATTTTTGTTTTGTCGAATTTTGTGTATTGCAAAATATTTCGCACAAATTTTACAAAGAACACAGTTAGAGTCATTGAAAAACAATAACGAGGTGTCGAACAAATCGTTGCGCAACGATTGGCCAACTTTTCAAATTCTCACCCACGTGGACAGTTGGTTTTAGAACGATATTTTTTTTCGCCTTGAAAAATTGATGAAAAGCCATCATCAAGAGGTCGGACAGGGCATATCTAACAAGTATCTCAATGCTTCATTGTCCCATCATCAAATGTGGTAAAAAATTTCGGTTTTTCTTTTATTAATTTCTCATGAATTCGGAAAAAATTTACTTATCCAACCTGACCTTGGTCTTTTGTTTGAAAACTGGAATATTTGTTTACGAAGACAATTGAAAAAATTTATCAATAGATTGTCACTTTTGACGAATTATCGTTATACATATAAGGCGAAAATTTGTAAATATTTTCTAATTTTCACAAGACTCAATGAGTATAGAAAAAAATGAAGAAAAGAAAAAAAAAACATGTCAAGTGGCTGAGTTGAGATAGAACGCCTCAAATTACAAAAAAGCTTTGTAACCTGCGACAGAGCATTTTACTTTTCTTACATTTTCAAGTCGAACGAATTCATGCTATCGCAGTATCGCGTGGTGGAAAAGGATTTTAGTGCTTTTTTTTTAAGCACCGAAGCTACGTTCGTACCTATTAGCATAAATTTACGAGTGAAGTGTATGTGATATATGTATAGATACAAATGTAAGCAGAAAGAGAGAGAAATAGAGAAAAAGAGAGTAAGGATGAAAAACCACGTATTGAGGGGATGCAAAATTGTCGCTAGGCCGAGGCTGTTATATGAGCTTTCTAGTTTACGATATTATAATCCTCGAAACTACCGAGAGAAAATTAGGTCCGTATATGCAATATCGTCAGATTGGTAAGACAGATATAATAAGAAGATGTATATATAACCATTATGCACGAACTATAGCCGGCCGGAATGAATTTAGTAAATTTAGTGTAATACCCTCTCTATAACTGCAGACTCCATATACCTATACATACATACCTACCCAGTCTCGACTTCCGAATAGATAATAATTTAGAACTTTTGTCGACAAGAATTTACTGCCCCGTGAACATTATCCTTGGACATTTGTGGTTCCTGCCCGAGTTACGTGCGGCAGTTTTAATATATATATATATATATATATATATATATATATATATATATATATATATATATATATATATAGGTATAGGTATAAGAATTCTATTCCTCGTGGGCGGCGAATGGGTTCTATTAACTCTCCGAAACTCTTTCTGGAACTTATTTTATACTTTCTGTTTCGTTCTTATAAAGCACGCGAGATACTATATATTTTTGGAAATAATAATTAAGCCAATGATAAGCAGTTTAAACGTATTCAATTATTTACCGATATATTGATTGATAAAACTTTTTTTTATTTAATTACCAAAACAGATCATGATATAACGTAATTGTTTAGATTGGTCGATTTTAGGGGGGAAAATATATTTATCTTCAATTAATTTCAGGTTGCTAAGTAGGTATATATTCTGTTTCCTTTTATAGAACTATACAGCTGACTGACGTCGAATTAAATGTAAATATTTAGTCTTAGACCCCCCCCCCCCCCTCGCCCGTCCCGTTCGTTAATTACTTTTCGGAATGATGAATAAATTGAAATTTTTACAAAACAGAATATATAGGTAGGCATATATATATATATTTTTTCTCATTAAATTCAGATTTCGTTCGGACGCGTATATGTATATTGGCCATTAATAATTCATCGAATATAAACCGATTGAAAAAATAAAATGAATAACGTATATCAAAGTACCAATTAGTATAACATCGAAATGTTCTTTTCATGTCAAATTTGGAAGACATTTTTTTAATTTATGTATTGTTTTTTTTTTTTTTTCTTTTTTTCCGTTTTTTTTTCATTCGGTTTGTATAGTCAAGCTCTTACTGCAGTTATAGCCTTCTATCTCAAATTTCTCTCTTTCTTCTATCGAATACGAAACTTCCACTATATTATCCTCATGAACTAAATTGCATTCACCCAAAATATTTCGAATGCATGATTTGTCGCATCTTATATGGTGAGAATCTAGAAACGTAGTCGTTTTTTATTCCGGTAAATTATGCAACGTTAAATATATGTATGTATACTAGGGCGGTCCTTATGAAGGTCATTTTTGAATTTTTCATCGTTACGCCCTCTAAAACTCTACCAAATAATTAACAAAAAATTCCTGTAAGAATAAGTTTTTAGCTCTTAATAATCACATTAACCCGACCCCCAAGACGACGGAAATTTTGAACGGAAAAACACATGTATTTTTTAAAATCAAACAATCTTTGAATTTTTATAACTTTGGCAATAATTGATGGAAGAATTTGAAATTTGGCACCAATGTAGTTACTTGTATGATGTATGAAACGGCACATTGAAAAAATTTTCAGACAGTTATTTTCTTACTTCAACATTAGAAAAAAAAAAAAAAATTTCTTCATGTCTAGAAGTAAGAAGATAACTGTCTAAGAAATTTTCTAACGTGTCCTTTTATAGATCATACAAGTAACTACGTTAGTGCTAAATTTCAAATTTTTTCATCAATTATTGCCAAAGTTATAAAAATTCAAAGTTTGATTTAAAAAAATGCATGTTTTTTTCCATTTAAGACTTCCGTCGTCTTGGAGGTCGGGTTAATATTAAAATTAAGAGCTGAAAATTTACAGGAATTTTTTAACTATTTGGAAGAGTTTTAGAGGGTGTAACGATCAAAATTCAAAAATGACCTGTATAAGGACCGCCCTAATTTATACCTACTACACAATCTCGGAGTGTGAAATCATGAATCTTTTCGAAAACTTGAAACCCTATTTGTTAGTCCGTACCGTAGAAACTCACTTTGCAAAAGCGTTTCCTTTGGTGGTAAAATAGTAAAGATCCTGCGAGTATGTAAACTTCGTATTTGGTCACTGAATGCACTCACTCACTCCAGGCATCATGCACCAGTTAACGCGAATTTTATGTCCTATGAGGTACGAGGTAGGTTATAGGTGGTACTTGGGGGCCTGAATCTCAGGGTGACAAAGTTCTTTGGGAAGCCATTGGATTTCTCCCTGTTTTTTCTCATAAAAGATCGAGGCTTTTACCGTTATATAGGTATATATACACGAAAAATAAGAAGAAAAAGACGAAGAAGAATAGGAAGAAGGGAAAAAAAATGTCACTGCTCCGTGACGCTTGAAATTCGAAAACAACAAGGATCAGTCCATCACCGAGAGTGACGACCTCGTTGCCGAGGAGGGTATACGGGGCTATGTTACAAGGAAAACTGAGATCAAAGCAGGATTTCAGAATGTAAGTACTTTGCGCCAAGGGCAGATTGCCCCTAGCTATACCTACCCCATGCCTCGACAACCTTTGTTCGCAGTTCAATACGAAGAAATTCTTTCCGAGCCCATCAAGCTACGAAGTATCGTGAGGTAAGATCGGTAAATTGGACTTCACGTAAGTTACAATACCTACAATTCATATTGTTTGAAAACTTTTTCGAAATTTCAAATATTTATTCTGTGAATGTTGAATTTTAGACCCCAGATTCGGAATTAGCAACCCAAAACTTAACCCCTCGAGCTCAAAGACAGACTTTTGTACTACTTGTTCTGGTCAAATTGTATATGAACATTAGTAACACGATGTAACGTTCCGCGTGTTAACCAAATGGAAAACTTCATTGTCGATTGGTTTTGGAAATTCGGAGTACTCCAAAATCCATTTATTTCTCAGCCAAAGTTTATTTCACATCAGAACAAATAAAAAAAAATTGCCCTGAAAACCTTTATCGTAAGGTTTAGGCATATCGTTATTCCGATTAAGGTCGTTGAGGGCTCATTTTGTTCAGAAAAGAAATCCTCATCGTGTGAACGAGGGAATTGTTTTACAATTTCGTGTTAGCCAAGTTATTTGCAAATTAGTAGCCTAAATATTGGCATTTTTGGATAATTAACCGTAACTTTTGACATGAATTTTTTTTACCGATCCCTACGTTCATAAGATGTAGAATTGCTGTCTGAAGAAAGCAAGACCTTGAGAGGTTGAATTGGACCAACCATGTGCCTGAAACTTTACGACAAAGTTTTTCAAAGAAAATTTTTTTTTTGATGTAATATAAGCTTTGGTTGAAAAATAAATAAATTTTGGAGTACTCCAAATTTCCCAAACCGAGCTGTACTGGCCCCCTTAATGACAGTGCTGCCTTTTTATGAGGTTAATTATTCGACGTAATTGTAGAGATTTTTTCGGTAGGATCTCGAAAAATAAATTTTCAGATATCATCACTGCTCGTTCGCTCCGAAGTACTAGATATCATCATATAGACACCTAGAGTCTGTTACGTGGTGTGGAGTATTTTTACGTGAAAAGAAAGAAGGGAGTAGATATGTGTACAAATAAGCAATCAGATATGCGAGAAAGTGTTTTAATTGAATATGAACCTACTAGATACTTAATTTATGATAAACAAGACGCGAAAAATTTTCTCAGGGATTTGGGTAAAATTTATTTCCGAGGTTGTCTGGCTCGGACTATACCTAAAGACATATTTAATTGGTTGGCTAACAAAGCAGTTTTGTGTATATACCGTAAATCGTATAAGCCATGTGTGTTGCGAGCGAGGCACGAGGATTAATTTGTTATTTCGTGGTTTCGAAACCGGAAGTGTCATTACGATCTACAGACGAGGCACAGAACCACGGAGCCACCCGCGGGCGTTGAAACTGCTAATCAAATGAATTTATGACTTAACCAAACCAGTAAACACGCTGTACCACTGGCGTTAACCTATCACTAAAGTCTGAGCCTTTCAGTACACGATGCGTACGAGTATGTAGGTACACCGGATCCAGCGCCACGTGCTCGCCCGTCTCTCATTGTCAGACCTTGATCTCTATCGATCGTTAATTACGCATTGCCATTTCGAAGCGAAACTTTGAAAATTAAACACAAAAATTAGATACATTGATTGATATCAAAATCACCTACATCCTCGCATCTCATCTTTACCAGCATAGATCGGAAAAAATGACATAGTTCAACTGTTGACTTGATATCTAACCGAGCATTAGTCCGATCAATCTATAATTTTTTGTACATGCAGTCCTCATACATCGTTCTGGGATAGACTAGAAGTTTTTAATAATATTTGTTCGTTTAACGACAAAAAAATTCGAGAAAATTTGTAAAGATTTTATTTTTCAGTACACGGATTTTTGATTACCTGAAAATGTGTGAAAAATTGAATATTTTTTGATGATCCTAGTCTACGCGAGAATTACATTAGTATTGAGTAGACTCGCGAAGCCGGATCTAGTTTGGACTAAAATTGATCTCGAAATTGAGTCAACAATCAACTTGTGTCATTTTTGCAGAGCTCGTTTAAATCTATGCTGGTGACCAGACGACGACGTAAGATGCGAGGGTTTTTAAAATCAAGATTTTCCGTAACATTGCGTGACAAAAAGGCCTAAAATCGGATATCTGTGTATAATTTACCTAAGTCGTAAAAAATCCCCGGAAATTTGATGAATTTTTACATTCTGAAAAAAAATTATCAAATTTCATGCTTTTTCAAGCGTTCCAGGATTCAGGCCTAACTCCCTCAAGTATTTTATAATTACTTAATTAACCACGAACGTTCGATTCCTCCTTTATATAAGATTTTTCAATAACCGCCTTACATTTGTCTTATTACCTACCTATAGGTATATGTATATGTATATAATGTACTTTATTTTTAAAAAGTATCTAATTATATTCGAGAGCGAAGCCTCACTTCAACATTGAGATAACTTCCTCGCCGTTAATTAAAACGCATTTTCGGTAAAATATGAACGTTTCCCGACTCCGATAAGATTTCAGTTTCATGGTATCCTAAAACTTGATGTTTCTTGCGGTCGCTGCTCACCCCAAAAAATCAAGTAAAAGTTCATGAAAAAACGATACAAAAAAAAAATGAACGGGAAAACTAATCTAGACAAATTATACCATTATACCCTAACAAACTTCTGTGTGTGTAACTTAAGTGATTTACGGTCTCAAAATGACCGCTATATCTCTTCGGCTCGATCCTGTCGTCCGCTCCTCAAGGAATTTACCCTCTTGAAATTCTCCCTGTTTCTGTAAGCCTTTGACGAATTGGCAGTGACAAGCAATCGCCCGGAGAATGTGCCCACCTTGTCTTCCTGGTATCGAAACGCAAGTGACACTTTCCCGTCTTCGTATATCCACATACATACATAATATGTATCAGGGTGACAGCTTTTTGATCTTAAATTCCTAATTTTTGGTATCACTCGAAAATTTTGTAAATTTCAATATTTGCGAGTACATCTTCCAAAATTTCAGCGCGATCGAACAATTTTCGAAGGCCTTTCAAGGGTTGGGAAAATATAATTTAATTCGAAATAAATTGATCAAATTTTTTTTTTTATTTAATCACAATTCTCACCCTCTGTATTTATTTTCTATCTAAGGACGCTAAATTTAAGGAAAAAATTTCACTATTCAAGGTTACGCTCGAGGACTTCTAAAATTTTGAGAAGAATATTTTACGAATTTTCGAACGAAATCCAAATATGTATTAATATATGAGGACTCGTTATTCTTTGTACTTTTATAGATTTTACTAATGGACGGATACAAAAGGGTGAGAGTCACGATCAAAGTCATCGACAAAAAAATGATTTTTTCGAAATTTATTTAGTTTCATAATTCTTGAGCGAACGAAAATCCCAACGTCGGACCAGTACCGTTGCCGACGGTAACGATCCCGGCGCAGTCGTTCATCCCTGTATATCGGATCAATACCGGCGAATAGTCGGAATGTTAAGACCGTGCCGACGCTGGTAACCAGAACTGGACCAATATTGCGGTATTGGGCCAGTATCTCGAAAATATATATCGAAAGCCAAGCACGAGTCGAGCGTAATCTCTCACAGGCCTTATCCTCTTCCGGTTTGTATCGCTCGAAATGTATAGTGAGAGAAGCCCAATACTGTCCCAGCGCCTTGTGACAACGCTGAGTTGCGGATGCTGGCACAGTAATGGGCCGTATTAATAGCACCCACCGATTTTACATTGTTCAACGCTGGGCCAGCGCTCAACGTCGACGCTCGGCTGTAGAGTCTGGGACAGTGCTGGGCCGTATCGGCAGACCGAATCTGAGAACCTTTAAAAATTCCACGATCCTGGCAAAATTCTGGGAGATGTACTCAGACATTAGAAACCAAAGAATTTTTGTATGAGATCAAAAATCAAAAATCTGTCACCGTAATATGTGTGTATGTACTGATTCGACCTTGGAGTTGATCTTTGACCGAAGAGCTGATGAAGATGTGGTAGTTTATACGTCTATCGTATATATAGAAAGGTACAGAATAGGTCGTAAGATTTTCCGGAGGAAAATCCCGGCCCCGTTCCTACCTCATTTTCAGAACCTACCACCTTCGACCGAATCGTGCTTCTCGAACGCCACACCCCTAGCTCGAAACCCGGTGAGAGGGTGATAGCGTGACGTCATCCACTTTTAGCTCACGTGCTGGGATTCAGGGTGGCCCGTTTCCGTTTCTATTCTCTCTCTCTCTCTCTCTCTCTCTCTCTTTCTTTTTTTTTTCTTTTCTCCCAGGGGATCAGCCCTGGATAATACATATAGGTGTGCAGGGTGTGAATGAAGCGGTTCTATTCTATCCGTAGATTCCGTATATACCGGGGGGTATGTAGGTATGTACTTGTGAAGTAGACATGGGTGGATGGGTTAAGTATAACCTATACCAGCTATGTTGAGAAAAAGCAAGAAGAAAAGTCGCGAGAAAAAGAACGTTGATTAGTCTTTATCCGTCCTATAGATGGGCAGTCTCATACTCGAAGCTGAAGAATCACGTATCAAACTTCCTCTTGTCTCGAAAAAAAAAAAAAAAAATGGACAGATAGATGTAGGTATAAGGAGGCGAGGTGATGGGGTACGGTTTATGACGTTTATGTAATATTTCGATATTTAAGGAATTAGCCATTTTTGGGGGGGTTTCTACAAGTTAGCAACCGCTCACCTCAGTATTTTTCCAAAACTGGGATACAAGAAAAAAAAAAGCTACATTATTTTTTACGGTACCTTCCGTCGGTTCAGAAAACCCTGTAATTACTGGAAACACTATCACGTACGTGAAGAATTTAGGTTTTCAGTCAAAAATTAAAAGAAATCCTAATTTTCTTATGCTCATCAATTGAATGTGAAATTCTATAGACCTGAGATTTTTTTATCAAGTCATTTCTGAAATCATTTGAAGATTTGTCGGACTGCAGACCGAGATTTATCTAAAGACCAATTTTTTCGGATGTTCGAGATCCGAATACTTTTCGATCTCAATCCGATTAAAACGGGTTTAAATATTTAGACAAGATATGAATGGTGAAAAAACGAATTAAGAAAAGAAAATTCGTCGGTCAATTTTTTAAATTGAGATGTGTAGTCAATCTAATCAAGCCTAGATAAATTTCTTCGAGAATGTTCCATCTGGAAATACGGAAAATGGGTTGAAAATGGTCCGCCAGAGGGTTGAAATGAATTTTTTTTCGGTCTAATTTCAGACAGGTGAATTTTCACACAGAAATATCCTTGGATAGATATGAATGCTTGAAATATTCTGTCGAAGGGGGTCCAAAGGAGCTCCAAAACGGAAAAACTTGGGGAGATGAGTTTCAACCTTTTTTTATCCCTGAATCCACCGCGCTGTGATGGAACAAAAACAAAAAAAATTGGAAAATAAACATGTGAAATATATGTATGATATACCCCTGCCTATATTTCAATTTCCATCATCTTGGTGACGTAAGAAAAGTATTGGTTTCGGTTGAAAATGATTTTTTCCTAATTTCAACGAATCTACGTTTTCGGCCCTTTGGCATTCGAAAAACAGATTATTTTCACCGATGTTGGTCTATCATCTGTTCAGAAAACTCACCGAAGAAACAACAAGTTGAATAAAGATCTCAAATTTACAGGACTTGACATTAAAATGATGGGCATGAGAAATTGCCATATCTCGTTAAATTCGAACGTCCGCTTTTACCGAAAAATCCGATTTTCCGAGATCACCTACGCGCACTTGTTTCGTATATTATTTTTCCAAAGAAGGTGTGAAAAGCTCGATTTTGCACCCGGCGGGGAGTGGGCATTTTACGCACGCAAACCCGTGCGCAAAATCGAACTTTGCGCACGTTGTTTGGAAAATATCTACAATTTACAGGATTGACAGGAAAAAAATCGACGTTTCATTTTTGAATGTCAACTTATATTCTTCACATTATACTTGACAGTAATTGCAATAATTATATGGGTTCATGGGGTGATAAAAAGTACCGTCTTCATAATATTGTTTGTTTAAGAATCGGATATCCGTTAACCTGAATTAAATAATTGGGGATTAGGGTATTTGGACAAGATTTAAATTGGCGTCTCTATGATTGGCAAGCAAATCACAAATTCTTGGCAAAGGCTAACCAATTGTCGGTACTTCGTGATACGATTTCACTAAATTTACAGAAAACTGATAGCTGTATACTACATGACGTCTCAGCATTCTGCTAGTCTGCGGTTAAAATATAAATTTATCACTCGCGAGTCGTAATAAGAACGGAGAGCATGTATAATAATAACAACGTTGTATCGCTATTTATTAACGCTGCAGTATAATCGGAAACGTTCTATTCCTCTCATATTTGCGCCCGCGACTACATGGGAATTTTCATAACGCGGTATACGATAGGTATCGGTTTTTCACTTCAATTTTCTGATACCGACTAACGATTCGATGAATAAAACTATAATTCCGCTCATAAATTAATTTTCAAAGCGATCTACAAAAAAACAAAAAAAAAAAAATAGAAAAAAAAGTTTAGAATTATAATTTTCCGAGCTTCCCGAGCTCCAAAGTTGTAATTAATTGTGTATTTCACAAAAGTAGTATAGCTACGTACATTTTCAAATTTTCAACCGTCTGCACTTCAGACTCTCCGAAGTTTTGAAAACAAAACCTTAATTAATCAAGGGTCAGTTTTATACGCCGTATACCCAAATTCTCGCGGTTGTCTAAACAAGAAAGAACTCCGGATCAACTCACCGCTCTCTTTGTTTTTCGTTTTCTTTTTTTCGGGAACAGACAGAGTGAGAGTGAGAGAGAGAGAGCGTTTAAACTTTAGCAAACTAATCAAAACTCGATGAAGTTATACCGTATTGAAATATTTTCTGGCAAGAAATCAACGGCGTTGTATATACCTATACCCAAAAATGGATGAGGACCATTATTTCAACGATAACTTCTCGGTCTGAACGAATTAAATAACTTCCGAAAAGCCAATTTTTTTCGCGAAATAAAATTTACATTCACTTAGGTAGAGTGATATCAATATTGTTGTAACCCCAAATACAAAATAGAAAAATTATAAAAATTTCTCTGCACCGCGAACGCGCTTGATTTGATTTTTAAGTACAGGTATAATTATATGCATATCAAGAGACTCGGTAGAGTCTCGCGCCAAGTACATTAAAAAGAATTTTTAACGTATTGCTTTATACTCTGCTCTGCTATATAGACTATACTGTATATTTCTAACCCACCTCAACAACATTTTATTGTTAGATACTTGCAACCTGGCCAAAATTTAAAGTCGTACAAGGTAAGAGAAATAAAAAAAGAAATATAGATCAAAATTTTGGCACCACCTTCGGTAACGGTGAGATTTCAAGGATAATTCGATTGTCACTCTTAAATAGTTATATAACAGGAAAAACTGGACGCGAATTCGACGTGACGAAGAAAAACTAGTAAAAAAAATATGAAATTAAATCTGAATTTTAAATCCGTAATTGAAAACTACTGTAATTATGGTTTTTTCTATAATAAAAAGTTTCGTACAGTTGATGGCTGCGTTTTCCTATATAGAAGGCAACAAATATTACATTTTTATTTTTTTTCGAATCTATTTCCGCTCGTTCAAATATACGGCTGCATGAATATGTGAAATAAATTTTTCAGTGAAAAAAAAAAAAAACAATAAAAAAATTTACAAAAGACTGCGAAGAAGAGAAATTTCAAAGCGTAAATGCTAAAAGTAGAATTACACCAGAATTCAGAACGCTATAAAACGGTCGTGCGGTTTTCGAGTCAAAAACAATATGCGTCGCAAAATGATATTAATATACTTATACGTATAATGCAAATATATTATTACAGGTCAGTCGTGTCGATGTCAATTGAGATCATCGCGCACGTTAATTCTCGTAACTGCAGGATATAACATGTATAAGTACGTGATACAGCCGCAGGTATTAGTGGCGAGAAAAATTGTTAAAAAAAAAGGCTCAAAATAAAAAAATTTTCGAATTCGAAAAATTTAATACCTATACAGTATACATCAATTTAGAATATCTTCTCCAAATTTGAATAAAATTCCATCAATCGTGCGACCTATACGAAAGTCACTTTTTTCGGTAGAATCGATCCATGCAGCGTTATCAGCCGTAAAATATTTTGACATTGCGAAAAAACTAAGAAAATAAAAAAATAAAAAAAATTTGCGAATAAGTGATTCCGGGGGAACTTTATATATATATATATATATATATATATATATATATATATATATATATATATATATATATATATATATATATATATATATATATATATATATATATATATATATATATATATATATATATATATATATATATATATATATATATATATATATATATATATATATATATACCCGAATAATTCAAACTGTCCGGTATAGTATATTATAATTACGTGTTAGACGATCATTTCTGGTTTTTAATTAGAACTTTTTCCCTAGCCTCGATTTGAGGCAGCTCCTATCAAGTCGGAATTTTGATTATACGATGCCGAGTCGGAGCTAGGTAACTCCGGTGTTAATGTAACAGCTAGGCACAGCCATAAGGCAGTGGCCGTAGCAGAAACGGAAAATAAATAACTGGACTAGACTAGTTAAATAATCGAGGCAAATTGAAATTCTCGTCTAAGAATAAACCCCAGTCCCCGTAGTAATTTTGCCTAATATAAACGATGCGATGTGACCTGCAACTATACGCTGTACTACTACTATACGATGATACTATATGATAATATGCTTACACCCTTCATATACTTACGTAAAAAAAAAAAAAAAAAAAAAATTTCAAAAATTTTGTGTATTAACGTATTTTAATTATAAATCAATTTGGGGATTGTGACAATTATTCAACAGGTTTGATTTCAGATTCTCTTTTAACTTTGGACACCCCTCATTTCCGTCACAACGAGCCCAAAAAATATACTTTTATTTTTCATTTCGTTTTTCGAACAACTCGACTCAGAATCGATAAAAAAAATTTTTTGAGTTTTTCAAAATTCATCGAAATTTCTGTCGTATAATCATTTTTCATCTACCGATCGGTAAGGTCAAACTTGTCCGTGGATGGCTCGGTATAAGTTAAACGTAGAAAAAAAAACTCCGAAAATTTCAAAATACTGGGTCAAATAGTTTTGGAAAAATGGTCTGAAAAATGTCCAAGAAATTGATTTCGAGAAAAAAAAAATAGCTTAAATACAGATATTACAACGGATACATCCTTGTTTTGTTGATTTTGGGCCACGTGATCACGACTAACTTAGCCTACATACGCACCGTTTCATCAAGAGACTCGGTAGAGTCTCGCGCGAAGTACATTTAAAAAAAAATATATATATGAGCCATTCCACCAAGTCCTGTAGGTACGCAAATCCGGCCTCCAAATTTTTTATGTTTCCTTCACATTATTGAGGTGTCAACAAAGAGATTTCTCGAGTATAAAAGATCTCTGGCTTCAGTTAATAGGGGTTTTCGTAATTATTAGATTTTGCTTCGAAATTTTCCAGTCTAATTAAACGGTTCAAAAAAGGGTTCATTTTTTTTTCACTCGTCATTTTCAGCGCGAAATTCAAAAACTAAGACTTAAAATATCAGTTTCACCATGTTCTCCATCGTTTTTTGAAAATCGGATTTTTTTTCTGAAAATTCAGGAAATTTTCGATGAAAATCATGTCTAAAAATTTTCCGCTCGCTTACCTCCAAGTCACAGTTACGGTTTAAATAAAATTTTCGGGGTTTATCTCATTATTTGTGCATTTCTTCATTTATTTTTGATCTGGAATATAACGAGCGGAAAATTCTTAGACATGATTTTCACCGGAAATTTCCTGAATTTTCAGAAAAAAAATCCGATTTTGAAAAAATGATGGAGAACATGGTGAAATTGACATTTTGAGTCTTATTTTTTGAATTTCGCGCTGAAAATGAAAAGTGAAAAAAAAAATGATCATCATTTTCGAAAAAATCAGAAAATTTCCGATCAAACACCATGTTTTGAAATTTTTTTTAAGGCATTTTTTGAACCGTTTAATTAGAATGGAAATTTTCGAAGCAAAATTTAATAATTACGAAAACCGGCCCTATTAACTGAAGTCAGAGATCTCTCATACTCGAGAAATCTCTTTGTTGACACCTAATTAACGTGAAAGAACCATAAAAAATTCGGAGGCCGGATTTGCGTACAGGATTTGGTGGAATGGCTCATATATACATATATGCAACAAAAAATAATTATGATCATATAATAGACAGTGTGAGTCTTAAAAAAGTTCCATCAGGAGCGTGGCTCAGTTATGCTGAAATGCATAACTGCTGCAGTGAATCAAAATTTTATAAAGGATCTCACATTTTATTTTCTTAAATAACATGTTTTTATATAGCAACTGAGGCTAGAACTTGGATAAGACTCACTCTTTATACACTGCTGAAGTTCAATTTTTGTTAAATTTTTCAGTTCTGCACCGTGGCTTAAAATAATCGCAAAAGATACGCGGCTTTGAGAAAAAAAAAAAAAAAAATTGAACCAAAAATCGATGGATAATAATTTCTCAGGCTAACATGATCGTTCTAATAAAAAAATAGCGTGAATTTTTCAGACAAATAAAGCTACATTTGAGACGTAAGCATATTAATTGGGTTTCAGTTCTGGAACAATGACATTAAAAACAAAAACAAAAAATAAAAAAAAAAATGTATGTATCAGATCCGGGATGATCAGAGTCAGATGTGTAGGTCGATTTGACACGTAGTTCCCCACATTCTAAAAGTTCTTAAATGTGTAAGGTGAAAATAATGTATAAATAAACCTTGATCGCGCTCCAGAGGGTCTAAACCCAATGTCTATCAAAGTATCGAAGATAGTTTAAGATATTTATTAAAACTGCGGAAATATATATAAAGTGGGCGAAATCTTGTCGAATTTTTTTTTTTCTTCTTTTTTAATGAAAACAACTCGTGTTAGTTTTCAATTTTTATTCACTGCTCCCACCAGTCACAACATTATTCGACTTCGGTATTTCGGAGAGACAAATTTAACCAGAACCGCGAGCTGTCGATATACATATACGTATATGAATAATTTTGCAAATCTGACGCCAGGTATCGGATCTTAGTTTTTCCAGCAAAAATATCTTCTCTGTTTTTTTTTTTTGTCGTCGTCGTCGTTCTTTTCCTCTTCTTCTCCTCCAAAAGAGGCGACGAGTAATTTGAAGTTCGAGATCTGAGAAACGTGAAATATTTTTTTTTTTTATCGAATTTATTAAATTCGATCCACACCTCTTACTTCCTCAAACCCGAAGAGCCATGGGGCTATAATTCATTCGGCACGTGCTTGCACAACAGAATATAGGTAGATATCTGGGTTTGACGAAATATTGGAAAACTGTTTGTAACATTAATAAACCAAGAACCAAACAAATTTTCATCACGTGGAATATTGCCGTTATAATTCAACGTAAGCGACATCGAAAGCTGTCTTCCGAGTCGAACTTCTTATTTCTATAACCGTGATAACCTACGCAAATCAAGTAAGTATCACTCGAGAAATATTCCTCATCTAAACAGAGTCGGAAATTTGATTTGGCAATGTGAGAGAAAAAAAAAAGCAAATGTGAGATATACAGAGTGAGTCTTATCAAAGGGCTAGCCTCAGTTGCTATAAATCCTGATTTTTGGGAAAATAGAACATATATGGGATCCCGTAAAAAGGGGATACATACACAGTGTGAATGTTAGACCGACTTTCGTACTATTTGTTCCGGTCCAAGTTATATTGTACTTGGCGCGAGACTCTACCGAGTCTCTTGATGAACATTAGTAACACGACGTGAGGTTCAGCGTCCTAATCAGATGGAAAATCTTATCGTCGATTGCAGCACCACTTTAGACTTCAATGACACTGCTGCCCTTTTGGAAGGTTCATATTATTTTACGTAATTCTACAAAGTTTTGCAAAGACAGCTCGACGAAAAAAAAAAAAAATATATAATGTTCATATAAATCATCGATCCGTTGAAGAAAAATTGCAAAATGTACAGTACGTATATAGCGCAAGGTGTACCTTGCCCATATAGAATAATCCATAATTATTTCGAAACAGATTTTCTGTTCTCGACTAAAACAATCGTTTTTATTTTTATTTTTTTTTGGGAAGGGGGCCATATATCGTTAACCCACTTTCCCTAATTTTTCGAAAGGGGTGGTGGGGGGGGGCGTATTCCCCCACTTTCACCGACCGATTAATGTATTGTCTTTGAATCGGCATACCTGTAAACCTACCTACCTACCGGCATTGTAATAATACGTCAGGATATTCATACCTACTATATTTAGCGAGTCGCATAACTTGAGAGGTTAGGTTACCAGTTACCGTATCGTACTAGATTAACTACTCAGAGCACGTATTATGAAAGCCGTGATTGACCCGGTTCGCATTCCACTAGTGACGTCATCAAGGCTGCTTTCAATTTTTTTTTTTTTTGCAATCGTCATTTGTCGCTCATAAGTATATACCAATATATACATACATATTTATAATATATCTATCTATATGCAGTATGTATGAATGTATGTATCTATTTGTGTATTGGCACGCGCTACAGCCCTTACCACGCGCGAAACTCATTATAGAATCGAGACTTAATTTACTTAAAGTTAGTTATCGATCATTGACCAGTTGAAATGAAAAATTTTAATAAATTATTAACCAGGTTTGGGATCCCACCATATCTGTGATTGTCTTCTTTAAACTTTAACTAGACATCCCGCTTATTCCAATCGCAAGGAGCTTGAAGATGTTTTTTTTTTTTACATTTTTATTATTCTTTCAACCTCTTATAATACGCGTACTTAAATTCGTAATATTTTCTGACTTTTTTTAAAGCCAAGTTTTCTTCGATGATTTCTATATAGAGTCTCAGAGGAAGAAGAAGAAAAAAAATGATGGTGAGGATACATTTTCGTACAGAATTTCCTGCACTTTCGAAGACAAATATTTTCATTTTCCTCTGATGTCTGTTAATCCTGCAAAAAATCACTTTTTTCTTTATTTAAATGGCAATTTGACGTCTTTTCGCGGCTTTAATCTTCAATTTGATTTTCTTGTCTAGAAAAAAATTCGGCACAAAGTACTCGGAATTTGTGATTCATCGATTGGGATCGCAATTAGAGGCTCTATAGTCAATAATCGATAATTTTTCAAGAATGGATGAGAAAAAAAAAAAAAAAACATTTATGAAACATAATTGCGGAACTATAGTTACAGTATGAAAACTGATCTTCATAATTCGTGTATACGTTCAACATTGATGGATTAGACTACTTTTTTAAATAGTGTGCGCAAAGTGTGTGCCTCTTTTTTCCGCACGATTCTACTTTACCGCACGATTTTTCTGCTTCCCCGCAGGAATCTACCTTACCATTCGCTGGAAAGTCTTACTTTGCGCACACTATTTAGAAAAATAGTATATGTGCAACTTGTGCGGATTAACTTTCCGCACAAGTTGCACAATATACTATTTTTGATCAATGTTTCGAAGAATTATTCATCATCGACCGGAACCTCGTTGATAAGATACCAATATAAAAATTACATATAGTTAGTATAAATATATCCTCAACTAGCTGAATTTTTCGGAATAAAAAAATCAAATTTTACGATAAAAGTTTCGTAAAAGGCGTCAAATTGAATCATGCAAATGTAAAAAGTGAATTTTTTAAACCATTTACAGACATCAAAGGAAAATGAAATAATTTCCATTTAAAATAGTTGAAAATTTTGCATGAAAATGTAATTCCTCATTCCCCTCTTCTAAGATTTTATATAAAAATAATTGAAAAGTTCGACAACCCAAAAAAAAAAATAAAAATTAAGTCACAAATATTACGGATTCGAATTTTGAACTTACGCACATTTAAATACCTAAGGGATCCAGTAGAGTCTAACTAAAACTGTTTTTCGAAACTTCATACGAGATTGCAGAAAAATAAATTTTCCAACTACATAAAATAATAAAAATTTTTTGTCTTTTTTGCTTCTTTTTTTTTTCCTTGTGTATTATTCTCGATATCCAGGATTCTCTCAATTTCAATTCTTGCATCTGATAACAGCTGTACATTGTATAGCTGTGATACGACGAAGGGATATGAATATACATACATACCTAGGAATTCTTATATACGGCATCCTTAACTTGAAGTTATATTCTCGAATCGCGATCTTTAGTATTACGAAATTTTTAAATCGTTACTCGTGCCAGTCAGTCGCGAGACTCTATCTCCGTGACAGATAAAGAAAGACTGGCTCTTCTTTATATACAGACAAATAGACAGACAGGCGGAGA